>VZRM01006201.1:0-172291 GCA_013397955.1 Grantiella picta | reverse complement strand
GGGGGGGGGGGGAATGTCCTGTGCAAAGTACAGGAAATAATTGGGCAAGAGAGGCTGGAAGTACAAACCAAACAAACACCTCTTGCTCACTGTGATCCACCCTCAGCCTCCCCAACACCACCAAAGAATGAAGAATGACCAGTGCACACAGGAAGGTGTTAACTTCCATTTGTTCTTACATTTTTTCGACTTAAATATTACTATCATCTGGAGTAAAACACTTTCCGAAGACATTCCTGAAAGGAGGAATAGGTTTTATATGCAGACATGCTCTGGTTCTCTTTTCCTGTCTTAGCCTGAGAAAGGCTCTTTAAAACAAAAACTTTTTCCATATTGACCTTTTGACATGCTCCATGCTTCCTAGAGCCACAGATTCAGAACAGTTTTCTAATGTTGCTTTTTTCCCTCCCCTCACTTTTATAAATAACAGCTTAGGATTTGAGTGCTAGTGTGGCCCTGGAAGAAGTAATGGTTTGGTTATTCAGAATAATCGCCATTTCCACACTAAACAAAGACTACCAGAAAAAAAGTGACTTAAGAAAACATGATTACTACAAGTAGCTGTAGAACAAGAAGTAATGACAAGCCAGAAAGAGATAATTTTTCACCTACACATATGGAACACCAAATGAGACTGATAAATTGGCTCAAATAATCTATGACAGGCAGAAAATAAAGCAAACAAATGATTAATGTCAACTTTTACCATAAAGCTCTTTTTCTTTCCTTTCACCATCTTTCCTCACATTTCTGTCACTTTGTGGCCTGGGGCTCCGAAAGGAAGATTTTGTTAGATTTCCATAATTCAGCAGAACCATTAGTCTCATAGCTATAGTCTGAGAAAAAAAGATTGTTACTTTTACAGGGAGTAAGATTCGGTGTACAGTTCAAGTCAGAAAAACAACTTAAATTTACCCTTTCATTTGTCCCCAGGACAATGTGGAGGTCACACTGTCCTGATTGCTGCCACGACAGAGTGGACCAGGAAAAAGTGAGATAGGTTTTTCTCCCCAGTATCCTCCAATTTACTCTTCGTTTCCCTGTCAGAGATGCTAGATCTGGTGATAAATTCCTGCCTAGATGAAACTCCTCAGTTTTCTTGCCCCAGCATGGATTTGGCCAAAGCAATTCCAGAAGAATCCTCCATCCTCAAGTCAGGTCAGTGAGGAAAGTGACTTGGAGACCACCAGCAAGACCAACATGGGCAGAGCCCAGTGCTTGGGGACACAACAATCTCTGCCAGACAGGAAGATTTCTCCCTGTAACTTGGCCTCTCATACCAGTCCTTAAACTGTCCTTGCAGCTTGGCTGAAGGCGTCCTTTTCACCTCCCAAGTGGCTGCCTGTACATACTGACTGTAATTGGAGGAGTAATGTACATTACGTTTGCCAGCTTCATTGGGATTTATTTTTAATAGCGAGATTGAAAAGGTGAAAGCAGCACAAATTCCTTCTGTCAGAGCCAAAAGCTTGTTTCTGATGACCAAGTTGCAGAGGAGAACAAAAGAATCAAAACCTATTTCATAAGATGGCAGAACCTTCCCTGAGCTGTCACTTGAAACTCCTGAAGGACCTTTTTTGCTGTAGGGGGAAAGAAACGGGGCAGCTGCATCCCCCGGAGCTGAGCCCTGTGGGCATCCCAGGGGCTGCTGCACCAAACCACCTCCTGCACAAGCAGAGCCTGCCAGCTCCCACACCCACATTTATTGGCATCTTTCTGACCTTCTGTTGTTGTTCTCATCTGCTTTTTAACAAGCAGCAAAGCCACTCCTGGCTGCTTGTTCCTTAACAAGTAGAATTTCCCCAGTTTTATCCCCAGATTCTATGAAAGCACAGGACTGAGGTCCCCCTTGGCCCTCCAGGCCCTCTGATCACAGAGTGCCATCATGCTCTCTGATATATTTCTCCAAGTTTCGGTAGCTTTTGAGGTATTTTCAGTCCCCTCAGGATCATCTCACTTTTTGATAAATAACAAACCATCTGGAATATTTGTTGCATGCTTACCTTACAAAACTTTCCATTTTCAGTCTGCTTTCAGCCCTCCACTGGGACCAACCTCATTTCAGTAAAAAAACAAAGTAGACAGGTCTGGTCTGTAAAACGAGCCTTCCAGGTGTCCTGTTGACTCCCAGTTCAGAGAAATTTGTACTTCTATTACAGACGAACTTCCTCAGCACACTTCCCTTCACACACAGTGGAATCAGGCACAGAGTTTCTCAGCTGAAAATGTTTTTAAAATAAAAAGAAGAGGGAAAAACCTTCTGAAGCTTCAAAGTGGACGTCAATCATCAGAAGACTTAAAGATTTTTAAATACATGGGAGAGTTTCTGCAGATAACCAGCACTGCAGATCTCGAAGTTTTTTAAGAATAAATGCATTGAAACCATCAAGTCCAACCTCTGGGCAAAAAGTTGTAGAATTAGTAAAAGGGCTTTGTTTCTGTTTCAATGCAGACTAAATTCTTTCATTACTTAAGCTGCCAAGGCAGTTTTTATAAATAAAACCTTCCAAAAGCCTCCTACTGACAAGTTTCTTTACAACTAGCAAAGCCGCAATCCGAGGTCATTTGCATAGACAAGCAAACGCCTTTCCTGGAGAAGCATCAACCACCCTGAGCATTCCAGACCTGATTGATCAAAACCTTTGAACATTAAACCTGAAGAACATGAAAGCACCACTAAAGTAAAAAGATTACTCATGCACTGAAAACACACACATTAGCTAAAATATTTTGCGAGGTCATCCATCATGGTCTCAGCAGTATTTATGATTAATTAGCTTATTCCTCTAAGAAAATTAAGGGCTTCTACAGAGGACTGACTGTAAGGTCTAGACCTTAAAAATATGCCTATGTTTTAATTCAGTTACAAAAGAAAAACAAAGATTATTCAAATAACTTTAAATAATGTAAATGTGAATAAACAGATATTAGTCTTTTCAGACTGGTTTACTAACGCATTTACACTAATTAACTATTTACTTTTTCCAGAAGTGGTCTGCATAAAAGATATATTAATATAGAAAATTAGCCCAGCTGATTAAATTAAGATATTTGTCACCATGATAGAAAATTCTAAGTTTACTAAGCAAGAGTATCTTTACTTTGTATAAGCAAGGAACAGACTGAAATACATGTATGAATTTAACACAAAAATCTGTGTCTTATATGCAACAAAACAAATATTTTTGAAAAGCTAAATATTGTGCATAGA
The DNA here is from genome assembly GCA_013397955.1 of Grantiella picta. Lineage (NCBI taxonomy): Eukaryota > Metazoa > Chordata > Aves > Passeriformes > Meliphagidae > Grantiella > Grantiella picta. The sequence goes on along the minus strand of VZRM01006201.1, from coordinate 169,080 downwards.
GCTGGAGGGGCTTTTTTATTTTTCAAAGACAGGCATGGACAGGATCAGCAGAGTCAAATGTTTATTTGTCTTACAAATGTTGAAATAAGAATAATTATATTTTTGAAATGAAGTATCAAAATATCAAAACTGCAAATAATCCTGTATGCAAACAATTTCTAGACAACTGACAAGCTTGAAGTGTTATGCATTGTTAAATTGCTTCAAAATGAAACCTAAATCAATGTAAAACAATATTAAGGAAAAAATACCTCTACTAAGCCCTTCAAGTCCATGTCAAATCTATGTCAAGCCTCTTCAGCTGCCAAATAAAATTTTAAACAGTATGCCTGAAAGCAGAAAGTGAGGCTTTTTCCTCTGAGCCAAACTCTCTGTCTATGTTACATTTTGAAGAATTAAGAGAAAAGGTCCTATAGTCTTCCACTAAAAAAAGGTTCTTTCAATAAAAGTAAAAACATGTCTGATTGCTCTTGAGATAAAGGTCACAGGGGTATGGCATTCTAGAGAACCTTAACAGCCCCTGTCAACTTCAAAAGAGCAAGAGGCTAAAATCTTAGAGTACTTTCCACAGATAAAAAAAAAAAAAAAGGAAGGAAGATGAAACTTTGAAAGTCTACAGAATTCAGTGAATGTAGATGCAGTTCTGATCAGCAATATCATCACCTGCCCAGGAAATAATACACTAAAAAACATTACAATAAAACTAGTATTAAAACTGTAGTAAGATACAAATTTGATAAACTTTGGTAAATGACGCGTTTATAATAGTTGATAATAAAAAAATCGTAATTTAAAGAAAAATATATCAGTCAGATTTATGTGTGTGAAAATTTGTATTTAATTTTTTCCAAGGTTGCATTTACTATTATTTTACTATTCAGTTGATAAGTTGCTCAAAATAAGAATGAACCCTGTGTTCATGACAAGAACAATATCACTGTGCTTGTGAATCTGAAGACAATATGACTGCAATGAAAAGCTACCTCAGTCCTGTATCAGTTCTCCTACATACATAAGCCCATTAAATAAGAATTTCCCAATTCTATGAAAAAAACTTCACCTGATGTAATTCTTAAGTGTCTCAGAAGCTGTTTTAGTGAAGCTTACATCAGTCAGTCCCCAGATTTGTGTGTAAAACCATTTTTATTCAGTCGTTACAGGTCCTTCTGGTTCAGCTTTCAAATATTCACTGCCTGATTCACATACCGGAGCTCAGAAAAACCTCGACTGACAGAATTTCAGTAATATTTTTAATAAAAGCTTTTAAGGTACCACAAAATTCAGGGTTGCTAAGTTATACAAAGATAGTGTTTCTGGATTAAGAACCCACAGTGTGCATGAATAACTTCACTGAGATCGCGAGACTATGCTGAATGTCTGGATGCTTACGAATGCAGAGGTATTATTTCTGAAAATGTCCACTTTTAGCCACTGCTTTATTCACAGAATTTTCTACATTTTCTTTGAAGCAACTGGCCTTTAAGCTTGATGCATGTTCAAGGAGTTGTTAAGGCTTGAATTCCTTTGCCATCACTTCCATTTGCATGTTCTAGCCTTACATAAAAACCTTGTTTCAGCAAAATGGATCCTTATTTTGCTGAAATAAGTATTTTTCAGTACTTTAAAAGCAAATATCTTATTTTGCAGCTTCTTCCAAAAAGTAAACTGTGGAGCGGAAGAGGATGAGAAAGAATTAAAAAAATAATGTGGATTTTTTTTTGTAATCAGAACTCAATACAAAGTATTACCAGATATACAACCTCTTCATCAAAAGCCTGGTTTCCACGGTGACCAGCACATCATCTGCTGGTCTGTTTTATTTTTTAAAAAAATCTTGCTTTTTAATGTCACCCATCCCCAAAATTAGGATGGAAAATAAGTTCAGAAAACTGTGATTTTTTATTTTCCCTACAGTATCTAAACCAAACTGAGGACTTACATGCCCACACAGTACCAGCATAATGCATCATTCTTTTAATCTAAAGTTCACCCATCCAACACAGTTGCTAGTAGCTACTCTACTTTGACAAAAATGTTCAAAGAATTTTTTAAAACCATATGGATGACAGTGACTAGCAGGTGAACCACTGCTCGAGCCCAACGTGCTCCACCTATAAATTGTGTAGGAACATACCTAAAATTTGGTGTGCTGGATAAGGCTAGAAGCCTTCTAGGCTACTTGCTGAAGCATTGTGTTCCCAGTAACAGCCTGAGGTCGTAATTTCTGGCATCCTTATCATTAAAAGTGATCACTTCTTCCCTCACCCTGTAAACTGGACTCTTACATCCCCCTCACCATGAGAGAAACCCCAATTCTAACCGGACATAACTTAAAACCAAGTTGATCTCATGATTTTCTATATATACCAGAACAGCTGATTTTTACTTTTGCAATTTCCACTTGGCTTATACATTCATTTCCCCACTTGCTCCTCATAGTATTCAATATAAAGACGGATTAAAAAGCCTTGTGCCTCATCTCCCTGCATAGGAGGAAGAGCCTATCACTGGGCTGGCCAGATGCCTTTCTTGTCCCTGCAGTTGGAACAATACACACAATTCCCAGATTGTAACTGATTGAAATCACCAGTGAACCCTAATAACTATGCATTTACGTAGTCATGAACATTTATGTATTATAGACACAGCCTATTTCTCACTGCAAATTTCATCTTCTATTCAGCTGCCCAGCACACTCAACATTTAATTCAATCCCACATCCTATTTTTAACAATGACTCATTTAATTTCATCCTCACCCTCTTGCAGTCTCAGTTCAAGACTATTATATAACTCAAACCAGTAAAATATACAGCTACAATTTCTTACTGTTACAGCTTCATTCCTTATAATTTCTGCCAAAGATGCCTTTTATTTTAATGCAGCATAGGATGTTTACTAATACAGGTTCTCAACTACCAGCTGTACTGATAACAAGAGCTAATACTTTGTTTAACCTGAAGATCACCTAGAGACATATGATTTCTGCTTTGACTTGATAAACCCTACCCTTGTGACCATGCAGAATAGTTGGATAATGGCTCCACCTTTCTGTTTATTCCTCCCTCGCCTACTCTACACAGAACAGCATAGTGTAATATCTGCCTACGAAAAGAAAATAATAATAAAAGCCTGTTTTCATCAAGCTTGAGGTACAGCGTGTTCTTATCATTATGCACAGAGCTGCACAAACACTCTCCTTTCTCCCACAAAACTAACCTCCAATAGTTTATTTTCATCTTAAAAGCTGAAGTTTATCAAGGATGTGAATGACAGTATTTTTGGCAAGGGAGAAAGAGGGACCCGGGGAACCACTTAAAAGAATAAGAAAGAAGTGTGTAGGTATTTCTGCATGAGGTGTGTTTGCAGTTTTCAGTCCTGATGTGGAAAAGATGACTGGGCTTTGAGAACTTGTCATTTGAAAAGCAGCAATTACTTTTGTAACCTCAGAGTGATGTCTGATGTGTGCATTATTTATTTCTTTTCCTATGCAGACAACAGGGAGTAAAGTATTAATTTCAGGAGACTTCTGCAGCTTTATTTCTAGGATAGAAGGGAAAAATGAGGTAGGAAACAATGGACAAAAGGAAGCAGAGACAGAGCAGAGAGAGAGCAGTCGTGTATTTGAATAACAATTGTGTTTATCATAGGTTCAATTACCTTACGCTGCAGTGCAATTGAGTCTTTCCATTGATTCCAACAGAGTTTAAACAAAGTCCTGACTTGCAAGCTAAAACTCAGGATTAAGGAGGCTCCAGCAGTCTGGTAATCAGGATTCAACTAAGGCCATGTCAATAGGCTAAGGAATTCTGTCCAAGGGGTTTTTTTGCCATTCACAATAAAAGCTACTCTGTCTTCTCAACCAAAAGACATTGCTTAGACATAAATGCCATGGAAAAACTAAAAGCAATCAGACCCCAGCATTAAGCAGCAAGCAATCTCCTGGACACCAGATCAGCATATGCCAAATAAGTCCCCTGCTCACCCCTTACAGAAATAGGCAGCTGGACACAGAGCAGCTCTCTGCAGTGAGGTGATCCACTGTCCCCTAACCAGCACCTGCCACCTCCATGGCATCCTCCATCCTGACCAAATGAGACCTGCAGGCACCACAGTGCCTCGCTGTCCTTACTGCTCTCAGCTTGAACCTCTCAGGTTCCTAAAGTCACGACTGAAGCAAAGCACCTCTCCTGGGATGCAGGCTTGGGAAAGCACTTGTGCAGCAGGAGAAGCTGCATACATGGAGCTTCCTCCAGCATCACCTCCTCAGGGCTGAGCAGGAGCAGGCTGAGGGCAAGCAGAGATGCATAGCTGGGAGCTCCTTTTCCCTGGAAATGCTATAAATGAGGAATGCAAAACAGGCAGAAAATGGAGGACAAATTCACAGGATGTACAAAGAACAAAGAGGTGGGCAGGAAAGCGAAGGAAAATAGGAAGAGATTTTCAGAGGTATGCAATTAGGGGAATGACTAAAGAGGAAGAAATGTAAAAATGCAAGGAAAAAAGAGGAAAAAGAAGGAAATACAGTCATTGAAAGGGTAGACAGGATTGCATTTGTCAAATTGGTAACTCCAGGTTTCTTCTCAAACTTGTTTATAATCCTTTCAATGAGGGGAGTGATGGAATACAAAGCTTGGTTACCTTAAAGCAAGCTTTAAAGACAGAGGAAGAAAATAAATAATGGCTTTACTGGAGCTATTCTATAGTGCATAGTTCATTCTATTTTAGTTATACAACTCTTGCTCTCTGTCTCTATCTTGTACTGCAGTGCTACAAATGAATGTTTCCCACTTGACATTTGGATCTCTTGACATGGTCTTTCTCTTTCCAAGGATCAAGACTTCATTATCCACAGAAAAATGAAACACCTTGTTTAAAAAATCATTGGAAAAACATAAAGAAAACACATTAGCTGTTGTTTGGGGTTTTTTTTCCTAGTTCACACATTTTAACATGACTATCAAAAGTGGATTTATTATAAAGTTGGTTCTTTATCATTTTCCTGCTCAAGGATATATCAGAGAAAACACTTCAAGGTTTAACTGTGTTATATTCTCTAATGAGAAATAAAATAAAAAGCATCTTATTGTTAGACCCTTAATTTCTCTGGAAGTAAAGCTGGGAAAAGTCCTATTTTGATTCTGTAAAGTTAACAAGCAGATTATGTATAATATTTTTATGCTGTCTTTTAGTAGTGTTTTGGTTATAAAATATGCAAGACAAGTACACTGTTCACAGGGAAAGGCATGTCATTGACAGGAGAATGAAACAGATTGCTGTTTCACACAGCATCACTAAACCCCTCTTTGATTTAAAGAGCTAATTAAACATTTCCTTCTTGCACTAAGCCTTGAAGATCCTCTAGCACTTGAAGGCTGCAGTTGGAAGAGTGGTATAGAGACACATCCTTAGCCAAAAAAAATCTTCAATTACTTATTTAAATTCCATCCTGACCCTTTTCTGCATTAAGTTACTCACTTACAAAACTAAAACTTTGCTCAGAGAAAAAGAGTCTCCATGAAACCTGATATTCAAAATAATTCTTATTGTCCCAACTGTCCTCAATGGACAGTGCAAAAACATATTCGAGAAAGAATAAGGCAATTTAAAAAACCTGGAAATGTTATAAATCTGTGTTAGCTAAGTGGTGATGTGAGGAGGAGATTGTGTATTACAGTCCCTCCTGAGTTTAAATTCACACAAAGCACCAGCAATTAGCAAACAGGGATACCATGAGATTCCTGTTTAAATTTGTGTTATGCTGTGCCAATCTCAGATCAGCAAAAAGGGCAAATATTCACATTGTATCTAAAAAGGAAGGCCAGGCTTTGCAGTTAGTTTCAAAATTGGGACAAACAGAATGCAGGAGAGTAAATGCACTTCCAGCTCTAAAGATGCTCTCTAAAGCCAAAATTGAAGAACACTAGTACAGCACTACAGGAGGCAAGTGCTGGCATTGCCAGTCTTAAATGTGTTGACCCAACAGCATGATCAGTGCTGGCAGGCATTTCCAAATACATTACTACAGGAACTACCAGCTCCATTGTATGTAGGCAAATTTTAGTGTCTCGTTCAGAAGTGGTAAGAACAATTAGGGTTTCACAGTTTTTATTTCCTTCCTTTTAAATATGAGTGTTTTAGAATGGTCTGTGCATGTAATGTAAGCCAGAACTTTGATTATACAATATTAAACATATTTTAATCATAAAAGCAATTCTACTGGTTGCCAGAGTCTGGAAACTGATTGAGTACATGCATTTAGATATTTGGAAGTATAGATTTAATGGCACTCTCTGTCCCAAGAGTCAGCAAGGACATTCTTTCTAAGATCCTAATTTATCATACTTATTGAATGCAGTATGCTTTTCAGCCATTTCAGGTTTAAACTTAAACACATTTAGTCTAATTTTGTTCAGAGGAAAACTGCATATACTGCATTTCAGGAGCAAAAGATGACACAGCACTGGAAGAAAGGCACTCCCCTCATTTTGGAGAAAAGTAGTGAACCATTGCCTTTCATAACACTGGAAAATTCTGCTGGTGGCTGAATGTAAGAATTGAGACGGATAAGCCTCTCCTCTTGATGGCCACAGTGATTGATGAACATATATATGCTGCTTTTGCTAGCAGACAGGACAGTAGGGAAGGCAGGCTGCTCTCAGGGCACTGAGGTAAATTTATGCAGTTATCAACTGCACTGCATTGTGTCTCACGTTCAGCTGACTTCAGAGTTCCCAAGTAAGATTTTTGCTAACACTAAAATTCCTCACTAGGAGCTCTCTATTAGGTTTCTGCAGTTTATGGCTGTCTATCTCTCTTCCACCCCTTTTAAGATGTTGGACAGAGAATACCAAACCAATCTCCCAAAATGGTCCCTGCCTTGATGCAAGCACAGAAAGAAAACAGGCAGAGAAGCACAAGCAGTCAGCAACACTGTGGGCACAGCAGATTTTGTCCTTGGCATTTAAAAACATGGAAATTCAAGTGAGGATTCTAATCAGAGATAACAGAGATGTGTTTTCTTTCTACTTCTCCATTTCATCATTTTTCCAATCTCTCTGCAGCTGAAAGCCAAGCAAAAATGTGTTACAGCCTCAGAAATAACCATCACCTTTCTAATTCTCTTCATCTCCCTCTTTCCCTCCAATATAGTAAGAATGCATTAGGACTTTTTACCAAAAACTACTGCTTAGCTACAAACTGTAGCCTGAAGCAAGCCTCTGACTTTATTACTTCTTTGCAGGTTAACACACCCCAAACTCCATGGAAATTCTGTCTGGTTACAGCCAGGCCACTGCACATTCCGCTAAATCTCTCGTAATGCTTCAACCACGGTAAAGAGTGTCAGCACCACCTTGTGGCTTTCACTTTGGTACAGAATCCCCAGGAGCTAGGCACTTTATGAACCCTCCACACTGAGACTTGCAACTGGAACACAAAATCTAAGAGCTAAATGAGCAGCTGCTCTGGGGTCACTTAGCAGTTTCCTCAGACTCTGATTTATTCTGATCAGGATAAATGTTTGGATCAGATACTTGATCTTCAGACCCAGCTATTTCCCCAAACTTTACAAACATTAAAGTATTAAATAAACAGAAATGGAAACCTACTGTCTTCATTTTTCTTTCTTTCTTTCTTTAAATGGCTTTTCTTGTTTTTTTTTTTTTTTGCTAGCCTAAACACAGCAAAGTTTTTTTTACTCTCCTCTCCCATATTATTCTGGTAGTTTTTCTCTGCTTAAGCTCCAGTACGCCTCTACTCTCTTTGGAAATAAGCAGTCAGTTTAGGTAAAAATCTTTAACCTCTCCCTCTGTAGCAAATACTTCACCTGAAACATCCCAGGCCTCCATTTGCTTTTTTCATAGCTGCAGCACACTTTAAATTAGTAGCTGAATTTATCTTTGTCTACCATTTCCAGCTGAGGACTCCCAGCTTACTGGAGAAAAATAAAAAATCCTCCTATGCACAGTAGCAAAACCTGCACTATTGTATTCCATCACTTTCCCCTTATTCTGTTCCCCAAAGCCATCCATTTCTTCCTCCCTGACACTGATTATCCTTTGCAGTGATGATGTCTCCCACCTTAGACTCATCAGCACATCTCATCAACGCACTCCTCCTTTCCAGGGAGAAGTCACCCATAAAAATATTAACCTTGTTTCCAAACCAGGGCTGGGAAAACTCCACTATTCATCTTCCTCCTGTTTAGCACTCCCCCTCCCAAGACTGTTGTCATGTCCTCCTCAATCATCTCCTCATTCACATTATAATTCTTCTAAGTATCATTTTTCTTCAGGTGAACAAAGGACTTCCTAGGCAGGCCAATATTATTCCTTTTACAGAATCCAATTAACATTAGATCTACTTCTTTTGCATCTAACTTATCAAATAAATTTAACTGGAGACCTATGCCACACTAAAAAGTAGGCAATGTCACAAAGTGTTTCTTTATGTAGGTTTTTACTGTCGTGGCGCAAATGAAAACTTAAAAGCTGCATGAGACAGGACAGATGTGTAAAAAAATATATGGAAGATGCGGGATCAAAGAATACATATAAGCATGCACTTACATACAAATCAAGAAATATATATAAAATTAATGTGTGTCTATGCCAAACACAGTGTTCACAGCAGGTGGCAATATCTTGCAGTATAGTAAAAAAAAGCAAAGGTTTGATGCCATGATTGCACATGCAAAATAAGGAATTTACATAAACAAAAGAGAAGACACGTGCTGCAGCCAGACTGCCAATAGATTTGAGGAATAAACCTGAAACACTCTTTCAGATTTTCTTATGGTTGCAAAAGTTGTATACCACCATCATATTATTTTTTCCAAAGTGTGTGTTTCTGTCTAACTGCAAGAAGGCCCAAACGCATCCCAAGGAGGGTCCATCTGAGCAGCATTCAGAGTCCTCTGCATTTCCACTGTCTCTGCTGTGAAGTACAAGTTCCCCCAAAACAGCTCTATTCTGCACATTCCCACACCAGGGACCAGACACAGACCTAGGAAAATATAATGTAGCTGCCTACTTCACCTTTGGGCTGCTTTGCTGGGATCTAGCAACCTAAATGCGTTTTTGGGATGACTCCATCAAAGTGAGGAAAGAGTAAGATCCCATAATAGTGAAGAAGGACAAATAAAGTAGCTCAGGTAATTACAGCCCAGTCAGCCAAACATCGATATTTGAAAAGAGATGGTGACAAATTAGTAAATAAGCAATAAATCAAGCTGTCTTTAAGCACCTTGAAGTAAACAAGATGATAACAAATAGTTGACGTATTTGTCAGGAACAATTCATAGCAAATCAATATAATTGCTTTCAAAAGAGCTGATCTAGCATACAAGAGGACAGGTCCCTGTAATGAACAAACAAGAGAAATACAGTCTAGATGAAGGTGCACTGATTTCAGGTCAGAAGCAGTTTTACGAAAATCATTCTGATTATTATTGGGAAAATGGAATACATTTCAAGAAGGCACAGATTTCTTGTTATATCCAGTATTTTAATGAACTAAAGGATTTTGTATTTCTTTAGAATTTGCACAGGCGTTGTTCAGCTCCTGACTCATTTCTACCCAGTGAAAATCTATTCATCTCAATCCAGCTGGTATTGTCTAGCAAAGTCTTCTGGATATTCTAGAATACAGTGTTCAGTGTAATTATGCATTGAATAATGATCATAAGAAGAGACAAAGTTAATCAACAGGAACTCTTCATGACTCAGCTAAAAACCAATGTATAGCTATGAAATATTTACCACAATGACCTTTCTCTCTGGTACTCCCTCACAAAATTTCCAGGTTAGAAAATGAGCACAGAATAACTCATGGTCTGTCTCATTCTGAACAGAAGCCTGGCCTTTATTGACCAGCGCAATCCTCCTAAAAACCCATTATTTCAAATCACAAGTAATACTAGAAATTTAAGAATTCCCTTCCACAGTCCGTGAAATTGATTAATTCTGGTGTCTATTATACGCCTATATCCAAGGACAAAACTTGACACTACTCTGTAAATTGTCTAGCATTGCAAAATGCTGCAAAGCAGCAAAAGCACTAAATTGAGACTAATGTTTCAAGTACAGTGCAAAGCACCCACTAAACCCAGCTATTAGCTGCAGTTTTATCTCTTTCCTACTGTGTATCAGAATACACAGAGGTTTTTGTGTCGATATCTTATTTTCTGCATCACTATCTTGTGGCTCTGAACATTGAAATCCAGCTCAGACAGTGCCATGCACAGTTTGTTACAAGGTCCCAACCATGCCCTGCTCAGAAGGAAGCAAACAGAACTTTACCATTATCAGTAATTTTTAAAAAAAATATTCGTTTGAACTACAATATATGCATTGTATGCATTATCTACTGGTGGTTTAACATTGTTTTTCAAAGGATTTGTTATTAAAATATTATATGGAGTTTAATTGTAAATGCACAGAGGAGAAGCAGCACAGTAAGTCTGTAGCTTGGTATTCTTCTGCATTTCAAGTTCATGTAAATAAATAAAATACTATTTTATTATACTACTACTATTTTCTTTTATTTTAAATTAACATTTCTTCCCTTCTCCACAACATCACCTCTAGGTGTCAAGTACCTATGAACCTCCCAAGTGTTCACTTGCCACCTCACTGTTCCAAAACAACTTCACAATTTAAACCAGAGTTGAAATATTTCCCCACCAGAGTGAGGAAAATATTAAATATCTCACAGCAATGCAGTATTTCTATCAGTAAAACAGATGGCAAAGCAAGATGCAAATTAAGCCTACAGAATATAGTCACAGAGTTCACACAACAAGCACTGTACTGAAGAAGGAGGTGCATATTTACGTGGCTCTTAACAGGAAGCAGAAAAAAAGATAAATCAAAGTCACACCATTCAACCTTCCTTAAATTCCTCAGCATTTGCCCTAATGTCCTGCTTTGCAAGTGTCACCATCAAAGCAGACATTAGGAATGGTACTTGAAGTGCTGGAGCCTGGGACTTCCAGCTGCCACGAGCATACAGCCAGGGTCAGAGAGTGAGCCATTAGACCAGAGGGTTCTGGGACTGGAGAAATGGGTTTTGATTGCATTTCAGCACCACCACAGAGTTTCAGGCTCATTATTTTTTTGGCAACATGCAGTAATGTCTTCATCTGTTACACTAAATTACATTAATGTATAACAATACTTAAAAAAATAAATACAAACTACAGTAATATATATATTTGATTATAATTTTTGCTACAGATTATTTTCAGCCACTGTTGCCAGTAATAATTACAATTTCAAGAATGACATCAGCACGAGGCATTTATACCAGCTCTAGGTATTTGGACTTTTGCAGCATAATGCATTTCAATACAGGATCTACCAATACCTCACTCTCCTTATGTACCATTCTTTTACCTGACACATAGCAGAACCTTCTAATTCCTTCCACTTAGCAACACAGCATAGGCAGCAGGAATTAAAATCCTTTCACTGGGGTTCAGTTAGGAACCATATAGATGAGAGACTCACTGACAGCCAGAAAATTTCACTGAGCTCATGATCCACCTCCTACCATCATTGTCATCAAGAACTCCCAGCGACAAATGTGACCACACTGTGGGTCAAGGGATTTGTCCAAACTCGTTGCCAGCTCTCACATTTCCTCAGACCCTGAGACCTCCAAAGCTCAGTTTGAAAGAACATCTCCAGTGACCAGCATGCTGCTGTTGCCTCTGAAAGATGTAAGCCTTTGAACAGGGTGGGAGCACGAGTGAGTGTGCATGGATGGAGCTGGATGCTCCTTGCACACCCTATTTTGTGGTCAGCCAGGTGCTAGTGACATTTTGGACACATGATGGACATATCAGGGCATCCTCCATCACGCAAAGTTTTATGACAGGCACAGAAGAGACTGTCCCCAAATGCCTCAGGTGCTAACATGGATCCACCCCCATCAAACAGTGAGCCCACCAGTTTTAAAGCAAACATTCGGTAATTGTGCTATTGCTCAGAACATCTTTGTTTCTGATGCTTTTAAACCATGAGGGAAATTGTTAGCTTAAGGATTACTTTTCATAAGCATAAACCCTTTGAGGATGTTTCTGTGGTCTGACCCTTCTTTAGGAGCAATTAAAGCACTCTGGCAGGAGAAGCAGCTGGTTATGTTGACCATGAAAACTGCTGATCAAACTAAGCTCAGACATGTAAAAAACAAATAATCACTTACCTGTGGAGTCTTGACTCAACGTTTCTTGACTGCTACTGTTGTAAGAAGGCACTGGAGTGATAGAAAGTGATGCTGGACAGGACAATGGACAGGAGAAGTCATTTTGTGTAGCAAAACATTGACACACAGGAACACAGGCATCTTCAGGGAAAGTGAGACCGAGGGCAGGGTTCCCATACACACACAGATTTTTCCAGCGAAGCAGTCCTATTGCAAGAGGACCAACAGCATCAGAATCTGACAACAAACACTTGCAATTAAAACTCTGTCCTTGCCAATACAATTATAGAGCTTATAATTTTGGACAAGGAAGCTATAGCAAGGTAATATTAATCCCTGTTTTGATCATTAAGTTTGTCTGTCCCCTTAAAAAGAATACTATATATTATATTGGTCCACTGTCAGTAATGTTGTTAAATGTTGGTGTAATGCAGAAAGAATACTTTTAATATGTATTCTCCTTGTACTGAACAAGATATATTTAACATGAGCCATCTAATTTCAATTGGAATTCAGAGATTGTGGTTGTCTTGCTTATACCTGGATTTCTGCATGAGCTCACACTTACATCACAACCTGAAGGTTTCACAAGTGAGAGTGGGAAGCCAGTGTTGAAATTTATTTTTTTTTTTTTTTATTCATCAACTTGTTGTGATTGTTTTGACCCCTGTGAGGTTCAGACCCCAGCAGTAAATCCGGAAGCGGGAAGCACAGCCACTCCACTGTCACAATTCTCTGTTCTTATGCTACAGTACTCAGTAATTCTCTTATCCACCAATCAATAGTTTAGAATTACTTCTGTCTATTTCACATTTCCTTTTTGCCCTTTCTGAAGATTCATATGCCATCTTACTAAAACCTCCACTGTATATGACATCACACCACGAAAAAATTGGGCTTATTATGACACCATACCACAAGACTGTGGAGAAGAGATACCTTGTAGAAATTATTCTGCTGCGCTTGATATTAACTGCACTGCTCCACCACCATCCCATCCCAAAATACAGAAGAAATTGGGAAAAAAAAAAAAAAAAAGACGACATCTCTGGAGTATTGATTACCTGTAAGTGCAAAATAAGGGGACTTCTACCTGTCTCTCCTACAAGTAGTTTCTTACTTTTTAACTTTCATGTTTGTGATAGTTGCAAGATTGGGAGCATCTGAATACAAGATGTCTCATCCACAAAACTGGACTCTCAAAGGCAGACAAATCAAACCTGTGATGGTCATTCAAGCACTCTCAAGCTGTTATGGCAACACTCACAACAAGACTACAAGTGCTGCTGCATCAAGCAAGCACTGAAATATAACACAGCAACTCAGACCTCAGACGTGATCCTGTAATGAATTCCTGAACTCATCTGCAGAAAACCAAGTATGTGACAGCGGAGCATTCCTGAGTGGAACTGGTGACACACAGCGCTGGCTCATAGCTTCTGCAAGAGCAATAGGAGAGTCTCTAATGTAAGGGTTATTCCAGTTGCTCTCACCACAATTCTGTCACTGACCGTAACTAAGCATCAAACTAAGCACCTGAAGAGTGGCAGCTGCCTAGTGGTAGATTCCGTTTAAAGGGGACAAAAGAACAGATTTTTCATCAGCTCTCTCAGAAGAGGAGCCTCTAGGAGTCAGGAAATAAACCTCTTTAAATAAGTGTGTGTGCCCTCAGAGCTATTTGAGTTTCCCACTGGACAGACAGACCATACATCAAGGATTTTCAAGTGTGTCCACTCCAGAGAAAGAGCTCTGTGGCACTGCAGAAAGTTCAGTGAACTGTAGTAAAATAATGTTCAATACTAGCCAGTATTGCAGTAGACATCACAGTTAACAAAAAACATCCATCCTCCCTATTTCCATCCTTTTTTTTAAACTACAAAATTTTGGTTCTTGCTTTTTGTAAAATATAAAATTGATGGATTTTCTAGGGAGTTAGGTGCCAATATATTATTCTATTTCTCTTGCAAACATTCAACACATTTGAGCCCATCAATGGTACTGAACATGGAGTTAGCAACATGTAGCTTTGCCTGGCTAACTAAAAAGGCCACAGGTTTTATTTGGCTTTCCTAGTTGTAATTTGGGTTTATTTAAATACAGATGCCCATGGACCAAAGACTGTGATTATCCCATCGTGCTTGACTGCTTTATTGTGAAGGCTCGGGAAAATGGGATGTTAAAATTTATCTGTGTATACAGGATAGGAAACATATGGCAGTTTTTAACCGTCAATATATTATTGAAAAATCCGTAAGTATTTATGATCAGATTTTTAAAATACAAATGCAGTCGCTCCTTTGTCCAGTATAATTTCCCGTAAGCATTGATTTTCACTTTTACCAATAAAGAGCCATTCCACAAACTCATTTGCAAGTACATGGAATTGATCATTTCTGAGAAAAAAAGCCCCAAAACACAAACAACACAGATACATCACTTGAAAGAGACTATTAGTTGTCCCATTTATCTGTTCACCACTGCAAGGCCATTTTGCCTATACTAAAACCATTGGCTTAGTGTCAATTTTTATCTGTAAGAGAGTATATGCTGCAGCTGTAAGCATATTACATACAGATCTGATACTGAAAAACTAAGCTAGACTATAAAAAGTTCATAAATAGAACTACTCAGCACTCTTGAATGAAGACAAGCTATCCAAGTTTTTGACTTCGCTTAATCTCATTAGTCACATTCATTACCAACAGCTTTCACCATAACCACTTCTTGCAGCCACATTAAAATGAATGTCTAATTAAAGCAACACTTGTAGAAATCTGTATACATCAATGATATGTGTAAGTGTGCCTAGATATGACCATATATATATATACATACACTTACAGACATACCCATGAAAGTGTATGTGTGAGAAGTGAATGCAGTAGTTTTAAATTCTTGAATTGCAAAGCCATACCTCTTTTGTTTGCAGAAAGTTTTAGTTTCAGTTGGAGTTTTTTGGAAGGGGGAAAAAGCTCCCTGAAAATTTTTCACTTAAAACAACAAAAAGCCACTTTAAAAAAGCTGTCAGAGTTCAAAGACATATCTTTCAAGCTAAGGGAACACCAGGTATCTTTGCAAAATGCAAGGAGTGCCGGCTAACCCTACAGCAATACAGACAGATGCTTTTAACTGCAGGATACCTGCACAGGCTGTTTCTGCCTAGTTTTACAACTGACAGCAAACCAGCAGCTGAAACAGAAGAATCCAAAGCAGAGACTTTTGTGGTGGTAGCATATCTTTTAAGTTGTGCCAAAAATTTCAATATTATAACAGCAAAAGAAAGCAGCATCTAGCTTTCCATGCAACTTCATAACATCAAGGCAGGGAAAGGGTTGCCTGAGATGTGCTGAAGGAGGCTATTTAGCAGCCTGTTTAGAATTTGTGGCTGGAAACAAGAAGACAACGTTCCAGCCACAAGCTTAATGCCATTCCCAGGTGTTTAGATATAACTATGCTTCACAGAAAAACAAGCACATGCACCCTCTGTTAGCAATATAGAAATTAAATTAACTTGTATATCTTGGAAACATTTTCCCCAGTGAAGAGGACTGAAAGGGGCTTGATAGTCCCTCAGAGCATTGCAGATGCAATGTCCTGAAGAGTAAACCTTAAAGCTTGAAGACAGGAACAAACGTGGCTACCCTGGTTCCCCAGGTTTTCCTGTCAGGCATCCACTTTTTATGCACTTGTTTTACTGTTAGACATGTTTCTCTTTCTCTCTGCAGTTTTCTCTGAAGTGGTTGATTTGCATCTCTGGATCCTCTCTCTGCTGGATCACCTCCAGCCTTGTTCTTTCACAGACAAAACCATGCTCAAAAATCCTCCCCGAAAACCTAAAATTTGTATATCCTCCTGAAGCAGCAATACTCAAAACCAACCCCCTAATGCTTCTCTTACCCCACAAATGCAGTAATGCTACACAGCAAGCACATAACTCCATAAGCTCCTGCCTCTGCCGTATAACATAACAAACCAAAACTGAGAGATGAAAAAATAGCATATACCTTGCACAGTCCCTGCATTCGCCCTACCTGGGCTCCAGGCTGAGTTCGCTGCAGAGTGATGGCAGATTGTCTGTGGTGGCCTGTGCACCTCCAGACCTCTCCTGTTTCCTGGTGTCCTGGAATCCCCCATCCTGCAACGATTCTTCTTTCTGCTGCTGCCCAGCCAGAGCCTCTCACCTGTGCTCCTGCTGCCTCCTGAAGCCTGCACGGCACATGCTGGCCACATGTTAGAAGTGCAGGCTTGCCATTCAAAGGGTTGGGTTTTTTCCTTTTCTTTTCCCCTCCCTCCTCTCCCCTCTTCTCCAGCTAATCCTGATCCTCACAATCAGACACACCTTTCCCCTCCTGCAGCTGAGGTGGAGCAGGAGCTGCTCTTTCACATGCCTGCGTAGGGAAAAGATCTCCCTCAGGGAGGTGGGAGCAGAAAAAAGTCACCAACACACTTTGAGAGCACTTGCCAAAGCACACATATATTTATTCACTTAACTCCTTCTTGCTGCTAAACCCTCCTTGCACATGAGGCTGCTGCAGGGTGGGCGAAACACAAGACTGTACATTAAAAGGAGTTGTTTATATGGGGGGAAATACGCACACTATAACAAAACAAATCCAAGAGACTTGAGTGGCAGGGTTCACTGCTACATTTCCACCTGACACCACCTCCACCTCACCTGCTCCTGTTCAGAGCAGGGGGCAGAAAGCCCAACAGATTATCTGGGACTGAGGTTTACTGCAGGTCAGGACCAAGTCAGCTCATCTCCTTCACTGATGCCGTGGGAGGCAGACTGGGGCCACCTGATGCACGCACCCTGACACTTTCCTCCAAAAACTTAAGCTGTGGGTAGCCAGCTTTCAACTTGCTGGAAAATCCTAAATCCCTTTTCCAGACCATCCCACTTAACCCCTGTAACAGTAACCTGGAATGCCTCAACATGCTAGGGAGGCAAAGCAGGACACCCCTTTTCTCCTGGGGTAAAACTCCTCCTGTTGTAGTAACTACTCTTTTTTATCCCAGGAGTCTGATCAAAAGCTCTGCAGTGCAGGGAAGGAGGGCAGAAGAGAGACAGGACCAATCCTGGCATCAGAGGTTGCCCTGCTGTTCACTCTGTTTGCTTATCTGACCTGAAATACTGCCTAGGACTACCTGCTCTGAAAAATGTTCTCTAAATTCTCTGACCCTTCTAAGCTAAAGGATTGAGACATCTCATTTTCAAATTTTGTTTCCTTTTTTGAAATTATTTGTTCTGAATAAACCACTTTATTAATTTTTCCCACTGAAAAATACATATTGGGAATAGTTGACATATAGCTAACATGGCAAAAAAATTTCACAATAACAGACTAAGAGTAGCAGTTCTTAAATAACATCCCCTCCCAAAACAATTATGTCTATATCAGCATTTTTTAGTCTTGCATACTTCTGGCATGTTTATAGATATATTTCGCCAAATGGGACAACAATAATTACTTTCAAGAAATTTTGTTCCAGCTAAGCATATTTGACATTCCCACACAGCATAAAGCTGAAAGTGCATACGTGGGTTTTTTTAAAAGTTTAGGTTAAGCAGAAAAACAGCTTTTAGCTTTTTATTATCTACATGTGCCCCAGTTCAAGCTGTTCAGCTTAACATCTCCTTGTCCAGCTTTTAAACACTGCTGTTAGCTGGTAGACTGGCTAACACATAATCAGAGACAAAGAGCATGTTATATTAACAGGCATTTGATGTGACTAAATTTTTTTATATCTTAGCAATCACTCTATCCTTTCACCTTTTGTAGAAAGGGAATTTCCCTTTAGCTGCCTCTTCTTGGAGGAGATTGCTCCCAAGGGCAAGCCAGATCTCCCATAGCTGTTGTTAATTCACAGCTGGGTTAGACAAGCACTGATGTTTATATGAACTTTTGGTAGAAAATAAACACACGTCTACATGAAAGTATTATGTGCAATGTGTACTCACATTGCATCTGCTGACATGTGAGTAATTTCCTTTGGCTTATGTCAAGACTACACATACACTTCCAAGGGCAGAGTTTTGCACTCAGCCACAGAAAAGATGCATAGCAGAGCGTGTCATACAGCAGAAGGGCAGATTCTCACTGCTTAGCTTCACTTAGCTATGTTATGAGGTGAGACTCCATGGGTTTCTCTCATAAATGAAGAGAGAAGGATTAATTGGAGTAATCTGTAGTAAGATCAAAACCCTAGTCTGAATAATTCTTGATATGAGCTTTACTCCTATTTACAATGAAGTAAGATACAGCACAAGGAAACTAGCTGCCTAATTTAGCTGGCTCAATTAGTTTCCTGAAGATAAGGAGTATAAACCATGACCAATCGTATCCATTTAGTCATCCAGTCGCCTTCCATTTTTTTCTAGAATTAATAAGCATTTAGGAGTTTATTCTGGAGAGGCAATTCCACAAGTGCATGGTCTAGTTCTGTGGGAAAGAGCAGTACCAGCACCCACTATCACAGCTGGTCTTCCTCTGCACAGGGGATGCACCAAGATCAGGACAGATTGCAAACCATAGGCAGATGATGGAGATCACACTGGCTCTCTAGAAGTCGAGGCGAAAATAATAATTTATTGAGGACAAGGTGTTGTTTTCACTTGTCTCACTGCAGAGCAGTGGGCAGAGCACCTGGCAGAACCAGCACACACCAAGGGCTCAAAAACTGCAAAGGGTTTCCTCGTCTGCTTACCTGAGATTTTGAGACTGCTGCCTGTGGAAGGAGAGAGTGTAAATAGCAGTTTTGGAAATATCTAAAAGAAAACAGCAAGAAAAACTTTTGCTCTGCTTACATGCAGCAGGATCTATGTCACTAACAAAAGCCTTGATCATCAGCTTCTCACCTCAGACTGCTTATCTGTCAGATAACTTGAACTTGATTGAGAGCCCTTGCTGAGCCTTTTCATGTTAGTGCAATAAAATACACTGTTGTGGATGTCCACTTCATCAGTGGTGTGGTTGACAGGATGGAATTTTTTATTTTTTTGGATCATATGTTTAGCTACACAAGATGAGGCAGGAGCACTACAAATCACTGCTATAGACATACCATAGCAAAGGGGCTGGGGAGAGCTGGAGCATACTGCATGGGAAATAGATTTCATTTACAACAATAATTTATATTTTCACTAGGGACTGCAATATCATTAAAAGTCCCCACTTCAGAAAAGGCCCAGGAGAACAATCATCATAAACATCTTCCCTAAAAAAGCTTGATGCAAGGCACTGGTCAGATGTCAGCAGAAAGTATTCCGTGTGGAACATAGATGACCCAAGATGAAGACTTATTGTCTGTCCTCTTTCCCAGCAGTTCCCTATAAAATTTTAAGTAATTTCTAATAATTTAATTTTTAAAAAATATATACTGGTAAACTATATTGGCATTTTAATGAAAAGGAAAGTAGTTCAAGAAAAGACTGGCTTGCTGCATCCTACAGCCTACATAGGAAGAAGTGTTTAAGCTTAACAGCTTCTCTTTCTGTCAACAACTGTGATATTCTAGCTCAATAAAAGTTAAGTAAATCCTAAAAGCTTTAATTTTTACAATGGAAGTAGAGAATAAAAGATCAGACTTCACAGCAGCATGAAGTTCACTCAGTCCTCACTATTTAACTAAGTTTTCATATATAGAATAAGGAGAACTGTGTTCAGAAAACAGCCTTGTTGCAAGTGCTGACAAATGGACAAGGTTTGCTATAGACCTTGAAAAAAAATAATTGAGACCATCAATCACAATCTATTTGGAAAACCTCACTGTGTATTAGATGCAAGTTATGAATGTCTCTTCCTAACTCAAGCATGCAGTCCACAGGAGTGAAGATGCAGAGTGCCAGCTGCCTGAAATGTATAACCTAACATCATCATTCACCAAACGGGTCCTGTCCCAAGAGCCTTGGCACCATAGGTTTCCTGCAAGAGGAACATACTCTGAATGCAGTGGGCTCCATCAGGTGTCACCCAGGTTTGTCAGAATAAAAGGAACAGGTGGTAAATAGGTGGTAGATGGAGCAGCTTGGTTTTCATTGTCACTGGGTAATGTAGTCTTACTGAAAATTTCATAGAAATTTGAATGATAATTCTGCTTTTCTGAACCTGCTCCTGAATTCAGCATATAGCCACACACAGACTCCTAATGTTTTTACTTCTGTTCCAAAACATTTATTTCTGTCCTGTTACTTCATCTTTTAGTCCTTAATAACTGAGTCTTAAGAAGTTTTCATTGTTAAAGAGAAAATCAAGGGATTGTTTTCTAGTCCTTTTTATAGGATTATGAGCAAAAGAACAGATACAAAAAATAGCAATTTAACAAACTCTCATTTGTTATTACTGAATTGCACCTGTTGAATTAAATGGCAAGCATAGGTTTTTGCTGCATTTATGAGATTGTTTATTAAGGTTCATCTTCGTAAATTCTTGAGCTTAGCTTTTTAGGCACAAAAGGATCCCACTGGCCTCAGTATAGCTTGAGAATTCCTCTTTTTAGGAATAAAGCATGCAGAGAGCCTGAGCCTTGTTTCCAAAGAGCCTCTCAAAACACCACTACATATCCAGCTCCACTTCCAACACTGGACAGACCTTGCAGGGAGAGATACCATTACATCTCATACAAGTCTGACACTTTATGAACTACAGGAATCTGTGAAGACTCAGGCAGTGTGACAGCACATGCCCTTGAATTTTTATTAGCCTGTCCATGCAGAATCAGAGTTTACAGAGAGCAGTACTTGTTCAGCTAAAACCAAGTGCTTTATTGTCACAATACCTCTTTATTTTTTTTACAGATACTGCAATATTTTCCAAAACCCGCATTTCTAATTTGGTTTTAAAAACTCCTTTGTGTTTATCTGTGTCAACTGAAAGGCAAACTAAGCCAAACACTACCATAATTCATTATCTACTAGAACATTTGGTGGTGTGAATTTCCCAAAAAGAGCATTCCCAGAGAAGTAAAAAGCTGAGCTGAGAACAAGAGTTGAGCTCACCTGCAAACTTTTCTTTGCAAAGATCTTACTCAGGCATCCAGAGCCCTGAAGGCAACGTCCTTCTCATCCAACCCACTGGCAATCACCTAGTCACCAGGCTGTTCTTGGTCCAAATTTCTTTGTTTCTTATTTTCAGGAGACAGATACAGCTTTTTAATCTTCCAAGTGTGACAATGCTGCCTGTCCCAGGGAGTAGAGCAAAGTATGTGGCTGAGGTGGTGGCAGATTGTGATTGATGTTCTGGGGGTGAAGAGGGAGAAGGCAAGGTCCGGACAATGCTGCTATAGAAACTTCAGTAAAGCTTTTTGAGAACATAAGAATGACTTAATGGCACGGCCACTTAATCTAATTGCCTTATTGAGGGAAGAGGAAAACCTAAAATAAGTTTAGATGCCTTTTTTTTTTTTTTAGCTTTATAAAACACTCTTATACACACTTCTTGGAAAACCAGTCAAACCTTTTTGCACAGTCACTACAAGAGCAATACTCTCTCACAAATTAGTTCTCCAGGTACCTGTTTCCATTCGAATGTTCACAAGTTTGTTGACCAAGTTGGTAGCGACTGGCTAAGAAGATAAATACGAAAAAGTGGTAAATAGTGAAGCATCAGCTGTACGTTGTATAGAGCTACTCTTTCTCAATTGTTTTCTTTCCTTCACCTTTGGCACTGTACTGTTCATTTATAGCCCAAACCCAGCTGAATAACTCAAACACTGTCTGAATCTAGCTGTATCTTTCACAAGCACAAGCACCTATTTGTGCTTGATTTGAACAGGAACACTTGTGGCAGTGACAGGGAGTAGAAGAGCTAAATTGGAACAGACCTAGGCCAACCATCTAGTCCAATGAGACTTACAGTGTGATCCAGAACTTGGGGAACAGAGATACTTCAGGTTTCATTCTACAGAGCAACATGCAAAACGGTCAAATAATGTTGGAGGCAGATATTATAAGATTAGGAAATAATATAATTAAATTGGTCAGAATTGCTTGTAGCTCCTGAACTCAGGTCCCTTACATGCACTGAAGGTGAGATGAGCTGTAAATTTCTGAACATTAGTTCTGCATCCTTGGGAGAGATAGATGGGGAACACATTGAGGTAACACAGGAAAGTTGGCTGATTTTCTCTTGCTTCAGGCAAATGATTTCTGTCTCAAGGAACATGATTTATATGTCTTTTTTTTTCTACATCCCTGCATGATATTAGACAAATAAGTCCACCCTTTCACAAAGGGCTACTTTACTTTTTTATTATATGAGTCTCTGACCAAAGCCCATTAGTCAAATTCATAGTGCTGCTAAGCACTCCCAAGCTATAAAGCAAAGTCACCTGAAATTTCAAAGTTTTTCAGTTCAGTATCACACTAACTACTTTGAAGCGCAAGTCGTCTCAAGTTAATTGACTCAACTGAATGGATTCTTTAATCTCAGTGACTTTCAGCCCTGACTTTCCTTAATTTTAAGGAGATAAGCCTCAAGAAACACTCATGTGCTGGTGATGAGATCCTGAAAATACTCATATGACAATGATTCACTGTCCTCAGCACAGGCTAGAAAATAAGGCAAGGGCCACACACTGATGGAGGGTGATTTAAGGACCCTAGCCTTGGGAGAACTCATGGGATTTTGAGCAGGAAATCACAAAGAAATTTCCCAATATTTTTCTTTAAACAATTAAACCTATCCATAATCTAGCAGACATTCCTATGGCCGTTGTCATGTAGATCACCAAAAATGCTTCTTCATGCATAGCTTTGTAAATAATTTGACCTAGCAAAATATCCTACTACAGCTGAGGGTGTTTTAAAATCCAGATTATATGCCTTTGTAGTCACAAACATCTCCCAAATCTCATGTATTATATAGGAGCTTAATTCCAAGGCTATGGACCCAGACATGTATATTTAGTTTGATTTTTAAATAAACCCATTCTGCTGCTCTTTTCTTTGGATGCAGCAATAAATAACGTCATGGTACCTCAAGGGTCAATGCTGCAATGTACACACAATAAAAGTAATTTGTGATAGGTTTTTTCACAGGTGTCTATAGAGCCGTGTACTCAGCAAAAAGGAAAAAATAAGCTGTGAAGCAGCATATTGTTCATCAGAATGACACACCATGGTAATTATTTCTGTTCTTCTGGGAATTTAGGTTCCAGTACAAGGCACTTTTTGTTACAGCAGCAGTGCCTCAGAAAAGTAAATAACAATAATGCTTATGTAAGAGATCAGCAAGTTAGAGGATTATGAACCTGAATTTCAACAATTTCTTTTATTTTAAAATGCAAGAGGTAAAGCATATGCTTTCACTGTAAAGATGCATGTAATTGTTTTTAATATGGTTCTTATGAGGTGCCACGTCTGAGTATTTTGACAAACACTCACGTAGTCTACTTTTCCTGAGTGAATATCCAAACAGGGTGTTTGTTTGAGGAAGAATGCAAGTCTGCCTTTGTTTAGTAGGACCTCCGCTTAGTGCACTACTTTCTCACTCAGCACTAAAGGCCAATTTTACATCAGAGATCTTCACTGCAATCCTACCTTCTAACTCTTAGCTCAGCTAAACTGTCAAAACTTTCTGCCTAGCTCCAGTCCCTAAAGAAATGGCCAGTTGTTCCCATCCTGTAAGGTTTTTCTGCCATCTGGAGCACAATACTTCACACAAAATGCCATAATAGCATTGATTTAGACATCAGTACCCTTCCCCAAGTAGAAAGCCATCCACTGCTGGCATTCCCACCAGGTGACACACCTGAAAATTCATCTCTGAGTTGTTGGGTATTACTGGACAGCTGATCTGTACTGTGGGCAATTCTCACCCCTCAAAAGTTTTAATGCTTTATTTTTTATTAAGATGTCTAAAATGTGTAAGTGTCAAGCTTATTTACGTTTCACACAATTTATTTTTCAAAACTTTTAGTCAGGAAGTGATCTTCTGTCTTGGCTCTTAACAAAAGAAAATAATGAAAAGGAGTTTTTCAAGAATGTATTTGCATGAAATGAAAGGGTCTTGCAGCATTAAACATCTCTTGCATTTTTTATTTCATGCCAAGTCTGGCTTTTGCTAGCTAAAGAATTTGAATAAAAGAGAGAAGTTTTGCCTGTGCATTTCTGGAGAAGTTAAGAGGGTTACATTGCCGGAGTCTATAAAATTCATAGACACCAGATGGCCCCACAGCACTCACTCATCTAACAAACAGATTTCAGTTTCCCTGTAGGGAAAAGAAGCTGCATAGTTTGATGTTCAAAGCTATGGCTGCTTGGAGTTTGAGAAGGAAAACTGCCCTGAAACTTATCAGACGTATATTTACATATATATATGATTAGGATATATAAAATAGGGTTAGGATACTTACCTGAGAAAATCTTGGACTAAAAAAACTGCAACTAACACCTCTGCAGAGCTTGGTCCTGTATGAACAAGGATGGTAGATGCCACGAGAACGTGCTTACTAGACACAGCTGCAGTGGAAGGGGAAGTCTACCTATGGGATTTGGAACAGCATCAGACTGGCAGAAACTGAAGGCACTTTGGAACAGGCAGAGGAAGGCAGGCATTAAAGGATTTTTAAAAAAATCTAATAGGGAAGGGAGAAAAAAGTTGATTAGGTGGCTCCAGTGAGAACATCCAATTCTCTTCACAACAAACCTAATTAAATTTCTATCATTAATGGCAGCAGACACAGAGATAAGTCTTAAGTTTGTTGACAAGATATAAGCATGGAAAATATTTGCACACATTGCTTAATATTTCAAGTAGAGCTGCAAATACAACTTTCAGAAGTATATCTGAAACTAGTTAGGGTCACTGTCAGCTAGGAAAGAGTAGGAAGCCCCTTCCAGGATCAAAGTAAAAATATCTTGAACTCCAAACAAAGCAATGGATTAATTGAAGCTATTTATGCCTGAGATGGAAGCTACTATTTATGTGGTGGTAAAGAGAAAATGTAAGCCTTCTGAAATGCATTCTCCTTCCCTCCCCACAAAAAGATGTCAGGAGAAAAAAAAAATGGGTGCACATAAAAAGGTGCAGTGTACGTTTATTTAAAATAAGCACTCATACAGAGGACATTGATATCACATGGAGAATTCTGTCAGATTCTTGCTCCAAACGATCTATTCCTCACAAAAAGTAATATAAAATGAAGATTAGACTTGCTATTTGGCAACATAAACACTGCAAAAATAGTATGCATTTCCATTAGGAGGTACTTTGTTACACCTTGTTCTTGGCTCACCTCATGTTACATGACACTTACTAGAATGTGGCTATGCAGTTGGTGACTACAATTTTCACAGAAGTTGGATCATGCTCAAATACAGTATTTTTATAATAAAGCCAAACCAAGTCTGCCCATGTGTAACAGGTGAGATCTTTAGATTAGCTGATTAAGGTTTCAACTGTAACAGCTAATGCATTTTTATTTCATTCTGAATATAAAATTGACTCTATTACATGACATAACAGATAAAGATGAAGCCATTTGCTTCATTTTCTCTGTAGTTCAAAAAAGTAGATGTTGAAATTGCCTTACACTGAGATGCAAGAGCCTGAGTGTTAAAATTGCTCTGAAAACCTTGTAAATGGTTTAAAAGGTGCTGTGGGTTGATCCCACTCAGCAGCCAAGTGCCTACACAGCTGCTCACTCCCCTTATCTCTCCTCCATCCCCAGCAAGATAAGGAGAGAGGAGCAGCAGAAGCAAAACTCGCTGGCTGAGATAAAGACTTTAATGAATGAAGGAAAGATATGCAAAGCAAACCACCAAGTGATGCAAAGGCAATCCCTCACTACCTCCCACAGACAGACTGGTGCCCAGTCAGGTGGCAACAGCCACCTTAGAAGCCACACAACCTGCACCCCCTTCTTTCTCCACCTCTTCCTTCTTCATACTGTTGAGGCAATGCTTTAGGATACAGAACAGCCCTTTGGCCAGTTCAGGTTGGCCATTCCCAACCATGTCACACCCAATCTCTTGCCTGCTTGCTGTGGGGGCAGAGCAGAGAAAAAAGACTTGACCCTGGCAAGGGCTCTTCAGCAACAGCCAAAACATTGGTGTTATGAACACTGGTTTAGATTTTAACAAATGTAACACACAGCACCATATGGGATGCTATGAAGAAAGTTAACTCCATCTCTTCCAGACCCAGTACAGAAAGAAACCCCAAGCAGTCAGCTATTAATCTGCATGACATATCACATGTAACTCACCATTTGGAAGCCCAAAAAAATCAAAAGCAAGTCACCTACTTGTAAAATACTTTCAGCATATGAGACCATGTGCCAGATTTATCAAACCTGACAGCAATCCACTATAGTCAGTACTCTGCCTAGCATTGTAGCAGTGGCTTTAACCAGTGTATTTGTAAAACAAACAAGCCCAAAGCCTTCCCCAAACATACAACCTTGTATGGGATCTTGTGAGACTTGTGTCCATGTTATCAAAACTGATCTGTTTTCCTCCTACAGTTTGGATATTGGCATTTACTGCTTACTCCCAGCAGGTTGTGAGCAGTATTGTACAGTAGATATGCATAAATAGAAACATAAATAAAATAAAATAAGCTAACAAGGTGCTCAGAAAGGCAGCTCTGTGACTTTGTCACAGTGCATGAAAACTTAGTTTACAATGCTTGCTTGCCCTGGTTCTAGGAAAAAAATCCCACAAACATAAAACCCTGTAAGAACAGAAACTACAGTTTCCATGGAACTCTTAACAATAATTCCCTGTCTGACCATCCAGGAGCGTCCATGGCAGTCACACCCACTCCTGCCCATAAATAGACTAGGAATGGAGGGCAGAAGTGATAGTAGGTGGAAATCACCAGTGTCTCTTCACAGACCTCCAGAGCTCCTCAGTGTCTGTAGAGACAACTGTTCATTAAAACCAAAATAACCCAAAGAGCACTAACCCTAAAGACAGCAGATTTCAATCCACCACGAAGCTCACTTCTGTTAAGGATAAAGGTGATGAGCACCTCATATATAACTCACTGAAAGACTTCAGGAGTTGAGAGTGTAAACAAGTGCATAGCTTTCGGGCACTTCAGGATGTTTAAAGGGAAATGCAGCCCTACACTCCTCTTTGAGAAATGATCTCTCACCTCCAGAGAGTAATAGAGGAGAGCCAGGAAAGAAGTCTCCATAAATAAAACAAGAAAGGCCACTGCAGACTAAATCTGGCCACAAAAATTAACCTGCAGCACTGAGGAAAGTATTTAGCAATTCAATCTTACATGCAAAGGCCACTCCTGCAGAGCAGCAAAGCTCTGCCAAAGCAGGTCAGTGCTCTCAACTCAGTGTTGCTGCAGCAGGAGCTGGCGTGGGGCTCCAATTCCAGAGCAGGAGCTGGTGTGGGGCTCCAATTCCAGAGCAGGAGCTGGCGTGGGGCTCCAGCCCAAGGGAAAGTGTGCTCCCTGGAATGCAGAAGCATCTGTCCATGCAGGAAAAGCTTCCTGTGAAAGCCTGGGTTCACTTATAGCTGGATTTGAACGTGGACCAAGCAAGGTTATCTGTCCTGGCTTTTAAAGGTAGTATTGCTCACTGAAGAGTTCTGTTCTGAATTTGAGAGGCTAAGGCACAATGAAAAGTGAGCAATCAAGGCCATGATTATCTGTGTCCAATTTAAAACAAACCAAGCTCTACTTCCAAGCGAGCTGAATCCACTTTAAGGCCTGTGGGGGGGGCACAATGAACACTGATAACAGCATCTGTCAAATCTAAACAGGACTAGAGATTTCACTCTCTTTCTAAAACATGTGACCCAAATTTGGGGTCTGGAATACTAGTGAACTAAAACCCACGGTTTTGTTTGAGGTATTAGAAATTTTACAGCTTGTGCACAGCTCTGTTGCTTGCCACACACCTCAATGGAGACGTGCCAGAACCACCAGAGACACCCAGGCTCTGCCCTGGGTAGATGTTTCTTGGCCAGGCTTCCCTCCCTTGAAAGTGAGCAGCAGCAAAAGCAGCAGCCTTAGCTCCCCTTTCCTCTCTCACACTTTTCTGCAGCAGGTCAAGGATATATTTGCTATTCCACAGTGCTACACAACAAGCAAGCTTACTTCTAATCATGTCCAAATAGAAGTTTCTAAACAACAAAATAAACACAGTTCTTACAGTTAGGCAGCAAAAGGCAGGTTATACCTAATATTTCATATTAAATGTAGTGTAACTGAACTCTTTTCCTTGTCCTCAGTGTAGCAGTTATAAGAGGCCCCTTTGAACAAAATAGACTTCCATAGAAAATAAGTAAGTTTACTTTCTGGGCTTTTTACTCCCTGTCATAACAAAGTAGTGATCATCTTGCCTGCTCTTCAGAAGAGGAACTTTTGACACGCCAGGTGTTCCTTTGTTATATGCCTGCTCCTTTGGGAGTGGCTTCTTGGCTGCCGGGGCCAAGCTTTTGTTTGTTTGCAAGTTTTTGGTTGAATGCTGACCCTTTGTGGAAGGCTGTGCTGGCTTTTTGGTCACTACTGCTTTGGCTGAGGTTTGAGGAAGCCTTACAACAGATAAAGGTGTGCGTTCAGTGGGCTTGGATAAAGAGGGTCCAACCTGAGTGGCATTACCGCCATTTGGCTGCTTTCTGCCAGCTGAGGACACATTTTTGCCTTTAGGTAACAATGAAGATGGTGACTTCGATGCTTTGCTAACAGCAAGGGAGGGTGTAGAAGCAGAAAGTTTTAGGACTGAAGCAGTTTTCAAGTTCCTTGCTAGGTCAGAAGTTGTTTGTGGGGCTTCCTGAGGATGCTGAGAGCCAACCCCTGAGATCTGAACATCATTTTCAGGAGTTTTTGCAAGGAGTTGCTGAGAATGTGCAAGCTTGGCAACAGCACGCAGCTTTGTCACTGGCAGCTGAGCAGCCCTGGGAGCGATGGAATTCACTTTGGTTTTAGTGGCAGATGCAGGTTTGCATTTAGCAGGGACACACTTCTGTTTTGAAGTCGTTGTTCCAGCTGTCCCAGGCTGGTGAGATGGTTGTTTTTTAGAGTGTGAGAGGGCAGGATGGAGTGCTGGTGCTGGGGAACCCCGAGGCAAGGGAAATTTCACCTTGGCAGCATCAGGGGACCGAATACGTTTGCGCAGTGTTTCAGAGGGAACAAGAGCTGTTCTTGCTCCTGCACGTGAAGAACTTTTGCCTCCAGGCTGTGAAGGGGCAGAAGCTGGTGAGCTGCATGCAGGAGACTCCAGTTTCTTTGAGGTGCCAGCTAATGGTCTGAAAGGAGACTGCACGCCTCTTGCTGAAGACCCTTGTAATTTGGACCTGACTGTTGATGACTTGGCTGTGGAAGATGGGGTCACTGGCACTCTTGGTGATGCCAGGGCAGGAGACTGAGGACGTTTAGATAAAGCCTTCTTGGCACTGGCCGCAGCCCCTAAAACAGGAGCAGGAGATTTTGATGGCTGCTTTTGAAACATATTGACAGCTGACATTGGATTCATAACAGGAGGCTCCTGATTTCTAGCTGACAAGTTGGGGACACTGTCACTGGTGACCCCTTTCTGAAATGCCAGGATTTTTTGTTCCAGAGTTGCAAACTGAAGCACTCGGCATGGATCATATTTGAGCAGAAAACCTTGAAGGGTGTCCCAGCCTCCACCAACACGAACCATCACATGCTTGCCATGGAGCATCTGAAAATGGGGAAAGAGGTGTTGGGAGCAGAAGAACAAGAGAAATTTCTATCTTGTTCTATGCAGCATTAGGTCTTCATCTTACATTACCACCTATTGAAGTTGACTAAAAATAGCACTTCTTGTCTTACAGAGAAAGATTTTAAAACAGAGAAACTGTGATAAACAAGGTTTATGTTTCCCAATTATTTTATTATCTAGCTTCTCCTGCAGAGACAGTGATTCTGTGTCAGGAGATAACAGAAGCATCTTCATAGAAGACATTTTAACCATTCTGTAAGAATCTTTGTTTAGTATACAGAGTACTGGACACAGGTTTTATTCAAATTATGAATGTCCGTGTAACACAAACTCTTATGACTGCTGACAAGAGTACTCAACTAGCCTGCAAATTATAAACCCCAAGAGACCAGGTTTTGAGCAAGCAATGTTCTCAGGATATTCTATGGCACTATCCTTACTTATGTTGCAAGTCATTAGTGAAATTTTAGAGACACCACAGATAAGCATTAACTTCGTTTACTGTGGTTGTAAAATCAGTTTGTAGATCAAAGATCTCAAAAATGAAGTAACTACACCTATTTGGAATAGGGGACTGAATGACAAGTTCTCTCAACCTATATAACTCTGTAATTCTAAACAACTTTCTAAAAAGATATTTCACTGAAAAACATTTCTCTCCCCAATATAAGTATAGCGTACTAAAAAATTACTTACTCGAATGAAAAGTATTTTATCTCCCAGCCTATATCGTCCTTCTGATAAGTATTCAATTGAAAATCGATGGGAACAACTGCAGGGAGGATCTTCTGCTATATGTTTTACCTAGTTAATAAAATTGAAAGCATTTGTTAGTATTTTGACGGAAGCATGTGTTTAACCATCTATTGAGTTAATCTTTTATTAAGAAGGAAGATCCAAGAACGAAACCACTGAAAAGAGGAAAAAGGAAGTCTCCAAATAAGCACTGGGTTAGAGAAGATCTGCCTCTTAGAAATGTAACAAATTGGAAGGATTATTGCCAAGAAGGAAAAATTGTGGGTTTTCAGAGAGAGCAAGGACCTGGTGGTTGACATTCCCAAAGAAACAGAACTTTTACATTACAACACAGAGGACCTTTAAAACAAATGAATTTTTAAACAGAGCAGGAAAATTGTTCATTATTTCCTTTGGACCAACTCACAAGCTGTAAAAATCATTTCCTTTCCTGCATACATATTCATTTCCAATTGGTACAGCTACAGAGGTTTAATTTAAAATCTTTTTTCAAAAGACTTTCATCGAAGCCTACTTTAACATTTGATGAAGTTTTCTGAAATTGAAGAGAAACATTCATTGCAGTCATAGAATATTGACATATCAGAAAAATTGAATGAGAGCATTTCTTATACTCAAAGAAGCAGTGAAAAGGAAGAGGGGAAAGGAAATCAACACAGGTTATATGCACTCCCAAACATATAGAGCAGCATTTTATTTACATTTTCAAAATGAAACAAATTGATAAAAAGAGGTGCATACCCTTCTGTTTGCTGTTTGAGGAGAGTCACATGTATTAGATGAAAACCAGCCTGAACTTACTGAGCCAGATCATACAAGTACAAAACTTAAGAGTTTAATTTAAAGCCCTGCGTTTTAATTTAAAACTCTGTAAGTTATCACACTAAAGCAAGTAGCACTTACTGCCTCGTGTAGCTCCCCATGGTGACAACATGACTTTGGTGTGCTAATAGGTGATGGTGGCCCAGAGGTCATCAGCAGGGTTTCTTCTAGCTCAATTTCCTTCTCCAGTTTTACAAGTACAGGAGGTTCAACTCCATACCTGAAATACCGAAGTAGAGAGTTTAATTACTAATTTACTAAAGAAAACAAAAAGAAACTGATGAGAGCAAACTTGCAAAATTGTAAGTGGCTTGACAGACAGAGACATCTGAATCAGTCAGAGGGGTAATTGCCTTGATAATCCGAAAAAAAAAGGAGCACCTCTGAGTTTGTAGCAGAAGCCCTTCCTAAGGTAGCTTTGGCATAACCAGAGGATGCAGTAAAAATACTGCCAAAATTACACAATTGAGATCACATCCAATTTAGACAGACTATCTTAAAGCTTCCAGCTCTGCAATAGAAATAAATGAAAAGTCTAAATTTAGAGAATAAAGAGCTACCTTCCAAAAAACTGAAAAATTTAAACTCTTAAAATTGTATTTAATGCTCGGTGAGTTCTTCCAAGAGGTACACATATCTATAAGCTGAATGTATAATTCAAAACACTGCTATAGAAAGCAGCAGGGAACTCCATGGAAAGAGTCTGATAAATATTTGAAACAATATTGATATTGTATGATGGTGTTAGAAAAGTTACTAATTACTATTTGCACAGAATTAACATCCACTCCATTGTACTTAACGACTGCAGATAATGTTTTAACTTTGTCTTAGCTTTTACTGAGTAGGATGCCCTTCAATTTCTTGTTAGGAGCACATGTGGATCACTTACCCGGACACAATGCGCCCAATTTCCAGCAGACAAAGATACACTTGTCTTGGCTCCTTGTGCAACACTTAAATAGAAGAGAATAAAGAGGAGTTACAGTTCATATTTATTGCAGGAGGCCTATGCAATCAGGTACTGCGAAGAGAGGGGAAGATAAGGTATCCATGACTATAAATTTCCCATCATCCTACCCAGAGGCAAGGACCATTATCATTGATAAAGCACTACTTGCTTTACAACTTTAATTTTCTATTCCGTAAAGGCTTTAAACCCATCCTGGCACTCCTGAAACCAAACTATTCTTTTCCTCCTAAGAGAAATATGTTTTATGATCTCCCTTCTTGATTAGAACAGGAAAGAAAGATGTGAATAACTTCCCCTTCCCTATCCCCAAATGCAATATCACAGTCTTAAAGATGAAAACCATTTAACAACTACAAATAGGAAAATATACCCATCTGTTCATGCTCATGCCTACAGACACAGCTAGGCTGTGAAAGAAGAATCTGGGTGACTGTTACCAGTTCAGTAAGCAACAGATCTTTTTTCTTATCATCAATTCAAAAGTTACAGCTCTGTATTTACAGATGAAATCCAGCATATTTCTGATGTTCAACTTGATATTTAAAATGCCTTTGCTTTGAATGTGTTTCCTAAAGTATAAGCCAAGTATGAAGTCAGATTTTCTTGTTTACATCATCTATTCCAGTTTGTAAATCTGCTTTTTAAGAGATCTGATTAGAAAGGGTAAATTTAGAATAGAAAGTTTACACAGCCACAATCTAAAAGCTACTAGAAGTCAATTAATTTCTCTGTGTGTGTGTGCATTTGCCAGCTGAAAGAGAAGTGTTTTAATTTGCCTGAACCCAAAGGAGAAAAATCCAAATATACCCCTAGCAGAGATCAAGACATTTGTTTTGGCTTGATGTTAAAGGGCATCCCTCAATGCCTGCTCTTCCTTTCTGCTGTCTCAGGAGGGTCTCAATTTATTTCCTTCCCAGTCATCTACACTTTTCAGGAGGTGTTGCTCTATGTACCTGATGGGAAAAAGACAATTGTCAACTTATCCTTCCCCTATTTCATTCAAAGAATGGCTTGAAAGTCTGATAGAAAACATCAGTGGAAAGAATGTTTCATCTAGGAGGGTGCAAGTCTGCTCATTTCAACTGCCAAAAAAGGCTCACAGAAGATATTTATGCCATAAGGCAAGCTTGTGTCAAGAGTTACAATCAGACTTCAAAACACATCTCTGCTCTGAGTGAAAGCCACAGAACTAGGAAATCCTGTTTGCTTATCTCAGGGAAGCTGAACAGGTTCTAGTTACCTGTCCACTTACAGGAACTAATATGTTTAAGCAATACAATACATACAAGGAAATGGAAAAAAAAATTAAAATATACTTGTAGCTCAGTTCTACTCATCTGTATTTCCTGGCAGTGAAAAAAGATTCACTCACCAGTTAATCAAAATGAGACAGATGCAAATGATGATGTTTTCTCAACTATTTTAAAAGATGACTTATTCAGTAGAGATGCTCGGGCAGTCTAACCAGCATGTAAACAGCATTTAATGGCACAAAGACTTCAAAATCAAATAAATATTGTGACAAATTTATTTGATTACTGAAAACAAAGGTACTTCTCAATTTTTTGCTATTCTGCTGACAGGCAGATATCTTGCTTATTAAAAAAACAAAAAAAAAGGCCTAACAACAAAAAACAGTATTTGGCTTGCCACAGAAAGTTTTGCATTAATTATTGTTGGCATAATAACTGGTAGAAGAGCATTTCCTTATTTATCATGGGATGGAAGTACAATCCTCTTAACTAGCAGTCAAAATAATTTTATTCCATCTGTATCAGTCTAGAAGCTGTTTGCTATACAGCTCCAATTGTGCAGTGGGGTAGGCATACTCACAGTTGGCAATATTTATTTTTATAACTATCTTATTAAATGGGAAAATACAAGTGATTTAGTGTCATGTTAAGTGTGTCCTGAAGCAAATGTTAATTACCAACAGGCTGCTCCATTTCAGACACAACGCCCTGATGTCATTACCAAATGGAACCACCACAAATGCATTATTCTGAGGGCTTTCTGCAACAAGAACAAGCTCTACTACCAAATAAAGGATCTCATTGTGAGTTGACTCCATGGCCCTGTGGTCTTCCCACACATACAAAGCAAAACCACACTTTGCTCCTCTGTTTCTCAGTGGTTCTTTTACTGAAGAAAAACATGAAATTTTGTTGCACAGCTCTCAGTCACCACTTCATCCCACACAGCAAGTTTCAGAATTTCAGAAGCCTCATGCAAGCTAGAGCAGTCAGTGAACTGATTTTCCAAGGCTTTTACTTGGAGACTGCCTTGAAATAAATATAAGCATTAATAGCTTACACAAGACATGCAGAGTCAAGAGAAAGTTCAAGACTATACACAAGGCACCTCCCTGACCAGGAAGTTATCCACACACAGATCAAAGACAATCTTACAAAAAGAGTTACCTAAACCTTCAGATTCAAAGAGGTAAGTCTCATCAACTCCAATGGCTCTACACCAGTTAAGAAAGTTGGCTGTATTATCTCTGGCAAAAAAAGATCCTGATGGAGCATCCTTCTTACAAGGCACTTTTCTCATAGGAAAATTCTAGCAAGGGAAGAAAACAAAAAGTACATTGTGCACATCAACATTGCCAACCAATTTCAAAGCATATTTGCAAAGGAAAATTCACCCTAAATTCAGAGTACAAGAAATAGTTGTAACTATTTGTGTCCAACCCACCACGTATTCTATCAAAAAAGCTACACTAATATAGAAGGCATTCTACCTTATCATTGTGAACAGTCACTGAGTAAACAATCCTTAGTTCTGTAGCCTTGGCACTCCAAAGTAACAGAGACTTGCTTGAGATTCACATTTCAGCTAAACATGGGTTCTCAATGAAAACACTGAAGCTCATCTCCAGGTCTGGGTATTTCTATGGCTGACCTGTACATTTGAGTTCAGCCACCACTTTCCAGCATAAAATATTCTGCCAAGTGCCAATGGATAGCTTGTTAACAACCCACACTGATGACAGGGGAACAGACTCCAGACTTGGACTAGATCTTCCTCTGGCAAGACATCTACTGAAATCAAGCTAAAAACCTGAAAAGGACCTTAGGATGCGATTAACAAGGCAAGTAATTTGTTGCAGAGTTTATCCATCTATAAAGCCACTTTGTTGTTAATCAGTCCCTGGATACACAGCATACAAAACACTTCTTTGGGAAGCCTCTCACTCACCCACTTTCCCTATAATTACTACCTAAAATGTAGGACTTCATATATGTATTTTGAAAATCGTACGACTCACCCTTAAGTTATTTGTGCCACAACATTTTTTAACTGTGTTTTGAAGAACACCAACCAATTGGCAAAGCAGTACCCCATTGTCAAGTTCCTCTAGCAGTTGTTCAGCTTTGACTTCCATTCCTTTAAGAAAAAGAAGGTCAATATTAGAGTTACTCCACAGAAGGTAAAGAGGTTTCATATGAACTTAGAGGCAACTCAAACAACATTCCAGTGTTAAAGACTGAAAATTAGTAGCAATATATAAGTGAAATAAAATCAAATATTCATTTAATTAGATTTTAATTAGACTAACAAGATTCAGAAATATAAATTAGAATTATTAATTAGGCAATCCTTAAGAGGTGGCAGCGAACAAAACTGAAATCAAAGCATGCATTTTAATGCAATTCTCCTAGCCATTCAAACTCAAATACAACAGATCTTAATAGTTCTATAGACACTAAGTGTCAGCATTGACTAGAATATTGGCAAGTGCTTTTATATTCATTAGACAATTTTTTAAGCTCACCCAGCAAGCCAGACAGCCAAATTGAGAGATCTTCTTGCATAGGCACCAAAGTTGCTTCATGGCGCACAGATATCCATTGGTCATACAGGCACACATCTGCCAAACCCGGCCCATGCCTGGGGGTCAGAGGACTTCGGGGACTCAAGGGAAGGTCATCTCCAAACCACACCTGCAGAGGATTTCAGTAAGCTGAAGACAGGAGGCTCTAGTATTTGCAGTCAGATGACAAAAACTTGTGGTTCTGAATTACACTGAAAACACTATTATTCAAAGAGTGTTCATTTTCCCTTTGGATAGATGCAGCAAACCAAAACAACAATTGAATGGTGCTGCTCTTGTTAGTAACTCCTGAGACAAAATACTACTGCATTCATTCTCTAGAATCCTTTGCATTTAAAATTACATACCTCCTTGAATATAGAAGAAAGAGAACATGCATTAAATGCTTGGAAGATTTTTTAGCTTAGCACAATTTAAGTCATGAAATCTGCAGTTTATCATGTAATTTACTATAGTCTACTGATTTCTTGACCAAATATTTCAGAGGCATTTTGTGCTTTAATCATTAAAAACTATGACATTAAAAGAGGAAACATTTCCACACCAGAACATAACACATTTCTTGAACACAAATACTTAGCACTTCACTTCAGGACTGCGTATTTTCAAAATGAGAGATAACTTACATTTCAAGAAAAGAACCACTGAAATTTCATGTAGAAAAATTTCCAAAGATAGAGTCCTTCTGGTATTCTTAACTATTTTCCTTCCATTCAGGGTGTACATAAAACACATTTGCACATTTATACATAAGTGATTAACTAGAATGTAAGGTTTTTAAAAAAACACTTCTTAATCATCATGGGAATTTTTCAATAATCTCAGCCTTTGACTTCAAAAACTTCTTAGGTGACAGCACTAAGAAGTGAAAGGATCACCTATCTGATAGTAACAGTGGGTTATCCATCTTGTCACATTGTTCCTTGTAAAAAGGGAGAATTATTACTTTTTTTTAAATTAGACATAACTGGGGAATCTAATATTTTGTCTGCTTCAGAGTAGAATTCTGCATTAAAAAAAATTATACATGTATACAGGATTCAAACACTTCAAAAGGCATTTACCTGAACTGCATTCTGCATGGTCACCTGCATTTACATTAGTTTCTCCTCCTGGGGAAAAATAAGAGATTTTTAATACAGTCTCTTCTGCTTTCATGAAATCCCAAGAAAAACCCCATCAGTGCTGTTTTGGAAAAATAAGAATGAGTCTAATAAGAAGGGGAAAGAGGGAAGTAACTTCACAGCTAAGGTTTTGATCCAGTATTCAGAGAACTTCAGTTCTCTGGCCTTAGATAAAAGTGCAGTTATTACAACACAAAGTAGCAACTAACTTTGTATGCATGAACAATACTCCAAAGTTGGCAAGATTTTTAGGAGCTGTATGGCATTTATTTTGCCGGAATACACATACTTCAAACCATTCTTGGATTTAACACTGTTGGCACTGATTTTTCCTTCTAACTTATCACAAGTGTATCTCATAGATGTGTGCAGACAGATATACGCATCCTGAGTTTACAATAAATACTTGGAACTTCATGAAAACCCTAAAGCAAAGAAATAATTTTGAAGAATAAGATTTTCCCTTACAGAATCATAGAATCATGTAGGGTGGAAGGGACCTTAAAGATCAGTGAGTTCTTGCATAGATACATGAGAGAAATCATTGTTTTTATTAATCTCAGTTGGGATTGTGACTTTGCAGGCAGCATACTCCTCCTTGGCATACTCCTAGTATAAGTTTTCAACAGAATGCTGAGAACTATGGCAGCAATACAGTTATCAGGACAATTCCCTGGCAAAACAAATATTAAGGAAAGTTTTAGAGACAATCTGGTCAATGCTTTCTCTCCTAAAGCCAAAGTAGTTTTCCAGCAATGCTTTCAACCATGGGAAAATCCAGCACACTGGGCCGAGGATTAGTAAATCTTTCCCTGGAGGCTCCAGGTCTAGAGATGTGCAGCATTGCCAGGTTAGCTGCATGCACATGTACAGGAGGTATTTCTCCATCGTAATTTTCCAGAGTGGTACTTTATAACTTCAAAAATTTCCTATCTGTGTCTTGAAGCCTGTTCAAAACTACTTACTTGCTCTGTTACTTAATAGCTACAACAAAATTTCACCTTACTGATTAAACTGAAAACTGGATTGCAGATATTATCAAATATTATTAACTCACCTGTTTTCATTTAAAAATAAGCAACTTCCCTCTCCTGTCCCAGATATTTAAGCTTTGTGTGTAGACAGCATTCTTCTTTCCTGCACAACCTGGCCTTCCTGTGACAAAAAGCTGACTAGCCCATCACAGAACACACAATTCTTGTAAAAATTCTCACCCTTTCATCCTACGTAGAAAGCAGAATGGTGTCATTTTCACCCCCCCTTGTTCCTTCCCACTGCCTTAAACCTCACACACTACAGAGGACCACATATATCAGACATGTCAAACAACTTACCTCTATGACTGGCAAACAAGCAACCTGTTTGGTTTCAGGTGAAGCCACTTCCTTGTACCAGGACTGCTAGCACTTTTCAGACCTTATCACAGACACTCCAAGTGATATCTTTCCCCTTCCTTTTATTTCTAGGGAAGAAGGGGAAAAAAAAAAAAAAAAAAAGGAAAAAAAGACGTCCTCTCCTTGATGTCATTTTTCCTTCTATGAATGAACAAGGGAAGGGAAGGGTAGATACCAAGCATTACTAATGAGCATGTTATGCTTCCCACAGCTTTGTCCAAGTGAATACATTTTCCTTTGGCATAAGAAAGCTATTGTCCTAAAAGAAGCTCAGTAAGAGGCTTCATTGATTAAAAAAAATTAAATAAAACAACAGCAGAACAGCCAGTAGAGAAGTTGGTCTCATTAAAATAAGGAGTTCCATATAGGCTAACAAGAGCTCTGGCATATTAACTGCCAAGGGAAAACAAAAGGCAGCCTAATTCACAGGGAGCACTCAAAACATGAACAAAGCAAAATATTCACACTGCAGCTATCACAGGAATGCTCAGCATCTGCAGTTTTGGGGCATGCCTAACAAAACTACTCTTGCCAAAAAAAAAAAATAAAAAAGGAAAAAAGAGATTGAGGAAAATTGTGGCACTTGAACTTCAAGAGCCTGCTCCTCTAAAACAAGGTATTTTGTAAGCCCATATGTCAGAGTTCCCTAGAAAGTCAAACGGCTCCACTTATTATCAGGGCATCTGAAAAACACTTAACAAAAAGCCCCTCTGATGATGCAGGCCACAGTGCATGAATTTTGAGTTGAAAAAGTAATACAGTAACAATCATCCATTTTCAGATGCCAAACAGTTCAGCTCAGAGATTGCAGGGAATGCAGATTATTGTAGCCTTATCACTTACTGCGAGAGGCACAGGCTGAGAAGATCCAGATCTGCCACCTTCAAGTAGTCAGCCTGCAAATGTGCAGAAGGGGCTGTGGTGAGGTGAATACTGCAGTACCAGGCAGAGTCATAACCAAATCTGACTTCTAAAACCAGTTGGGTTCCCTGCATCAAAAAGCTGTACATAATGAATGAAAGTAAGTATTTGATACCGAATTTTGGCAGCTCCAGCTAGGACTGTCTCAGCTTCTACACATGCCCCTTTTATCATACCGCCTTCTTTCAACAGGCATTTGGTGCTCAGGCACTGAAGTTTGTGAAAGAAAAGACCTTAGAATAAAAGTACACTGTAACATGTCCCCCACATAGCTTCAGGCCATGCCATTCTCATTCCCAGGCAGTTGATACCTTCAAGGTCCCTCGGGACAAAAGACTGAATAAGCCCATCACAGCAGAAACTATTCTTTTAATAATCCTTCTGCTTCCTCTTACTCTTTCTGGCGTTGTTTCCTTCTCCTTTCCCCCTCCCTTCACCCCTTAGAACAGGGAAAACACCAGGAACTTGCAAGCATTTCCCAGCCAGGGGGCAACCAGTCCAGTTCCAAGCTCAGCAGGCACAGAGGTCTCCCACCATCAATCCCATTCCCAGAAAACACCACATGTCTGCTGGTAATTCTGCTGCCAATAGCTCTGTGGGATGGAAGGAGAGGAGATGTCACCTAGCCACACTTTACAGTCAGATCAATACAGAGACACTAATTTACTGGGAGACAGGTGGTCAACCTCAAATGATATATCATCAGGAGAGGCAAGAACTGCCTTCGGCTGGCTGATTGACAAACCTCCAGTGAACGACTAGAGCTATGGATCAACACCAGGTAAGAGATGAGAAAAACATACCTATCTATTGACATGGGGCATAAGGGCAGCCATTCCTCAGGAAAAGGGGTGCAGACACACCCTGGACACGACCCACACAGCCTTGTGAGACCACAGTTTGCCTCTGCTCTCCCCAAAGATGCTCAGCACTCTGCACTGAGACAATCTGAGAAACAGCAGAGTCAGCAAATACTAAAGCACTTTACACCAATACTTCAGGGTGTTAACACATGCTCTTAGATGCTACGTGAGATAGCCTGCCTAGCATCAGTTGTATCAGGATTTATAGATCACTCACTCGGGCCCAACCAGCAAGACATGCTACACTAATTACAATCCATTCTGTGGCACAAGATGAACCAAGTCCAAGTCCCATTTTACTTGACTGAACAGTTAATAAACAAACAAACAAACTCCACAACCCTACAGATAGCTAAAAGATTGATGAAGCAGCCATTGACCTAGCTTAAGTGGAACCTAAAGAGATTTACAGGCTCATTAAAATGTCTTTGGCTAACAGGCTTATTAAAAAAAACTTTGGTAGAAACAGTTTTACATTTTCATCCTATATTTAAGATGTATAACATCATCTATTCCATCAACACCCAAAGGCAGTCACAACAGTCTAACCCTGAGCAACTAGATTAGTCTTGACAGTACCCACTGAAACCCATGTTTATAAACACACTGAAATGAAAGAAGCTGTCATGTCCGTATCTGTTGAAACCTACTACAGGATAGTCAAGATTTTTTTAGGGACACATATACTAACATGAAGAAGAAAAGGGGTAGGCACAAGAGACATCCACTGAATGGAGCGCTACTCCATCACTACAGCAATTACAGAGCTTTTTTATTGCATTACTGAGTCAGCAGAAGCTCTGCCTCCCTGGAGAGGCCTCAGAGGCACAAAAGAGAAAGAACCAGACTAGTCAGTCCGAGGTGATGGGCTTTAAGGTGGCAACCAACTCCTTACATTAAGGCATGCTGACTGCTCTCCTCAGAGACTGCTTTTCCTCACCTCTCCATGAAGTGCACACAGGCAGAGGCAGTGAGCACACTCTCCCCTTCCAAGTGGCAACAGAGGCCCTAGATACACCTGTCAGGGCAGAGGAACCCACTTGAAATCAGGGAGGAGCACTTGGTCTCAACAGCTGGCATCTCCGCAGGAGACGTGCAGACGGCAGCTTTCCCACAGGAGCATCCAGTTTGGGCAGAGGCTGCTTAACAGCAGACACACCACCCCAGCTGCTCACTCACATTCACAGGCAAGCTCTTCTCTCCCTCCCGTTTCCATCCCACATTTCTTCCAGCAAAGCAACATGCAGGGGAGCATTCATCGATGCCCACTCAGCAGGCTGCTGGCTATCCACAGTCAGGAGGAGTTTATGATGACTTAAATATAAAATCGTGTCTTACTCTGAAAGATCCACCCAGTACCATTTCAAATGCCTAGGCCAGTTAGGCGTTATAGCTCCTGAAGGAGCACACGCATTTTTGCCATGTCTTGGTCTGATACCCTGCCAAAGGTGACACACAGCATCTCAGGAACACGGCCAGCTTTTGAAAGGAGCCAGACGCTTCTCGGCTTATTAAGCAATATGAGTGAGCGTTTTAGCCCAGAGCACCGGGGCAAACTTCCTACAAAAACAGCACTGCATCCTCAAACGCCTGCGTACGGCACAGGAGAGACTGCTTTGAAGGCTGCTACGCAAAACTCTCCCCTCTCCCTTCCCCAGGGTAAGTTTCGAGTCACTTCCCTTCCGACACCCGTGACAGAGACGCCGGATGGGAACTTCTGCGGCCGGACGGGTGGCCGGGCCGGTCCCAGCGACCGGCTCAGCCCAGCAGCGGGCTCTGCCCGGGGCTCCCCGACACGGGGAGCGCTCAGCGCCTTCCCAGCGCTGCCCCTGCGGACTCGCCGAGCGCCGCCGCCGCGGAGCTGCGCGCCTGAGGCACCGAGGCGAGCGGGGCCGTGGTACCGCCACCGCCGGGGCGGGCTGCCCTCACACCCACCGCTCTACCGCGCCGTCCTGTCCCGTGTGGAGCTGAGCTGTGCTGTGCTGTCCTGTCCTGTGCTGCACCGTCCTGTGCCGCACCGTCCTGTGCCGCACCGTCCTATGCCGTGCCACGGGCCTGCCAGAGCCGAGCTGCCCTCACGGCTCATGAGGCGCCGCCGCGCCGGCCGCTCCTTTCGAAANGCCGGGACACCGGGCGGGGACACCGCTCCGGGCTGGGACACCGCTCCGGGACACCGCTCTGGGACACCGGGCCGGGACATCGCTCCGGGACGCCGCTCCGGGACACCGGGCCGGGACACCGGGCGGGGACACCGCTCCGGGCTGGGACACCGCTCCGGGACACGGGGCGGGGACACCGCTCTGGGACATCGCTCCGGGCTGGGACTCCGGGCTGGGACACCGCTCCGGGCTAGAACGCTACTCCGGGCCACCGCTCCGGGCTGGGACACCGCTCCGGGCGGGGACATGCCGCCCGCACCCCAGGGAGCTGAGAGCCGGAGGGGCCCTTGGCACGGCGTTCTGNCGTCCGCCCCGGGAGCCTGCCGCCGCGCAGAGCTCATCCCTGCCGCCGCTGTGCTGGGAGCGGAGCCCCCGCCAGGAAATCCTCCACCGGGCATCCGCCCCGCCGCGCTCAGCATCCACACGCCCTTACCTGTTCCAGGGGTGCTGCTGAGGGTTTTCTTCTGAGCCAGCGAGCACCGGCAAAGTCAGAAAGCAGAATAACCTGTGACGCGCTTTCACAAAGTAGAGATACTCTGTAATTTTTACTTTGGAATAATAATGCAAATGATGTTACATGTTATATCATGAAAAGAGTTTTTGTGTGTGTGTGGTTTTTCTCCATTACATAATTTTTCGTTTTGTGGAGAAATAACACCTTGCATGCCTTACATGAACACATTCCACAGCTGGACAGCAAATGACTGTTAATAAATGTTAATCATTTCATCTTGTTTATTACCGTAGCTATCTGGAATATATTCTTTGGCAGAGGTAAAGCACAAAAAAACACTGCAGTGAAAAAATGTGAATGGAAACTTGTATTTCCTCATTTCCTTACAGAGGAACTGTAACTGCAATCAGCTTAATTGCAGCAGGAAATAATCGGGTTCCTCTGAAGGGCTGGTGGGCTCTTTCTGATCAGAGAGTATAAATACACAAAAAGTTTTCCTCAGGTGTGAGGATCTGATAGCTATACAATATTCTGTGCATAGTGAATAAAATTACTTTTATAAATCCATGGCATGTTTCTATAAAAATGCAATAAAGAAAATATAATACACCATGGGATACTTTTCTATGAAAATAAATGCTGTGTGGTCCTTTAAAAAGATATTTCTCCTAAAATAAAATATAAAAGTATCCATCACTGCACATCCCAGATCTCACAGAGAAGAGGTGTGAATTTGTGGTCATTCACTCTCCACGACATCAGCATCTCTGCGTGATGATGGTTAAATGTCCGTAATTCCGTGAGACGACCCAGAAGACATGCGAAGTGTTGAGGGTTGTCTGGGTGGTGAAGTTTGCAGACTTTTTGTAGAATATCCAGCAGTGGTTCTTGAAGCCTTTCCACAGAATCTCTGTCCTTTATGTACTGTCGATCTTGTTATAGTTTTAAAGAAAAGAAGTAATTAGCAAATACAAGCTCTGATACATTCCAGTTATTTACCCTGAGAAGTTAATATAAAAATATTCAAATATTTACACTGGTCACTGATCTTCCCACCTACAAAGAGTATTTATTTTCAAATTAAGATGAAATAAAAATGTTTAACACTGTATTTGTGCTTTAGGGTTTTCATGTAAGCTTACAATTTCTAGCTAGATAAAACTTTTAACCTTCTCAAAAGCTTAAGTGTTTTAACTCTGCAATGTTTCTCTGGAATTCTATCATCTCCCTGTGCATTTCTGCACTGGAATACATCATGCAATGCATTGCAAAAACTGAGCAACACCTTAAGTTCTTGGAGGTGTAGTACTCCTGGGGAATTTAGCCAGTAAAGAAGAGTGTACAAGCAGGTCACCAGGGCGAAAGCAAACATCTTTGTCCTCAGATTAAATTTTTTTGTTAGAAAATATTTGTCTTTTTATTTTGTTTATACGGAAGCATGTGATTGGATACTTGGTTTGGGAGAAAAAGAGNGCACCGTCCTATGCCGCACCGTCCTATGCCGTGCCACGGGCCTGCCAGAGCCGAGCTGCCCTCACGGCTCATGAGGCGCCGCCGCGCCGGCCGCTCCTTTCGAAAGCGCCAATGGGCGCCGGGAGGCGGGGCTGGGCCGCTGCACCTGGCCTGGGGCCGGGCAGCGCCCCGGACGGGACAGCGCGCCGGGACAGCGCGCCGGGACAGCGCTCCGGGACACCGCTCCGG
This sequence comes from Grantiella picta, assembly GCA_013397955.1. NCBI lineage: Eukaryota > Metazoa > Chordata > Aves > Passeriformes > Meliphagidae > Grantiella > Grantiella picta. The sequence goes on along the minus strand of VZRM01006201.1, from coordinate 124,217 downwards.
GCTGGGACACCGCTCCGGGACACGGGGCGGGGACACCGCTCTGGGACATCGCTCCGGGCTGGGACTCCGGGCTGGGACACCGCTCCGGGCTAGAACGCTACTCCGGGCCACCGCTCCGGGCTGGGACACCGCTCCGGGCGGGGACATGCCGCCCGCACCCCAGGGAGCTGAGAGCCGGAGGGGCCCTTGGCACGGCGTTCTGCCCCGGAGCCTGCCGCCGCGCAGAGCTCATCGCTGCCGCCGCTGTGCTGGGAGCGGAGCCCGCGCCAGGAAATCCTCCACCGTGCATCCGCCCCGCCGCGCTCAGCATCCACACGCCCTTACCTGTTCCAGGGGTGCTGCTGAGGGTGTTCTTCTGAGCCATCGAGCACCGGCAAAGTCAGAAAGCAGAATAACCTGTGACGCGCTTTCACAAAGTAGAGATACTCTGTAATTTTTACTTTGGAATAATAATGCAAATGATGTTACATGTTATATCATGAAAAGAGTTTTTGTGTGTGTGTGGTTTTTCTCCATTACATAATTTTTCGTTTTGTGGAGAAATAACACCTTGCATGCCTTACATGAACACATTCCACAGCTGGACAGCAAATGACTGTTAATAAATGTTAATCATTTCATCTTGTTTATTACCGTAGCTATCTGGAATATATTCTTTGGCAGAGGTAAAGCACAAAAAAACACTGCAGTGAAAAAATGTGAATGGAAACTTGTATTTCCTCATTTCCTTACAGAGGAACTGTAACTGCAATCAGCTTAATTGCAGCAGGAAATAATCGGGTTCCTCTGAAGGGCTGGTGGGCTCTTTCTGATCAGAGAGTATAAATACACAAAAAGTTTTCCTCAGGTGTGAGGATCTGATAGCTATACAATATTCTGTGCATAGTGAATAAAATTACTTTTATAAATCCATGGCATGTTTCTATAAAAATGCAATAAAGAAAATATAATACACCATGGGATACTTTTCTATGAAAATAAATGCTGTGTGGTCCTTTAAAAAGATATTTCTCCTAAAATAAAATATAAAAGTATCCATCACTGCACATCCCAGATCTCACAGAGAAGAGGTGTGAATTTGTGGTCATTCACTCTCCACGACATCAGCATCTCTGCGTGATGATGGTTAAATGTCCGTAATTCCGTGAGACGACCCAGAAGACATGCGAAGTGTTGAGGGTTGTCTGGGTGGTGAAGTTTGCAGACTTTTTGTAGAATATCCAGCAGTGGTTCTTGAAGCCTTTCCACAGAATCTCTGTCCTTTATGTACTGTCGATCTTGTTATAGTTTTAAAGAAAAGAAGTAATTAGCAAATACAAGCTCTGATACATTCCAGTTATTTACCCTGAGAAGTTAATATAAAAATATTCAAATATTTACACTGGTCACTGATCTTCCCACCTACAAAGAGTATTTATTTTCAAATTAAGATGAAATAAAAATGTTTAACACTGTATTTGTGCTTTAGGGTTTTCATGTAAGCTTACAATTTCTAGCTAGATAAAACTTTTAACCTTCTCAAAAGCTTAAGTGTTTTAACTCTGCAATGTTTCTCTGGAATTCTATCATCTCCCTGTGCATTTCTGCACTGGAATACATCATGCAATGCATTGCAAAAACTGAGCAACACCTTAAGTTCTTGGAGGTGTAGTACTCCTGGGGAATTTAGCCAGTAAAGAAGAGTGTACAAGCAGGTCACCAGGGCGAAAGCAAACATCTTTGTCCTCAGATTAAATTTTTTTGTTAGAAAATATTTGTCTTTTTATTTTGTTTATACGGAAGCATGTGATTGGATACTTGGTTTGGGAGAAAAAGAGGAGGGTGGGATTTTTGGTGTAAGAAAAATTTCCTGAGACACAATGACTCAAAGAGTGATGGAAATGCTTCACCTTCCCATCTTTCATGAAACCTGATTTGGAAACCTCAGTGTCTGTCATTTATCCTGAAGCATCAGGATTCTCTGTTCTCATTCCTATGACAGTCAGTTTGCTCAAGGCACTATACAATTTCTCCATGTTTTATAGGTAGAGATGGTTAGTTTCGTGTTGTCAACAATTTGATTTTACTGCAAAGCCTGTAATCAGGGCTGAGATGCTATTATGCCAACATTGCTGAAGTGGTTTTGACACTTTAATAGTCAAGAGGGCAACTTGCTGCTGTCCTAGTCTTGGCACCTGGTATTTGTCCAATAATGGCTGAAGACTTTCATTGCCATCCTCAAGTCTAAGTTATAGAGTTTCCCAATTTCCCTCTACAAAATATGTCATTCCACAATGGTCATTGGTGATGAGCATGTAGCCACATCTGGGATTTTCTGAAGGAACAAGCCTGTTGTGCTAAGCAGTGAGGAGATACCAGTAATTTTTTAAGCAGGTTATTTAGGCAGTCTTTTCCTTGTATGCAAAAACCAAATGGTGTAGCAGGATATTTGGAGTTTGTATTTGTGTGCTTGTGTTCTGGTTTAACAACTGAATATACAGAATGAGCATATACACTCACTCCGTGTAGAATGTAAGTTTTTATCTTACTCCATGTAGAATGTAAGTTTTTACAAATCCCACATTATGCTCCTCATGCTTTCTTTGCAAAACCATTAATATTTCATTTTGGATGAGAATTTACCTGGAGATAGGATAACTATGGCTGTGAGCAGTGCATATTCTTCCTGTGTCATCTTCAGCTCTCCAATGCTTTTATAAAAATTAAACATGGGAGTTATGAATTCATCCGAGATACCTGTGAGAGGGAAAAAATAGTTATAGTATGTCTTAATTATTGAAGCACTCTGGTTTATTGCTACACAGCAATTATTTCATATTTCATATTGACTGTCTTGGTGGGAGAAATCTACTACAGAAATCACGATGCAAATTAAGTAGTTACAAAAGTGCAAGCAAATCCTTGTTTACCTGAGCAAACTAGACAGAGGCAAGCACTGGCAATTTCTTTTTGCATGATTTCAAAGTCTTTCTTTCAAACAATTAATTTTACGCTGCAGGTTTGTCCATCTGGCTCTTCAGGACAAGTCTCATATGTGGTTTCCTCGTTGTCTGCTGATAATCCTTTTTGTGAAGCAGTCCCTGTCTTTGCATTAGTTATAGGGAAACCTCTCAGGGCATATGGTTTAATTCCAGCCCAACTCTATAGTCAACTGCCTAGGGCAGTTCCTTCAGTTGTCTCATAAAGGTACTTAATTACTCCTTTTATGTAGCCTGAAACTTTAGTTAAGTCTAGGATTACCCGTAGTCCAAGATCAACTTGCTTGCAACTACTACTACCTTAAAGAATAAAATAATGTATTATAAAATACAGAGCCAAAAATAGTTAAAATCCAGGCCTGTTTAAGGATAGGATCATGTGATTCTCTCACCATCAGGGAGAACCTTTGGGGTTTCCAAACTAAGGCATGCCAACGGGGCTTCTTCTCGCCTGATGACTTTGTCATCAGGTCACAATGTTCTTAGTTAGCCTTAAATTACAGATGTACTCCATCCTGCTCTTTGGCGTAAAAGAGAAGTAAGTCCTGTGACATCAAAATTACTCTATTTTAAAATGATGTGTGAGTCACTCGGGGCAGACACTAGACTATTGACAGTGGCCACTTGCAATAGTGTGTGGGCATCCAAACCACTGCTTCTGCAGCAAGATCCTTTTGGCATTCCGTGGTTGAAAGGATGGAAACCTCCTCTGCTCCCACAGATGAGGGCCGTAGGCTCTCTTGTAGATCTACTCTTAATTTTGAGCTGTTCTAGGAGAAATCTTTATAACTTGGTTTGGAAACTACATGAAATGATGTGGTTTGGAGTGTTGTGTACAGCACAAAGCTGAAGTCCAGGGCTGGTAAGGTTTGGAGTGCCTCCAGTAGGGGACAGTCAAACTGAAACTCAGCAGGTGGAACTCAGAGAAAGGAAACATGAAGTCACTTAACTATGAAACAGTCACATTTTGCTGTGACAGTGAATTTACTTCAAGCAGTGGAGTCGTTATGTGTCTCAACAGTGAAAGAATGGTCTTGCGGGGTGTGGTTTACTTTCTGGCTGAGTCATGTGTTTAAACACATGACATAAGCAACCTGTGTTCACTTCGGATTACAAGCCACAAATCTTGTTTTTGTAATGTTCAATACTACTGAGTCTACGTCTATTAAGCAGATATAAATTATGCAGGTCAGCTCGTCCTGTATTAGTTAGTAACACAGCTGGAGCTTCCTGCAGAGCAAACAATAGTCATTGCAGCTAATGTGCTGCGAGGTTTATGTTGTTAGTCATCAGCGTTAACTACTTAAAATTTTGAATACTTGTTATTGCTAACTTCTGGGCAACCACCTGTCTATCTCTTGGGTGGTTTTAAATGCCAAGGTTCCTTATAATACGTAAGTAGCACATATGGTGCACCAAAGTCTTAAAGTTGGCATGAAACTAGAAACCAAAAAATAGTAAAAAGCTGGGCCCTAAAGCAGAGCAAATGAATTCCTTTCATGGAAATTAGTAGCTCAGCAAGAACATGAGAAAAGTCCAAGACAAACTTGCTATTTTTAGAAGTCACTGTGCAAGGTATTGTGCCACTGGGCACAATTGTCTTGACAGGAAACAAGAAATGGACTGTGACTAAGACTCCCATCCTTTGTTTCTCATATTCATATTTGTAACTTGATTTTTTTCTCTCTCTCTTTTTTTTTCCCCCAAAGGTCAGGTTAGCCTTCAGCTGGACGAATTCATTGCTTTTGGTGACCCCAAACTCCTCAAACCCTGTTGACAATGTAGCAGGAGTAGGATGAAAATGGTGCTGGCAAACAGGATGTGGAATAACAAATTCAGGTCCTCACTGGTCCAAACAATGCCTAAGCATGTAGTAAAACAATCCCTGCCTCGGAAAGCTTATAAGCTAGTATGAAGAAACTGAAGTATGGGTGGGTGAAGCAAAAAATTAGTATAGATGCAGAAGCAAATGAAATTACTGCAGACAACTCTTCATTAGTGTACTCCAAACAGAGAAATAAAACAAAACTGTAGAGATGAAAGGGAGTAAAAAGGTGTTTCAGCAATACAAATGATTTGCCACTTTTACTAAGTAGAGCAGAACTTCGAAATCTTAAAATGATATATATTACCAGACAATTATTTTAAAAAAAAAAAGCATGAAAAATGAGCAATTTTGAAACTAGTGTAATGGAATCTTTTCTTGGTTAGTAGTTTTGCTGTCATTCCACCTATGCTGGAGTTTCCCTGTTAATACTTCATCTTCCTGTACACTCGTTACACAAATTGTTTTCTGTCACAAGAGGGGGCTGTTTTCTAATGTGATTTTAAACGCTTCAGTTTGGCTTTAATAATAAGCTCCAACAGAAAAAAAAAAGAAAAAAAAAAGCAGGAAACACAGGAAACAGATGTTTATAGTTCTTACTTTTTTTTCCCTAGCTACTGCATGAGATGTCACTTCAATTCAGATTATCAGAACAAGAATTAAAGATGATTTGGTGCTTGCAACTGGAAAGGCTAGAGAAGAAATGAGTTACATGATTTTTCCAATGTCATTAGTACAAGTTATAGCCCAAAAGTGAAAAAAAGAAACGAATAGATGAAATTATATTTCTGGCCTCATTGAGAACAGAAAATTTAGCTCTGCCTAACCCTCTCTATTTAGAGGGCTATTCACACGAGAGCCCTGCACAGTGTGGTCAGGGAGGCAGAGCTTCCTGGTCACTGCTAATAGTGCCTCCTTCCTAACTTTTTTTCAAAAAGGTTTCAAAAGCCTTGTTCCATGCAGCTTTTTGGCAGTAAGAACATGTTCATCCTTCATATGTCGTTGGGCATCTTTCTGTGTTACAGATTCCTACCTAACCACCAGCCCAACTCAATCACCTGCAGAAGATGCTGCAGGTCATTTGATTATTTCTTTACATTCGTGCATATCTGGCTGTAAACCCAAGCGTAGTCAGTGGGAAATACAAGCTTTACTGAGTGCAGCTTTGCAGCATCAAACTAGAACACATTTAAAGCCATTAACATTATTCATTCAACATGCCTTACTTGCACAACTTCTTCCCCATCTCTAGTTCAAGACACAGCATTGCTTTAGACCTTGCTTTTTTCAAAGTTTTGTTGCTCTGATTTCTCTATAAAGGTGACTGATATTTTCATAAGGTTTGCGGTTTCAGGCCATGAATAATTATCTGTTTATCATAATCCTGGAATAGGTGTTTTTACTGTGATATCAAGTCAGTATTGCCAGCTTTTTGAGACAGCATTCTCTTTTCTATTTTGTCCATTCGGTAAAACTGAATAATTAATCTATTGCAAGAAGAAAGCTTGAGAGTAAATACTAATTAACAGTAACTAGCACTGTGTTATTCATATAGATAGAGATCTCTCTCTCTTGATAAACATTGAGGTGTTAGTGAATATGAAACCAAGGGTTTATTAGCAGCTGCTTTATGCAAATAAAATATTCTAATTACTCGCAAACTTACATTTTATCTTTCCCATTATTCCATCTACCAGAATTGCTTTTCATGCTGCTTATTAGATCTCCTTTCTGAGCTGATCAAATGCATCAGTGGCCCTTTAAACACTGACCACATTCACCCCCTGAGTGCCAAACAGGGGGAATTATAGCCACTAGAGAAGACACACCAGGGCATGCGCACATGCTCTTCTGTCTGCCATCATCTTGTAGGGGTTAAGTGGCCAGTTTAAATGAGAAGTTAGCATTTAAGTTAGCATTTAAGGTTGTGAGTTCTGTCGAGCAGAACTCCTAAGCAAGTAGCAAACCCCCATCTTCTTTAAAGCAATCCGTAGGACCTCTGTCAAGTCATAATTGCAAGCAAAGAAACCTTAGTTCAGAAAAACCCAATCAACCAAACAACAAACCAAACCTGCAAGGAGGGTGCAAATGACCTTTCCACATCCCCTCCTTCAGCAGTGGCCTGAGTGCCTGCAGTCAGGAGGGAAATGTGCTCTGGCACACAGCAGCAGCATCTGCACTGCCTTGAGCTAGTCTTTGTAGGCAGAGTCTAAAAAGGCTTTTGGCCTGAAGAAGCACACTTGTGCAGAAGAAAAGAGATTGGGTCCCTGACATCTGTTCTTGCCTTCTGTAGATGTGATTTAAATAATTTTAGTAAGTTTATTTGTAATTCAGGAACCCGGCACCGGCTAACTCGGTGTGGTAGATTGTGCAGGAAAGGTGTGTGAACAGAAAAGCTCTTTCCCATATTTTGCAATTTAAAGTGGTCCAAATTTCTAAATGTTTTGGGCCATGTGCCAGTTTTGCATTGAGTCACAGGATGATGTGTGTCCTTCCACGAGGTTGCACATGACCATTTGGAGGGTTGGAGACTTTGGACACATCAGTGAAAATCATTTGGTTTCTCTGCACAAATGCCAGCACGATGGGGTTTTGAAACACCATCCTTGCTCAGTACTAATTTCCAAATGATAAAAGACAAGGGCAATGGAAATTATTAGGTATCCATGTTCCAATACCAAATTTTGCCTTTGGTTGCAGGAGCCTCTTATCCAAATCAATGGGAACTTTGTATCCCACATTCAATGGCAAAAGGTGGCCTCTTGCCAATGCTTTGAAAGTGCGTCAATTTCTTTTTTTTGTTCCCTTGGATCTGAGTGTACTTCAGCACCTGTAACCCGTCCAGGAAGACAACAGTGTATTTCACAATGTCAGATGTCCTGCTGCCAACTTAAAATTTGGGACCTGATTCTTCCCTTTCTGTCAATATCAGATAATATTTTATTTCCCAATACTCAAATTCCAAGAACTGCTCTGTAGCATAAAATGATGAAATAAAAATCTCTGTCTTTTCATGACCACTGAAACCTGGTGTCTTTACATACTACAAATGCTCACAGAGAAAAAAATGTGTATCTCAGCTCTGTTTTTTAAAAATTCTGTACTGCTCAATAATGGGGAGAATTTGCTTTCAAAATAACAGAAAAACACTAAGCATTAAATTACTAGCATGTAAGCCTTTCACAGAATCAATCAATCACAATATGGTATACTCAAAGTGAAGCATCAAATACGATATAAACGGCACAAAATCTCAATAACATTAAATAAAATGTCTGTATTTCTCATTAAATCTCAATATTCGAACGCATAGGAGAGGATTTCAGTCACAGGAGCAGCTAATGCGAGAATTTTCATTCTTTTGTGGAGAAAGACCATCAGGGCACAAACAAAGGCAGTCTCTGAGGTGCAGCAGGACTTGGGCAATATGCACAAGCTAAGAAATAAAAATACACCTCATCAGCATGAGAATGAAAATGAACGCTGATAATGCTCAAAGGTCATCACCACCAGATCTCTGACTTCTTTATCAGAAAAAAAACCCCAAACATTCCATACAATCAGACTGCAGAAGACATAAATATTAATAGATGAGAGCAGCTTCAAAGTGGACATGGTGGCAGGTGACAGAAGTCTGGATAGCTTGTGACTTTTAGGCAGGATCACCACCACCCTCCCTGGTTTTATAGATACAGGCATCAAAGCTTGACAATAGAACTTCTGTGATATTCAGGCATTAGTCTGTACCTAAAAGTATACAGACAGAAATTCTGACTAACAGCGATAATTTATGGCTGCTGGCATGACAATGTTTAGGACTTCACTAGGTGCCATAAATAATACTGATGATTTTTTCATTTATTACCTACAGACTTGATTTCTAAACTCCCACTCAGCCATCACTAATTTTTTTCTGATGTTCTCTATTGTCTTTGTAGGTCTCGGTTTGCTGCATTTAGCCTTTCTTGTTTGTGTGTTTGTTTGCTTTCCAGCAAGGTGCATGTAAAACGAAGGGTTTAATCACTTCTGGTCAGTCTTACCTCTTCCATCAGTCTATAAGATGATAATGGGCAGCTGCAGCTTTTAGTGGCTTTTTCCTTACTGGTTAAAACTGGAAAAGACTGCTTACATTTCTACCCTAATGTCACATTTGATACAAGCTGCTATGAAACCTAGAGCCCTGGTGCTGAGTCCTGAGACATGCAGGAGTGTGAACTGCACACATACTTAATATTTTTAAGATTAAACATTTCGAATGTTTTTATTTTTAGTAGCGTTTATATTAAATATAATTGAAATAACATTGAAAGCTGTCTGTATAAACAGCGATAACAGAAGAATTTGGATGCATTTCTTTCATTTTGTTTAAACTTGGACACATGAAAATAATGAGGATTTAAGCTACAAAAAAAGGCTATTTCAGTAGTAGATATTTTAAAGCTGTTTCAGAGTTTTATTTATTTGAATGTTAAATAGGTTCAGTAGCAGTGATTAAACTACAAGTGCAAAGATTTACAAGCTGCTTTTGTTGTTTATTGTCACAGCCCCATTAAATGCAGCAGAGGAAAATCTTTTAAAGCAGGCTTGAATTTGCACAAAGTAGTGAAATAAAATATATGGGAAATGTTATTTTATTCTTTATTCTGGCTATTAACAGAAGGAAAGAATGCAGTCAGCAGCAGTGAGCTGGATAATACATTATCCTCCTGTAATACAGGAAGGGAGAAGTTCTAACATCAGTATTTCCCCTTATATTTTCAACTCGATCCTGGCTAGAGGGAAGATTTTTTATAAAGCTTCTTCCAACAGCAAGAAGATACACATGTGTATATATACAAACACAAACTGAAAAAGTTATTGTGTTTCATCTCTTTGAAACCATTCAGCCCAGGTTTTTGGTCTAAGAATTTGCTTTTAGTTTACCTTGGAGGTTTTTTCCCCACAGGAAAAAGAGAATTGTGGGAAATCTTCCTTTGGAATAAAAGATACCACATTTGAAATTGTTACTTGTCTTGAAATTTTGTTCTACACAAAATTCTATTTTTTAAATCTGTGACATGACAGGTAAATAATACTGAGGCAGGATACCATAAAATATTCCAGCCAGTTGTATTATCACGAAGTCAACTAAAAACTTGCAAAAAAACAATATTGCATCTTATCTGGATTAAATAGTTGCAGAGAATTAACAGGATACTTTTAAATTATGACTAAGGAAAAATTATTGGTATGACATAATGGCTTATGAAATATTCTGGATTAAAGTCTTTCTTGCTTCTGGGTTTTTTTTAATGAATAGTTGATACCCTGAACGAAGAAGCTTGATACTCACTGTACAGATTAGAGAAGGGAAGCTTTCGGTAATCATGTAGCCATATGGATTAATTTCTCTAAAACCTATTTTTATCAAAAATGTGGGTTATAATCCAGTAATAAAAATCTCTTAATGAAGACATTTGGATTTGTGACAACTCATTATAGTTTCCAGGAAATACATCTAGCCTTCTTGGCATAATTCTCTGCCTGCAGATCCTGGACCAGAAGTTATTCATATCACTCTGGAAGTCACTGTTTCCAGTCCATCAAACAGCAACCTCTTATAATCAATCAAAATGAAAGAAATATAAAAAAAACTTTTATATATTATAAATTTAGAAATGAGTGTGCTAAGCCAAAATAAATACGTATGTTCAGCTAGTGAATTATTCTCAAGTTTTTAAACTGTTTTTCAGTGAATCAAATATATAAGTATTGCCTTAATTTTGCTTACATCAGTAGTAATTTCTAAACTGAGTTCAAACTCATTTCCATGACTAATAATGAGGTTACATTTTCTTCTGGCTCTTCTACTTCTGATCCTTAAAAAGGAAAGTCAGAAACCAAAATCTGTAGATTGACTCTTATTCAGAATTGTTGATCCATTTGAATATTCAGTGATAGGTAGATGTGGGTTGGATAAAGCTTTCTGGTCAATACAGAAAAAGGCAAAACCCTCAGTATTGCATTGGTGGAGCACAAAGAATGCATAATAATGCAAAACTCAACTTTGCCTGCACTAAGGAACTAATGATATCTAGCTCCATTTGGCTCTACATAATTATTAAGATCTATGTCTAGAACCACTGGAATTTATCAGAGCCACTGAGCTTTTGATGGACCTTAAGAAGCAAAAAACCTACTGAGAACATGCTGTTTTTATAATTCTTCTATGCACCTTGTGCAGTGTGATTCAATTTTACCAAAACAACCCTAGAATAGGTGTTTGCCTTCAGTCATCGCCAGTAGCATCCTAAATTTTTTTCTTCTTTTCTTCTTACAGGGATTGCATTTGAAAGCATAAATGCCAATACTTTATGTGGACAATTTGAAATGGTAATATTTCTTCTTCATAATTCCTTCATGCCTAGCATTGGAGGCATGCTAGGTTTATTTGATGTAACATTATTCATAATACTTGCAATGTACTTATAAAGAAACTTTTACCTTATGAACTTCAGATGCAAGGCTGAGTTAGATTTGTCCGAGTTAACATAAAGAACAAAACTCAGGTAAATCTGACTCCATGTTACTAAACAATCTTGGGAGATTTCCAAGGGCCAAATACTGACACAGAAGGGCAATGGGGTGGGTTTTTTTCCTCATTAAACAAGATACTCACCACTGTTGCGAATTCTTTCTTCTAAAAGGACAGTATGTCCCGAAGGAAGTTTCCTGCTGAAGATCTCGGCAGAACGGAGGAACATGGCTTCTACTGCTGAGCCCTTCAGCAAAGCAATCTGGTCTTCATGATCAAGGGTTTGGAAGCCTGAGGGGACATTAGAGATAAGTCAGACAGCAAAAGTAAAAGGTCCCACTTCTTTCTGTCCTGCAATTCCCGTGGCGAGGTGCCACACATCTGCATGACCTTGCTGCTGATGTCAGCAGGTTTGCCAAGTGCTGCAGAAATTGAAACTTGGACTTCAGAAAATGACAGATTTGAACCTCACCAAAGTTTGTGAGGATTACACATGTGATTCAGTGTTCACGGTACTTTTAGAGGATAAGCAAAACGTGGTATAGCACAACCAGTAGTGAGAATTTTGTCTAGCCTGATGCAGCTCCATAATATCTTCTGTCATATTTCCACCAGAGTTCTCTACATGTCTTTCTGACTGCCACGCTGCTTTCAGTGTTACCATCCTCTACCATATGCCCAGTGTTCAGTCGTGAGGTAACATCAACTTGAAAGTTTAAAAAATACTAATAAACTCAGATTTTCAGCACTTGTCCATAACACACCATGCAAAGACCATAAATATTGGTGCCACCAGCTAGAGAAAGTTCTTGCGTGGGACTCACAGTTCAGTGGATGCTACAGGCATTGCTAGAAAGGCAGCAAAGAGCATGAAGTAGAGTCTAGCAAGTGTTAGTGGTAATTTAGAGGCAGACCATTTGGCATTGCAGCAAGGTATAAAAATAAAATCTCACTACAGACCCAATCCCTTCTCTGAGCAATTTGTTTGTCAAAAGCGAAAGGGTGCCACGTCATGGAGTGGCAGAGTTTGGATTGTTCAGCCTATTATTCTTCTGAGCACAAAGCACCTTTTCTTTACATGGTATCGAAACAATGTTGTAGAAGGAGCAGGCATTTTTATATAGTCTTCACAATATACACAATGATTGCCAAAAGGCAACTGAAAGGCATGTAAATGTTGTAGTAACAAAATTAGCCCCAACAGGCTGGATATACCTGGTAGTTTTTTAGTGAATTCCACAAGAACCTGCACGTGACTGGTAGCCATTTCTGTTAAAATCAGAAAATTTCCTTCAGCACTGAATTCCTCGTTTAACTGTTAAAAATCAAACCAAACAAAATCTGTTAATTTTCACTGACATTTCATCTTTAAGAGCAAAAATTACAAGAACTGTTAAACTGAACCAGGCAAGAGTTCCACCAAACACTGTAATTTGTCTCCCAAGTTGCCAAAACCAAGTATTTTGGAAGGCAACTTAAGAAGTAGACAGTGTTTTTTACTCTAGAAAATATTTTCAAGCTACCAGGCTAATGTCTTTATAGAAAGGAAGCTTGACAGCAAGTAAAACTCAAATCACTGCCTATACTGAAAAGAGAAAAAACAAAGCTCTAATCAGCAAAGGTTAGATTTGATAATAAAATATCATAAAAGATTCTAGATTTGAAAGCTTTTTCTTAACATTTAAGTTTGATAAAAAAAGATGTGGTCTAACTGAATGGGAGAGATTTTGCCCCACTTTCAATATACTTTAACTATAAGCCCACAGTTTGTTCTGCTTACTACACCTACCTCTGCTGAGTACAAATATTTTTTCCTTGTAATCCTCAGCTTCATTATCAGTATTTCAAAAATGTATTTGTCAATATACTTACTAGTTTTTTTGACACCTCCTGTGGTATTTGTTGTTTACTGTATGAATCCATAATATAATCAAGAAGTTTCTGCTGTTCTGGGGTAAATTCTACCTTCTCCTATACTGGCAAAAAAAAAAAAAGCCCATCATGAAATGCAGTCATAGTAATGATGTAACATCTCTTGCTTTAGGCAAAAGCTATGCATCTATTTGTCACCATTTGGAGATATGGTGATAAGAGATATCAAAAGGAGATAAGAGGTTTGCTTGTCAATGAGGTTTTCATAGAAGTGTACAGAAGAAAGGTGTATAGAGATTTTAAACTGCATAGGTTTGTGTGGTTAGTTATCAGAAATTAGGAAATGTTTAGCAAATAACAAGGTACATTCAAGTTTTAATATCACACCTCACTGTATGTGATATATGCCTGACATATGTACCACAGAAAAAATACTGTATGGATCTTACAGACACCTTACAGAGTTTTAACTAAAAATATCAGACCTACCTCTACACTGAAGGTACTTCCTTGACTTGGTGGAAGATGGAGTTTTAATTAATATGGATAGCTCCACAGAGCTTTCAATACTCTTTATTCACTGTACCAGATGCATTTAACAAAACTCAAACATCACCAGCACAGTATGAACTATTACAAGAATTCTCTTACCCTGTATATTTTAGTAGTGGATGTCACTTGTTTCACATCGTGGCCTTCATTGTCTTCACTGGCTGTCTGATCTGGAGGCTGCTTCACATTTTTCCGTAGCCTTTTTGACTTGCACTGTATCTCTGTTAGGAGACCTAGGACACATAATGCAACACAAAGCAATCGGATTTATGTGTGCCTCAGGCACTGAAGAGGTGCATAAACATGCCCATGAATGCCCTTTACACTAACAACCCCACTTACCTGTGAGGATAATCTCCTGGATGCGTCATTATCTTTGGATTTGAATCTAATGAGACAAGCTAGGTACACACTAGGAGTGGTCTAGCCCACAGGGAGCTCATCTGCAGAACCAGCATCCACACACTGAGCATGTCAGGGGTCTTGCTTTGGACCAGCTCTAATCTATTCTTACAGACAAAAAAACCCTTAGTGATGGGACTATGCTGGATTGTGCCTTTGGTTTAGTTTTATCCAAGAGAAAACCCTTTCCTGTGCTCCAAGACCTGAACCAAAGTGCAATAAATAGGAACAATTGGAAGACTGTCATCAAAATAGTGGTTTTATGCTCTGATCTAAAACAGTACTCTAGGTGCAGCTGTTTTTACACAAAGAGCATTGGATATTTTCAATAATCTTTAAGCAACACTAGGTCTGTCATTCAGAATCTTTGGAAAGAAAGCCCACTCAGAAGAGAGGACTCCAGGGCTTTAGCCATCACTGTGTCACTACACAGCTAGACCAACCACTGAAAATATCAACTCAGAAGAAACTCAGACAGGCAAACATACCTTTAAAATGTATTTATTTAAGAAGTTACCCAGCTGGTCTTGTTACTTTGCTTTTCATCATATTAGAGGATTGCATAAAGCCCTGGTTTTATTACAGAATTTCACTTGCCCTAATAAAAGGATTTTTCCATTTGTGGTTTGGGATTTTTTGTTTCCTTTTTTTATTCTAGACTACATTTCAGTACCTTGAACCAGAGAGCATCCTTGTGTGGATGCCACAAAAGCTATCCATTTTCTTGTGGTGACAAATAAAAGAACAATAGGTACCCTAAACAATCGGTGGAAGACAGTCAGAAATCACAAAAGAAAAGTAAACACCTAGTATTCATCTAAAAACAAAACTATCAGCACTGGACTTTTCTTTTCTTTTCTTTTCTTTTCTTTTCTTTTCTTTTCTTTTCTTTTCTTTCTTTCTTTCCTTCATTCAAGTATTCTTCCCATTTTTCACTTTAAAAATGCACAGCAGGAAAAGAGGCTCATTCAGCAAGTATATGATGCAGAGGAAGATACCATGAAACCAGTGAATCTCGTTGTGAATGTTTTTAATTTCCTGTTTAAGCCCTATATAAAATAACCTACCTGAACTGCTCAGAGAAGAGGAAATTTACATGATTAAAATAAGACCTGCAAATAATACCTTGAAAGGAGGGAATAGGAATGATGGAGATAATAATTGGTATCGAGCCATGTAATTTGTGGTGCCACACAGCACCATAGATTTCTTTTGCTAAATTATTCAGTGCATCCTTTGGTGCTGTTAATGGGCTTGTGCTGTTTTCCACCAGCTTAGGATCTGGTCTATTGCCTTCCTAGGGAAAATTTGCTTTACATTTGTCTTAAGCATTAAGACAGATTTTTCTCATGCTACTGAGTATTACTTTGATATCTTATTCTGGCTCCATTTAAGTCAGCTGAAAAACTCATGTGTGAGACAGGACTTGACTTTTTACCTCAGAGATAGCTAGGTTTCAATGGGTATTAAGTTCCGGGAAGAGTGGAAGAACTTGGGTCTTCCCTAGGTAGACATTTCACCCAAGAACTTGCAGTTTAGATCAAAATGACACCAAATGACTGAAATTGATAGGCAGTAATTTTGGTCTGTCTGTAGGTGCGTATAAAGGGCAGGAGAAAGATTGTTGAGTAGCTGTGCCATAAATATTTATGATACTTTACCTCCTTGTTCACACGGAAAAAAGAATCCACAGAGCTTGCAATTGCAATCCTACAAAATGCGTAAGTGAAACAAAGTTCAAGGTAACCTTTTATTTCCTAGTCATATTTTTTCAAATAAATGCTCTGTACTACTAGAAGTTTCATGTTTTACTGTCCTAGATTGCCTTGGACTGAAGGCAATTATACAACACACTCCTACTTTAAAGCCACTAAACAGTGCCTTGCCAAACATCCTCATTGCAGTGCATTAGAGCACACTTATGGTTAAGTCATGAGCAACACAAGATACCCCGTGTTTCCATTGCAGAGAGAGAGTCAAATAGCAGCAGCACCCACTGGCTTTTATTTCCTGTGTGCCAGTTTGTGAAAATGATAGGCATCTATAAAAGTTTCATGTCGTCCCAGTCAGTATTATTTACGCTGACCTGGTTTGTTTTCAGCGGTGGGTTGTTGGGGTTTTTCTGCACTGAGTGACTCAAGCTGTTCTGAATCCTCAAAATTCTGAATCAATGGATCAGGGGTCAGCTTCACAGGGGAGACATTTTCCTCTGACAATTCAGGATGCATTGAGCTCTTCCATAAGAGTGGTGCCTGCCCATATATTTATGTATTGCACGAGAACATGTCATATCTCAGGATCTTTGCAGCCTGTTCAATTTGCAGAATGAAAGATTAATTACATTATGCTGGCAACACCTTCGAAATATTGATGGAGCTTATTGTTTCTCATATAACCAACAGTTACTATAGCATCTTCTGATCAGATTGAAGGATAGAAATATATTAAAAATTCCTAGTAGATTAATTTCCTGTATGAACCTAAATTGGTTTCACACATATGTGCATGCTAAAGTGATTGGAGCCATCAAGAAAAATAAATTGTAGTCCTATTCATGGAAGGCAGAAGAGCAGATGTTTATAGAGAGTTCTCAGGAAAAATAGTGTAATAACTCAAAAAGGAGCTTTAAACATGTTCAGAGTTGCACTTCAATATCCACATTGTTCTAAGTTACCCAGTTTGAAGAGCAATAAAGTTTATAAACTGTCAGTCTGAATAGAAAATTATCTTTACTATGAAACATTATTAAAATCCATCCGGTTCCTTTCTGGAGACTTTTGTGTCTATGAGTTCTACCTATGTGCCTATAGGCAAGGCAGGAAAATCTCTAGTGCCACGAGAAAGGCTAGTGAGACTATTAAAAAGGGCTAGCCCTTACCAGGCTTTGCCTGATTGCTGGGTGAGGTCTGGGAACATACATTTGGCAAATCCACAGAAACTTCCTGCTAGCAGCACTCCTGCTCTTCTCTTGAAAATGGCATTGTTCATGTGCCAAAACTTGGACTTGGCTAGCAAGAACTTGAAAGGGGGAGCCCCAGGGAGAGTAGGAAAGAAAAGCACTAGGACTTTCCTCCTCTGGCTTCCATAACACTGCAAACCCCTCACTCCTGGGGAGTCTCCCACAGACTCACTTCCCCTGACTGCTCCTCCTTCCCACTCACACAGAATAAGAGCTGTCACCCAGTGCAGGACAGCCTTTCCTTCACCATTTGCTCAGCTCCTATGCCCTCACATCCCTGACCACCAATGAAATCCTATTGCTTTAAAGTGCTTTTGTTTTTTCCAACAGGGTTTGATGCACAGACATGGCATCTTCTTCAACACACCTTTCACCTGCCAAATTATATATTTTATAACTTTATTTTTAAAACCAGACTACTCAAGCAAATAGAGTATTTAATGCACACTCTGACTGGATGATGCAAATACCTGTATACGTACATTCAGCCAACATGCCCATTTGCTTGCATTTCCTCAGACGGCACTCCTGGCATTTTCTCCTCATGTACATGTCCATCTCACAGTTGCCTCCATTTTTACACTTGTACACTGCATTTTTTGTGATGCTTCTTCTGAAGAATCCTGCACAAAACAGCAGTGATGTAGATGAAAGGAAACACTCAGAAGTAAAGTCATCAAGTTGAAGAGCAGCTCTGTCTGCATTGGACTTTCTGAATGACAAGTGTTCTACCAGACCATCAGTTTCTTTCAGTGCCTGGATGACTACATTCTTGACACTTGCATTGACAACAGTATCCAGGTCATATAATTTAATAAATGAGCCCAAACACTAGATGTTAGTCCAAAGTAAAGTCCTGGGATTGTGAATATTGGGAGCATTCAGACCCAAATCTGAATCCTGCCAGTAGCAGGCTAAGCAGTAGCTTAGAGCCATAGGGTGATACCATACAAACAGCAGTGAAAAAAAATATGAGCCTGTTAAGTCTCTTGAGGCAGAGAATGTGCAGAAAGAGAGCTGAGTAACTCGTCACCCTTCCCCCAGCCCCTGGGAGCAATAGAAGCTCCACATACTGGTCTGCTCACCACCCCTAAATTTAATAAGGAACCTGCACTGTATCTGCCTGTTGTACATGTGGCCTTCACCCCTTTTTACAAGATATTCCAGCCTTATTCACTAAGTATTGTCCACTTGATGAGCTAAGCAGTCACCTAATTTCACCTGCACAGGCAGTTCTACTGATATCATCACTGGATTCACTCAAAAATTGCACAGTGATCACTGCAAACAGCAACTGATACAAGAAATGGAGAGAACCTTTCCTCAGTCTGTCCAAATCTCCTGTTTGGCTGCTGCCTAGCACATCTGTGAGAGTGGCACTGTGGGCAAAACATGGGGTGAAGAAAATATTAAATGTGATTAAATAAGAGTCATCACAAATCAACAGAATCTTTGCTGTCAATGTTTCCTGAATTTTCAGTGTTACTCACTGGGCCATTACAATCTTCTTGCATTGCCCTTCATACAGCAGAGGCTATTTAGCCTCAGCTACAGTGGAAATCAATTTTCCTCCCCATGTGAGGGCAGGTTTCTGAAATAAACCCCTTGGACCTTCTGCTGGCACATCACTGATTTATACCGCGCTTCGAAGTAGAGCTCTCTGTACATTTATATTAAGCAGAGCTATTGAAAACCTTTTGCTTTCTTATCACCACTGCCTGGCACAATAAAGTTATTGTTTCCCAACCTGGCACTCTGATGCACTGAAAGAGGGACCAGATAAGACCCAGTCCCCCATGCTCAAATCATGGAGCAAATTCAGTTGAGAATCTGAAGGATTTGCAGAATTGTGCATTGTCAGATGACAATTTCCCGGATTTGACCCATGGTTTTATAGCTGCCTAATCTCTTCCAAGCACCACTGTATAGCAACCAGCAAAGCACTTCCACTACCTGGTCACAAAAAATCTGGCATTTCTCTGAATCTTCAGTAATTCCTGCTTGAAATCTCTTCTATGCTGTCTGTTTTATTGGCTGCTTTTCAAACAAACACAGTTGACTGGCATCAGCCTCTTTTGAAATGCAGATTACTTAGAACCTCCAGAAGCCCCAGGCATTATTTTTATTCATCACTCACATGGTTTTAATACATTACCTTTTCGTGGTTGGGGAAAGGTAAAAAAGACCTGGATTTAAGCAGTAAGCTCTCATTGTCAGTTAAAGGCAACTGCATCTGCTTTATATAATTCATAACCTTATTTTTTGATTTTAAATCCTATAGTTTATGACACGTTAATTAGTAGTAAACGTTGAAAAGCTCTGCCAAAATATTTATAACATTCTAAGACTTATTGATGGCTTTATCACTCAACCTGTCCACAAGATGTGCATTTACTTATTCATGAAGAAAGAAAGAAAAAGAACTTTAGCAAATGATCTTTTTTAAGATATGCAAGACTGTGAAAGAAAAACGCAAAAACATGGATGCATGAGCCAGGAGCCAACAAAATTCAAGCAGTCAATTACTTCCTCTTGAAAACAAAGATTTTTCAAAAGTGAAATTGTGTGAAATGAAGAGCAAAATCTTTTTTTTTTTTTTTATTTTTTTTGCAAAAAGTAGTCTTAACCCTATTCTTTCTTCAGTTTTTTTGTGAAGTTACTCTTGAATCATTGTCTTCCTGAACTTCTACATAATTAATTTTGAAATTAGCTTTTGGTATGAATGAAATTTCTGTATATATTATTCACTACTAATTCAAAATTAACTTAAACTGCAGGAAGTACTTATATGTGACTTTCTATAACAGGAGAAGTTTTATTAAAATTTAAAGGTAAGTCCGAAATGGCATATATTAAACTAATAGAGGCTTAGGAACGCCAGAAGCTGAAGGTTTTTCTGGCACAGTCTAACTTTCATCTGATCCTGCCAAATTAGAAAAAGCTCGTGTTGGCTGGAAATGTTGAATTTGCTTTGTTCTCAGATAGTCATGAATATGATTAATTATGGTAGAGCTGCTCCAATGTTACTGATGCTGATTCTTTCTTATGGAAATTATGAAAGTTGAAGGAGGGCAGTTGCAAAAAGTGTAGATGAAAACTTTGGAAATATCTCTGTTTGGCATCCTGGTGGGTTTTGAATGTCAAAGTTTTAGAAGTTCACAATTGCTAACAAAGCTCCTGCTCCTCCCTGTCAGACTATCAAGACATCTTCTGGCATTCCTTCACCCCATGCCCCTGCAATGGGTGTTAGCATGAGGAGAAGATTTAAGCAGGACCTTTCTCTGCAACAAGAATTCCAGTCTGGTGTGAGACTCTTCTAGCAGTATAGGAGTGGTTTGAATACTGCAAAATCTCCTACTGCAAGCCTGAGTGGAGGGGATGTGTAACCAAATTTTCAAAGAGTCATGGAATGGTTTGGGTTGAAAGGGACCTCAAAGATGGGGGCTTTTTGTTTCAGCAGAACTTATTCTGTGGCTTTATTTAACAAGTTCAAGAGTGTGTCACACTTGTTCTGTGTCATCTGGCAAGGGCCCTTAAAACTCAGTATCACTGTACAGGCTGAGGTTATGCCAGAATGACTTTGATGTCTGTCTGCAAAGGTCGTTCTAGAAATGGTCTCTACAGTAGCAAGTTCAAACACAGTGTATTACTCCTAGAGGTGTTAATGTTATGTAAAATATTAATAAAATAGTTCATACATATTTGTTAATGGATGGTAATGTGTTAAGAAATATATGTACATATATATAGCAATGTATACTCCTGCCAATATCCTCAGTTGAATATACCCATGAGGGACAATAGATAAGATCTTACTATTGTTCCATCTGCCCATGAAAAAAGACAAAAAAGTGTGGAAGGTGCTGCTGAATGCATTACCCAATAAAGGAATTTAAAAAAAAAATTCAACATATTCATCACAGAGGATTGAATACCATAAAAATATTTGCAAATCTTCTTTCTGTGAAAAAAGAATGTGCACTGCATCAATGGAGCAGGGGTTCTACAAGGTGAGCGCTAGTCCTGCAGAAAGGAATCTGCATATTATTCTGGACACATTGAGCATGAATTAACAGTCTTGTTGCCAAAAAGAAGGGATAATCTCTTAACTGGGGTGTAAGACAGACACGTGAGGCAATTCTGCTGCTGCACCCATAAGAGCACAACTGAAGCACCAAGCTTAATTTTGGTATCCATGCTTTGAAGGTAATGTATACCCATGTGAAAAAATCCACAGATAACAAGAATGATCAGAGATCTAAAAAACATAGCATCTGTTTTACCCTGTCAGACAGAATGACTGTGCTCAGCACATCTCTTTACTGAATCAGCTGGTACTTTAGCCACCTCTTAAGTTTATGGTAGAAACAGAATCCATTATCTTTAAATAATTCAACTTTTACTATGTTTGAGCAAGGGTACTATTCTTTGTAATTGATGTTGCAGTTATGAAACAGAACAAAGCATAAAATAGATTATCCCAATAAAGCAGTAAAATTAGGGTTACATTGAGTGATTCAGACTGAATCAGTAAGGAACTGGATGCATGTTTCCTTTCACCATGAGTTTTAGTCTTAATAATTACCTGAGGGCTTCAACCTCTCCTCTAGAGATATTCTATACAAATTTCAAAGCTTGTAATTTTAAGTCTTTGAAACGTTCCCAAGATGTTTAATATTGAAGTTACAAAAGAGTAGGAACAGCTTAATAACAGAATAAATGTATATATACTTGGAATCTTTACATCAAAATTGAGTTTAATCTGGTTTATAATGACAACATTTGTATGGGTTAATTAATAGTTTTTGACTTGGAGACCATTCAGACAGCAGAAAGAAATGAATCTCTTATTTATTGGAATTATTGAGAAAAACTGTGTGAGCCTTGACTGTATGCATGTTTTGAGTGCTTGACTAGTATGGTCTGTTGTTTCCTCACAAATGATTTTGTGATCGATAAAGCAAAAGCCCTAAATTAGGTCAAGGTCCACTCTCCATGACAGGGAATTCCACATTAAGAGATTTTAGCAATTCAGTAGTGACCATACTTCAGTCTTTATCCATAAAACAGAAATTTTAATGAAATATTTATTCACAAAACAGAATGAAACACTGGGGCACTATTTTTCTGGCTGTAATGTACTTCAGTCCTCTCACAGATACGTTATACCTCTTCAGGTATCGTAGTTGACATAATCTCTTGTCCCTCTGCTAAAATATCTGGTTATCATGTTTACCATCATGGCAATGATTTTCTACATCACATTTATCCTGATAGTAACATGTGAATAATGTTCTTCTAAGAAGCAAGATATTTGTCCTACAGCTATAACCTTCCTGAAGAAGCTCCCTCTCTAATGATAGGGGCTATCCTTAGAAAGAAGAAAGCAAAGAACTGGAAATTTTTCTGTTTCACAAACCTGAAGACACCCATCGCATCCTTTGGAAGCTGGAGCAAAGAGTTTCCCTGGTAGCAGCCTGCAGGTGAGGGCTGACAGCTTTCATTTCCCTTCAATGCACACTACAGGAGGCACCTGGGCTGGTTTTACAGCTATTTTCTAGGGCAGCCTGCAGAGGCCTCCATGGGTGTCTTCCTTCCACAGGCAGAGAACGGCATGAACAGTGTATTGTGCTGTATAACCACAGGACAATGGTAGAAGACACTGCCAGTGTGTCTTGGGGCAAATACAGACTAGGGTACGCAGGATCCAAATTAAAATTTCTAATATGTTTAATGATTTGGAAAAAATTAACAAGAAACAAAAACAAACCAAAAAAATTGAGAGGCTGCCATGACCATTAGCTGAATTGCATTCTGCAATTGATTTCATCCTACCTTTGCACCCTTCACAAGTAAGGGCATTGTAGTGGTACCCAGAGGCTTTGTCACCACAGACCACGCAGAGCTCTTCTCCTTTCACTCTTCCTGCGGAGTGACCCAGTCTAGGCTTTTTGGCTGCAGGGATGTCCATTATCTCTGTCTCCCTTGTGAAAAAGGTCTCTGAGGGTAACCTCCTGAGTTCATACATCCCAGGGGAATACCATTCCTCATGCTGTGGAGGGTAGAAGCCTAGGTTGGAGTAATAAGGTGGCGATGAGATCTGAGGCTGAACTTGGGGAAATGGCACATTGCTGTACTGTGCATAAGGTGACACATCTGCCTCTTGCACTGGAGAGCTCATTGGTTCTGAAAGGACACCTGGAAAATAATAATGCAAAACCAATTTCTATTACTACCATGAAATTGTAGTTATCAGAGGAGTTTCCACTTCTGGACGTCTATCTCAAAAACCAGGCACAAACACAAAGACTGTATCATCTAAATTCAGATTTGCTACACAAATACACAGCAAGAATTTAAAATAATTTATTCATTCTCAGACACTCCTTTATAATCGGTGGAAATGTCAAGCATGGGAAGTTGCATCAAAAAAATATTGAAAAATATTTTGCAGGTAATCATAAAATTGTTCCGCTTACAAGGAAGAGCAATCCACACCCCAGGGAAGCTAGCAACCCAAATTAGGCCTTAAAGCAGAATAGAAGAATTTTTTAAAAAATGGAAAAAAAGCCCATGGCATTGGTGAAAGCAAAATCAAGACTCCAACATCATGTTAATATGTTAATATACATCATGACAGAGAAAAACTGCACTAGGGAAAAATGAAAAGGGTGAGGTTTAATTAGAAGACTAAGAATATGAAATAAACCTTCAAGATGAGTCTGAGATAGGAAGGTGAGATTACCATGAAAGAACAAGGAGGATATTCCTCACATAAGTGGTGAAATGCAGCCTTCTCAGCGCCCAGCCTCCAGTGGCCAGCCAGCCTCTACAGCCTGGTCCCCAGCCCTGCCAAACTGCTCTGTTCAGTGCAGCTTTGCAGTTCTCTGCAAGCACCTCTGCATGCCAGCATGAATCATCTCTGAGCCAGCAGCAGACCTGGCAGTAGGACAAGGAGTGGCAGCCCTTCCTGTCAGGATCAACGCAGTATCTGGAGGTCACCCTAACTTGCTCGTTAAATAGCATATTTAAAATTTCAAGCAACTGAACTCTCGTTTATTTTCTGTACTCCAGGCACAACAACATCTAACAGTTTCTGGATGGTGTAGTTAAAATCAAGCCTACGTCAAACCGCTGAAAAGCTGGATTTAAAAGTTATTTGCAAGCTATTTCTTATTTTCTATTGGAGAGAGCCACATCTTGCTGTTTCATGAAAACACTGACTCAATTCCTTTAATAGTTACAAGAAGAGAGCCTGAGAAAAACAGTGCATATTTCCAGGAAGATGACCAGTTCACTTTTATTTGAGTCAACAGCAGTATTTACAAGGAAATCATAGATTAATGTTCATTGGTGACCATCACTTAACAGTGCTTCAGAAGAATTCCAAAAACATTTTTGCTGACATAAAATGGGTCCCGGACAAACGTCTCTCTTTTGTGAGGAATCAGAAACGATGAAGAAATGCTAACAGTTAAGAAGAGGGAACATCTGTAATGACAAAAATAATTAAAATCTATAGCGGGGTATCCTTCCCTCTCCTTTGTCTCACTTCAGGGAGTACCAGAAACTAACCTTTTAATTTCACCTACTTTTTCACTTCCAAGGGCTCACGCTCTTGCTCTGCAGCTTTCTGCCCTTCCTACTTTACCGTGCTGCAGAAGCCATGCAAGTGTCTTGGCTCTGTGTGGTCACTCTATTATTGCCCTCAGCACGTCTTTGCCAACAGCAAGTGTGGAGCTCCCACTTGCAGAACAAGCAGCAAGATGTATGTCTGGAAAAACGTGACACCAAACCGAATTAGAATAATGGTGCCATTTATGACTAGCAATTAGTTTCATTACGGTTGCATTTCGTTGCTCCAGAAGAGGCCAGGGTGCCAAGTGCTTCACTGGAAGAAGCAAGGAGCAGAGGGCACTCCCCAAACCCAAGGTTATGCTATTTAAACAAACAGTACAGACATACAGAGGGCATCTGGGGACTCTTCACTCCTGGAAGTCGAGTTACAGCTTCATGCCTCAGATGCAAACTGTCACTGATAGCTGCCAGCCGCAGTGGCGACAAAACAAGTAAATTATTTGTTATCCAGTATAGGTTTAATGAGTCCTTTAGCTATATTTACCACTTGTTGAGACTGCTGCTCATAAAAACTGGTCAAGGTAGTTCAGGTACAAAAGTTGGTGTTAATTGTGGGACACATAATCATTTAGTCTCTCTTTGAAAAGGAATCTGTTCACCATGGAAACCCAAATTTTCATTCACTAGTTAGTTAATTGGTTTTACTAATGGACAGTGGGACAATCCCAAAATGAAAAGGGAGAAACTGTTGATTTTTAGCTTTCTGCCATCCACAGAAAACTCCACAAAAGCTGTATTCCAACCTCTTGAACTGATTGGGCCTCTTAAAAAGAGCAAGAAGAGAAGGCAACATTCCTTCCACAGAAAAAAATCTCAGGGCTGGTTAAAAAGCTCAGAGCTACGGCAGCACATCCTGAGACAATACTGGATGTATATTTAAACTACTGTAGAGCCATTTGGGTTACAATCACAATCATTAATTCTACTCTGCTTACAAACGAAACAAAAAAATATGAGTCTTACTGCATGTAGTTAAATATGGTGGGAAAAGCCTAATAGCCTATATCACTTCCTTTTTCCTTCCATATCAGACACAGAGTTAAACAATTTATCTGAATGGTTAGTCCATGCTCAGATCAATGGAAAAGGAAGAACAGATAGGGTTGAGAGAGACCCAGGGAACATGGCCTTGTTTTATGTAAAAGAGACTTACAGCTAAAATTCCAGGAAGTGCTGAAAGATCAGTCTGATATTTAGAGATCGTTAGGTTGCAACTATGTAGGGTTTCCCCTTTTAGCTTAAAGTTTTGAGGGCTTTTTGTTTGGTTTTGCTTTGCTATGTTTTAGGTAGACCTGAACATGATGTACCTATAGACCTGTGCATGAGAGTTTAGACCAAATAATTTCTTATCACAAAAGAAGAGTAATCTTATCTTACTGAGTGGAATGTACATAAGCTTTTCTGCTGATATATATATTTGTAGAGGTTTGGGATGGATGGTCTCATGCAACTAAAGCATGAGCAGCTCAGTAAAACCATTGCAGTTGCAGTAGTATAAGCAGTGAAAGTGAAATCAGAAATGAACTCGCTGGACTACACTGACATTTTGTTTGTGTGGTCTTAAATATTTTGAAACTTATCCATTTTTCCTTTTGGAAGCATACCTTTCAGATTTTTAAGGCAAGAATATTTAGGCACACACAAATGTTAAAGCTTAAATCTTAAAGCTCCAGATTTTTTTTTATTTGAAAACCTTACATTTTGAAAATAAGTTGTTTTTCAAGGAAAACCTTTCACAAAAATATGGAAAGCTTACTAAAAACAAAGTGAAACCTTTATCTGCATATGATCATTGTTTTACAAATATTTTTTCCACTTGCAACTGAAATTTATTAGAGAGACTTCTACTAATTTAAATTTTACACAGAATATTTTATGTGAGATTTGAAAAAAAAATTTGATTTGCAGAAACAATAGATGGTTTTCCTTGTAGGAATAAAGAAAGCATTTTCAGTTTGCAGGATTATACCGAGGTTTTGTGTAAACTAAAGGTGATTTTACGCAGAACATTACAGAAATTACAATGAGATCACATTTTAATGTAAAAGTTATTGTTCCAGTAATATAAAGTGAAACAAAGATAATTAAATTCTAAGCAGGTTTAAAATATGAACCCCTGGCTCTCCTTTGGTATTCATGAAGGAACATAAAAATAACAATGTTCAGAATGAGGTAATTTGGAAACCACGGCACAGCCACTAACAAAATCCTGATTTAATTCAAACAAATTATTTGCCTATCTTTTAAAGATCATTTGGTTTAAAAAATCTACTAGCATCCTACAATTTCAAAGAAGAGTGCTACAACAGATAACAAAAATATGCTATTGAGAATATGGCAATATCCTACCTCAGGCTCTGTTCAGTCTGACCATTTCTTGATAAAAAATACTCTCCTTAAGGTTCCCAGTCCTCCTTTCACTCTCTTTTTTCTTTTTTACCTCCTAAAATCTATATATACATACAACTTCTTAATTCTGCTTTGCCTGTATCCTGTTGACTTCTTTACTGTGAGAACTTTCTTTAAGATAAGAGTGACACAGACCAGAGGTTATATAGTTTACTAATTAACCTCATTACGAGAAACTTGTTTGTAAATGCCGGAAACTATGTCCGTTCCCAGTGTGGATTTACCTGGATAAAATGTGGTTACCATTTGAGGGGATGCCTCCAAGTAGCCTAGCCATTGTATTTTAGTCCCTGTTGTGGCTTAATTGCAACAAAGTCTTGTATCAATAAATATTTGGTAAGGTCAGGTGATTCTGTGCAATAGATTAACCACTTCAGGATCACAGGAGGTATGATTTTTCAGCACAGAAGTGTCACATTCTCAAAAAAAGGCCAAAGTGCTCAGGCTATACTGGACACATTTTATAAAGGATAGAATGGTTTGGATTGGAAGGGACCTTAAAGATTATCTAGTTCCAAACCCCTGAAATGGCAGGGACACCTTCCTCTTGAACAGGTTGCTCAAAACCCCATGCAATCTGTCCTCTCATTAAATTTTTTACTCACGTTGCCATTCTGCTTGCTTTGGCTCTCTTCATAATTATTATGCATCCAAGATTTTCTGTTTTAATTTGGTTTGGTTTGTTTCCTTTTGATTTGGGAGCCAGTTATGAGCCTAATTATCTTCTCTGCAGGGCTGAAGGCAGATGTTGCATCAACTGCCAGGTGGTGCTAAAGACAAGTAGTTATTTAACATATCTTATGATCCTGAAGCTGTTTAATCAGTTTGGACACTTGACCCTACTACCTTTTTTATTACTATTAATTACTAAAAAACCTAAAAAACCCAAAACAGCCCAACCAAACAAAACCAACAAAAAACCCAAAAGAAGAACAAAAAAACCCCATGAAAAAAACCACAAAAAACCCAAACCAAACAGCCCCGTAAATAAACAAAAAAACACCAAAAAAACCAACCCCCCCAAAAAAAAAGAATAAAAACAAACAAAAATCCCCGAATAACTAAAAGAACACCCAAAACCAACCAAATAAAAAACCAAACAAAAAATAAACCAAACAAACACATAACCAGGAAAAAAAAATGCAGATTTACCTAAAAGGAATCAGCCTTTTAAGCTCCTCTTAGACACTGTTCTATGCCTACAACAGTTTTCAACAGCATTTTGTTGTTCTTTCTTTAAGAAGTTTAGTTATATTGCTTTCTTTTCCCCTTTGCTGCATGTAATTTTTGTTTCTTGTTCTTCCTCATTCTTTCAATGCAGCTTTTAAGAGTGTTCATTCCCCCAAAAAAACTTCTTTCTCAGCTAGGGACACGTACAAAGAGGGTGGCATTTCTTGTCTTGTTATATTTTAATGTCATATTACAAGAAAACTTTTTCAGGCCATCAAAAGATACTTAAAATATGTCTTCATTCAAACTAAGTACATAGTAGTACTGAATTATCTTTTCAGATTCTCAGAAATAATTGCACTTCTGATATCTGAATTTTCACAGTTAGTATCTTTGCATGCTAGTAACCTCTATACAAGGTGCTTTCACGTAAAATAGAATGGAGCTAGTGCATTAGAGACCTGCTGCTTCCTTGTCATAGAAATTACAGTTTGAGTCACATGCTGTATCTATTTCAGGTGCTACACAAATATATAACCTCACCCTACACATATAAGATTTGAAGGAGAGATTTTTTGTGTCTTAATGTTTGTTCAGTCCATTGTGATGATAGATAAGTGATGACCATTGGAAGAAACAAGCTAATGGAGATATAGGCATTTAACACATGTATTGTCTCTAATACGAAAAGATTTCAAAGGCAATTGAAAGCTGTTATCAGATACCTTTTTGCAACAGTCTTGATGAATTGCCAAGCTTTAGAGCAAGGCTTGCCACAGTTCTCTGCTAATACACCTCAGCATGTTCTAGGTCACAGCTTCTGCCCAGCCGATTTGGAGCAAAGTGGGGGAGCTCAGAGCAGTCTATATCTCTCATGGTAGAAGTGTCATCGAATAAATTAATGGCTCTAAAGTGAACTAAAAAAGATTTTAAAGGAGACCGGGTTTTAAGTTCTAAATTACAGAGGTTAAAAAATGAAAGTTGATAGGTGTTTTGCTTTCTCTGACATCAGGATATGAAACTGGACTGGTCTTCACACAGCTCAGTTCAGTACTACAATGGGACTTGTGAAATAAAAACAGAATTTGGCTGAGGAAGGGAAGAATCTCAACAGGGCAGGTTCTGTGGAGATACACACACCTCTGGCATTTCTTGTCATCAAGAGTCCATTTCCCTCACTGGGAAAACCAGAGCGGCAAGAAAGATAAAGTTTATCTTGCATGTTGTATCATTTTATGTATTTGGTTTTGGCCACTTTTTCAAAGATATATTTTCTGTAAAGCGATCTAGGATGTTCTTAAATCACCCAAGTAGGGAGTTAGAAAAAGAAAAGCAGCTTTGCAGGAAGACTGGGTGGAAGGGAAGGACTCTCACTTTTAACTAGGTTAAAGATCCTTCCTCATTTGCATTTTGAGGCAATTTTGCAATTGAGGCAAGTTATGAGTCCCTTTTCCCAGGGACTCGTAACTGCAGAAGCGAAAAACTATAGTCAGAACACACTACCTCCAAAGACATACAGAGATACTTTGCCTTAGACATACACTGTTAAAATAGCTGCATACAATTTTCAGCTACTGAAAGACAGAAAACCTTTTTCATGAAAGCTGCTGCAAGTAGAAATCTTGAGGCTAAGTATGTAGAAGTGCCCTGGAATTACCATGGTGATGAGGCTCACAGCACAAGCAACTCAGAATTGACAACATTTCTTTTGAAAGACCTGAACTTGGAGCTGATGTTGTGAGACGCAATTGCATTTGGTTTTGAAGGTCTAAGAACACTCTCCCTGTAGATTGAATAAAGTATAATGAAAGGAAAATGTATTTCCATGTTTTTTTTACAGAATGCAAGTGTGCATCTTTGAATAAAGGAGACTGGCTTGTATAAAGGCTAATGTTTGTAAGCCAGCAATTTTTAATTTGTGAGTTGCAATGTATGAGAAGACCTAAAAGAAATGTGCACTGTAAGGACCATCTCAAAGAAAAGATTTCTTCCTGCTTTCTGGGGTTCAAAAGTCACTTCCTGACAAAACTGAATGTAAAAAAAAAGCAAGTAATTTACAAAGATAAAATATTGAGAGGCAAAAGCATTTCCTACAAGTGTTTTAAAGAGAGGGAGTCATATTTTAACGAGTAACTTTCTCTGTGGACTCAGTTGCATATTGTTAGTGATAAGCTTTTCTCCAGCTATAAAAGCAAAAAAGACACCACATTAGAGTGACACGTCCCAAAACAAAAGTCAGCTTAAGTGAAACACAGCAGGAGTGCTAAGTTTCTTTCCTAATTGGACCCATGTTTCAACTCCTTAATACATTATTTCTTTCTGTTACAGAAATGTCAGTTTGAATTAAATCTCCATTGTGCTAAGCTCTGAACACCTATAATGAAACACACAGTCACTCTTCTGAAAGACTCACAGTTTGTAAGATTACCCTGTGGAGGGAAAGTATTTTACATTAACGTTCTTGTATTTTCAAGCTACCTGATCATTGCTCCTTAAAAATAATGAAATAATTAATGAAAAAGTAAATACTGGGGGGAAATTTCTTGACAAAAATCTGAAGTAGCTCCGATATGCAGGCGTTTTAGAAGATGACTGGATGTAAAATTTGGCACCCTATATTTGAAAATCATTCTCCTCTCTGTATATCATGGCCTGACACTGGAATTAAGAGGTAGCACAGAAGTGGTTTAGCTGTTTGCGTGTCCTTTTTTAAAAACTCCAAAATATTTCGCCCACCAAACACCAACACAAAGAGGGATAAAAAACAGTGACATACAATAATGGAGTGGGTTCTGCTTATCATTAGTGATCATGCTTTAATTTGGCTGCATGGAGCCAGGACATTGCAAGCGATCTGACTATTAAAGACGTTCCTGACTTCTCAGAGCTCTGCAGCTAGTGAGGCTCTGCTTGTCAGAGTCCTTCCTTGCATGCCCCAGGCACTACTCTTGTTTCAGACAGATGAAACTGGAATGTGCTGCATTTTTCCAGCACTCAAAAAGGCAGAATTCTGGTCTTATTTGGCTTGTAAACTTTTGAAGTGTTGCAGCATTTTGTGGGAGTCTTTATTGCGTGTGAGGCCCTCAGTGTATCACCTCACTCACTGAAGGACCCACTCTGCTGTCAAATGAAAGGCTAAAAAATATATTATATCCATTTTTCTTTTTTTTAGCAGTGCGTGTATCAGAAAACAGCTCACCTAGGCTTATGAAATATTGACCAAGAATTTTTCACTCATTAACAAACCCATGCTTTGCCTTGAAAAATTCAGTGGAACTGGAGCAAGAACAATCTTCCAGCCTGCTTTATAAATTTTCTTGTGCACTGAAATTAATACGATAAGTTTTTAACACTCTTAATAAGAAAAAGATTTTAATTTAGGTGAAATTACTTACATAAATGTGCATAATATGGCAATGCAAATACATTGCACTATAATTTTATTACAAATTAACTGGAAATACATCTGCTCAGTTTGATTTCAGGGACTCTCATGAAGATAACATCCAGCCTACATACAAAGGTCTGTCTTTGCCAAATGGTCTCCAGGATTAGAAGAGTGTTACAAAAACAACCTACAGGTTCTGCTGTGAGCAGTGATGAGAACAATAGTGTGCACAATTACATTAACACCACAGATCTATTGTTTGTTGTTCCTTTCATAAGTACTGAAGATTCAAGAAGGTCGGCACATTTCAGCCACATGCCCTTGATTTGAAATTTCAGTGCATTTTCTTCTAGGTTTCTGAGTAAAGGACAGCTTGCTATTTCAATCTGTTTTGGTGACTCACCAAACAAATGAGGACCTTCAGCAAGAGGAAATCCATCAGCAGCGGCTAGCTGATGATGTCCTATTAAATTCATTTCAGATCCCATTTATTCTTCTGTTCAGGAGGAATATGCTGATTAAAAAGGAGGTTGAAAAGAGACTCTGAAACATAAGAAGCAAAAAGAATATTTAAAATGAGATAACTAACTTTTGTGTACCTAGTGTAAGGCAGGCTGCAGGAGGTTGTTTCAATATTTGCTGTGACAAACATTGTCTTGAAGTTACAATACCTAATTCAGCCTTTAAATAAAATGCTACCTCCAGCCTGTTTGGTTTTTCCTTGCTGTGGCTTGTTTTAATTGCCATCTTTCTGTTCATTTTAAATTAATGGCGGTTTATGCCCAAATTTATTTAAACATTCAGACTGAAGCGCTGGCCTGACCTCCTGAGGTCGTGCTGCCCAGCCCCCCTTCCATGCAATACCAATTGTTTGCATTATTTTTTCACCAACCTTCCATCATTTCATTGCTTTCACTTACTGGAAAAGTGTAAGTTTACGGTTAGATCAGAAGAACACAGACAGGAAACCTGAGTTTAATTTCCAAGGAGCTGCTCTTTATCTTGCCTTCAGTAATTACTGAACGGGATAAACAGTGGCAAACACACAAAGCCAAGCCTTGCTCTGATAACCAGGATCACCCATCCGCTCTCTCTGTGCTCTCAAGGAGCCACATAACTCACTTGGGGAGGCTGGAAGAAGAAGGAAGAGGCTCCCTTGCTCAGCTCATGTGGGTGAAGTGGATTGCAGATGGCATTTGAGGCAGAACCATCAGCGACGGGAGAGCATCCAGCTTCCACAAGGAGATGTTTCAAGGACTTCTACAGACACCAAGAGGATTCTGCACAAAGTTGACAGCAATCTGTTTTCCTTTGTTTCATAGTACTAATTCTTTATTTGGTTTTATTACCGTGGGACTGTCCCTGGGACTGGATTTCCACTTACTGAAGGCATTTGAGAGTCATAGCCCAGTCTGCTTCCCAGTGAGGGCTCAGCATGTTTCTCGAGCAGAAATGAAGTCATCTGACAAAAACGTGAGTGCTGCAGGAGGCCACAGTGCTGAGCAGACTGGGAAGCAGCTTGTGAGAGTGGCAAGCAGACTCTGTAATTATATTCAGATTTGTCCGTAAGGATTCATTAAGTTCTTTCTTAACATAAACAGCGGCCCTTTAATTAGACAGATGCATTTTAAATGTCTGCCCGCAGATAATTTAAACAGTTTACTGAGAAATGTCAAAAGCTACTTGTGTCACAGACCAGATAGGGTTCTTGTGGCAAATAACATGTAAACACAGAGTCTCAAATCTAGCACAGAAACACAGTTTTGCAACAGCAGAAAAACTCCATGTATCTTGGATGGGGTTTGGCAACCAGCACAGCCACCCCACTAGGTCCACGTTTACTTCCAACCATTTTACTGCCTTGCTGCCTCTTTGCCAGGGAAGTTATCTGCTGAAATCAAGAGGTGAGGCTACCCACATGGCTCTAAGGCCTTAAAACTCCTCACAGACAATTTTCTCATTAAATACCCACGACAAACTGTAAGGAGGGGATTCTTCTTACAGCCCATTACAAGTGTCCTGTGATGGGAGAAGACAGCAGCACAGTCAGGACCCTTACAAGGGCCAGCAAGAGAAACATCAAAATGAGGTATTTTCAAAGGGGCTACTGGATATTTCTCTGGATTTTCTTGTTGAAGACCAGAGAAGAGAAGCCATCAGCACCTTCTGCTCATGTCCAAGCCCTTTAATATCTTTCTTCCAGCCCATGGGAGAGCAGCCCTTAGAGTTCCTTGCAGGATCAGCTCTCCTTGCAGCCAGACATGAAGACTATGTTCCACCACTAATATTACTTCTCCTGTCTCCTCCTTGGCCCTTGTTTGAGGGTCTAACACTGCAATACCTAACATCAGCATTGAGACTGTGAATTTCTGTATGTTCATACAGAGCCTAGAATTTATCTTAGGGAATGTTGGAATTTATATCAAAATACTTTAAATACAGTCCCAAGAAGATATCTATATAAAGCATTTACTGTCAGTATATGGGCAGATTTTCGATGCATAGCTTCTTAGCTTGTAAGGTTTATATCCTGCATCCCTCTAGTTTGTGCTGCAAATAAAGAAGAAAGCAGGCAAGCTATGTTTTTAAATGCTTATAAAGTGTCTGTGTTTTTACAGCCTCTTTGATATGTCTATAAACTCTCATTTCTTTGAGGCTACTCCATTTTTCAACATACCATTGTATAATGCCTCTCTTAACCTCAAGATGGACTCATTAGAATCTATTATTCTTTACATACACACACAATAAGACCCAACTTTCATGTTATCATTGCTGCCTTTTTTATCATAAGAATCTTGAGGACATATTTGTAATAATCTGCACTACTCTAGGACTTTACAGGTTTTGTTCTATGCCTCCTGCCACTTAAATTTTGGCCTGGATGGATTCAGTTCAAGCCAAATGTTCATGATGATTTTACAGTTCCTACCATTTTAATTCTTCATTTTCTTTAATATATCCAGCTGATGTAGACTATTTACTGGATTTCATGGAAGAGATTACTCCTGTCTTCTTGGGATTTCTGCAAGGAATAAGATCACCACAAAAAAGGCTGGAAATATATTTTCCATTGCATGTAGCTTTGCTACTGTAAATTTCACCGAACTCCAAACTCTTCATTAAATACTGATCAATATTTGGCTTTGGTTTCCTTCTGAGTCCAGCCTGCTGTGACCTATCTAACCTATATTACATTTATGCACATAATTAATTTCACATGTATTTAAAAGCAGCAGATACTGATTTCCAGCTCTAAGGCCTGCACTAGGTACATAGGATAGAGCATTTAATTAAGCAATGATTACTCCAGACATTGTTCAGTTCTGGGAAATAATATATGTCACTGTATTGGACTGATACTCCATCCTGAGGTGCAACAAAGGAAAAAAATCCAATATGTAAAAGCTGAAATAAAGGCAATAGAACTACAGGAAACCAATATTGCTCTCCAAAATAAGAGCCCCTCAAGAGAAAAGAAGAGGCATGGAATAAATTAGAAAGCTTATTTTTCCAAACAATTGTTTTAGTTAACTTCTTAAATAAAGATATTAACTCCACCACCTTTGGAGATTGTTTTCATAGACCAAAAATATATAGCAAAGAAAAACAGAGGTCAGTATGTATAAAGTAAAATATGTGCCCAACTGCTTATTACTGCCTTCAACTGCATGTTAAGAGCTAAAAATTACATAAAATTTTACTACATGTAACATTTAACATACTTCAGAAAAGTCAATCAATGTGTGCTTACGTATTCTATGTTTAACTAAAAAAAATTACATGTGTATTACATATGTGGAGCTTCTTTTTCCACTGTATGAGTGTATATACATATTTATTCAGATTTCTTATGGGATATATGTTCATTGATGCATACAAATATGTATGTATACACATATGTATTGGGCTCTAAGTTTCAGATTTATTGTGGAATTTATCCATGCACTACCTCTGACCTTGCTGTTGTCCATAGTAAAGCTTTCCCTGGCTTCTATGTAAGCAAAGCCAAGGTCTCAGTGAAATAATTAATGTTAAATCAATCGAGCTCAGTAAAAACAAAAGCATTATGTCCCCACAATTTCAAGCAAGGTGAAAATACGTTTGATCATCAGAAAAGCTCCATGACAGTCTAATTGTGGTTTACCTTCAGAAGAATCATTGAATCTATTTCAATCACTCAGCAAAGAAAGATATATCAAAGCACTTGAAAAATTTTTCACAAATACTAGTGAAGTACATTTTGTTCCATCTGTCCCATAATATTTTCCTGTTCTTCACACATCTGACTGCCTATTGCTCAAAGTGAAATTTCAGTAACAGCATTAATCTATGGCCCAATCCAAACATTATTAACATCAATGGGAAGATAGATTCCCATCTCATTCACAGGCTTTTGATGTGGCCTCACAGCCTTTTTCTAGAATACTTAATGCGGTGCCTCAATTATTTGAGAAGCTATTTTATTTGCTTACCTGTTTGTTTTAAAGCGTATCAAAGAGACCTGAAAGCATTAGGAAGATTTATGCTCTCTGTTTCCAGCCTGTTGCTCTCAGGTAATTTTGGCAAGCACAGCTCTACAGGCAACTACACAGCAGCTGATGCAAAAGGCAAGCAGCCATACAATCAAATTTGAGAACCAGAGGCAGTACTAGTGTTACTGTGCTTATTTAAATTTTCTGTTGGATTTCTTAATAGGGAGTTCAAAATCAGAGCAGGAAAGAGATATAGGACACAGAAAAGAAAAAATACAGAATATTCTTACTGCTTAATTCTTAAGCAAAACCAGGTATCTGAGTCACAAGTAGAAGTGAAAACTCTATGAGAAATGCCAATGGCATTTCTGTAAGCAGGTGAGTAACTTCAAAGAGTGAGGCCAGCTTCTGAATGTCCCTGCGATTACCTCCTAAACACCATATCTGTGTGTCTTGCTTTCTCCAGCATCTTTGTAATTTCTGACCTAATAAAACTGCAAGTACTCCATTTCTAACCTGGTTTTGGACTGCTATGTAGACTAGTGGAATTCTAATATAATTCCCAATCCCTAGGTTCTCTGTAACAGAAGCAATAACAATAAAAAATCCAAAAGAGAAATGTGTTTTACCCCAATAATAATTTTCTGAAGATAAATGAGTAGCAGGAACACTCCAAATAGAATTACATTTTCTTAAAAAACAGCAATGGTTTCAAACAGTAATAACTTGACATTTGTAACCGCCTTTTACTTTTCCTAGTTATGTGAAGTATGTGCTAAAGTGTTCAGCTTTGGAAGATGCACGTAGAATGTGTACGCAGAACTGTCAAAGAAAAATCTACATGAAACAAATATAATTTTCCCTTTCGGGTTGTTCCCTGTCCTCCCATTAATCACATTGAAAACATTTTTCTTTTTCTAAAAGGATAAAAAAAATAACGAGTACAATTTTAATGTTAAAGCACACAATTAACTAGATAGTGCTGTTGCAAGGAAGTCTCAATATCAAATTTATGCCTTGTGTTCCAGTGACACACAGAAGCCAACTTATTAAAGACAAATTTCAACATGACCTTATTTTTCACCTTACCATTTTTCCCAAGGGCAAGCCCTACTGTTGAGACAGTTTTGTGGATGAAATTACCTCTTATATTATTCTTCACTTTATTTTTTTGTTTCTGATCAAAAATCCATTAACATCTGGTAAATAATTCAGGCAATACAATTACTTTTATACTATACAACAGAGCTTTCAGTTTAAGGAATTATTACTTACTGTTCCTTTCTGGAATACTGCAGATGGCAGGATGTAAGACAGTTCTGCACTCAGTTCAGTATCCTAATGATTCTCACATAGGAACATTTTTGTTTTGTTTTTCTTTCATGTTTAGCAGAAGCCTGCAGTGATAACACAATGAATCAAAGCTTGGGTTTATTGGCTCAGTGCCCTAATGGACAAGGATTACTCATTAACAATTCTTCCTTTGCGAAACTCTCCAAACATGGGCTGTATTAAAATGTTGTGAATTCCAGCTTGACCATCAGCACAGAGATGTGAGATGCTTGTTAGTGCTCTGATCAGGTCTTGAGGGGATGTTCACTCAAAACGTGGGGTGGTAGTACCTTGTTGCTCATTATAACACTTCTCTAGCACATGTACATTTTTATTACATTCTCGGCCTTCTTGTGTCTCCCATCCAAAAAGCCCAGATGTCATTCCAAGACATAAGTTTGATTTCTAAGTCTTTCTGTTATTTTATACATTTTTAGGGAGACTGAGCATCACACTCAGTACTGAAGCAGAATAAGCTATAAATTACAGCATCACAGGGATGTGAGGACACTAAAGTTAATTCCTGGATCTGCAACAATCTCTAAAAAACTACATCATTTTGATTTGGGCTCATCCCATAAAGCTTTAGACAAGAAACTGAGACCCCTAAGTTTAAATCTATTAGACTCGTGTCATTTGTGCATAGGGGGAAGAAATTGGTACCTGTAGGTGGTAAACCATGTCCTGAGTGAGCTGCACTGTATCTGAAAATGCTGATCTCTTGCAACTGACAAAAAGGGGATCCTGAACTACTACATTTTCATTTACCCTGCAGAGGAAATTAAAGTGCAGTGGAATGGACTGAAGCTGTTTTATTTCAACATCCCACCTACACAGGAAGCATGCTAATTCCCTGGTTTGCCTTTCTAAACATTTCCAGTGGGCATGAGTTGATCTGGCAGTGGTATTGAGATAAATTTCAGTCAGAGGAGACAACTGATGGCATCACTCCTGATGAGTTCATGATTGCCACACAGCATATGATCTCCATCCTTCCCCACATGTTTGCACTGTCTGAGCAAGACTGAATACACGGAGACAGAGGCTGTGCCTCCTACCAGAGCAAAGAGAGGCATTGGGCAGCAAACACAGTCCTTACCACGAGAAAGGTGAGAGCTGCTGGCCCTAAAATTCCTAAAAAGGAGTAAAATTCCTTCACTTTGCCTCATTTTAAGAGAAAAAAAAATAGCACTTTAAAATACATATTCATCCTCAAGCTTTTACCAGGGAAACTCAAATTCTCTGTAAATTCTCTATACTTCTCAAGAAAATATTATTAACAAAGAGTCTCTTTTATGTGTTCTGTCCCTTGGAAATTCACCTGGTAGCCAGCCAAACATTCATGGTATGACAGATCTCTGAAGAGAAAAATGGAACAATGATGCTGTAAGGCTGTCACTGGACACTGACTCCCAAGGGATTTATGCCTACAGCTCGTTCCAGCAGGCACTGGCCATACAATAAGTACATTTAAAACTAAAGCTCTCTCATTTCTGACTCTCTGAAAACCATCTCACTTCTGCAAACAATGGCATTTCTGTTTGACAAATTCATGTTTAGCAAAACTGACAATGTACTTTTGGGTGAGAGAATTCTTCCAAAACAGCCCTGCCCAGAGGAGACTGGTGGTCTCTTCAACTAAGCACACCAATAGCCCATCTGACACTTTCCACTACACGCCTACTCCAGTGGTGCCTAGAAAACATATGTCAAAAAACCAATTTCTTTGGTCATCCTGAGGCCAGTGAGGGGTTTTGTCCCATACTGCTTTTACCAGGTGAAAAAGCAGAAGTGGAGAAAAGAAGTCCAACAAATGGGCATATTATGTCTCTTGGAGCTTTCTGTCTCTTGGCAAGTTCTGAAGATCTGAAATCTCTTTTTCATCTTTCAGCCTCCTGCAGCACTGGTCTGATACAGTTGTTTTTAGAAGTCTCTAGAGACTAACTTTCAATAAAGGTTCTTTCCCAAAAAAACATTTTCCTCTGTGTGGATGTTGTTTGTCAGACAGCAAAGAGCTTAGGACAAGTGAAATGGAATTTAATGTCCCTATTCACCAACAAATTTCTTGCATTAAACCATTTTCCCTTTCCTTACAATAATAAAGAGGCAAGAGCCAAAGGGGTGCTTTGTACACTAATCAATACATTCAAGACATTATTGGAAACAGCAAAGAAGAATTCACATGATCAGAAGAGGAGCTGTTGCCTGTAGCAATGACATGTGGCATTACTGGTTAAAGCCAGGTGTTCGTATTTGTTGTTCATGTACAAATGAGAATTGAAGAGAAAGGAATTGGAGCAAATCAAATATATCTTCTGTAGTGTTTCAAGTGATTACATACACAGTATCAGGGGAGAGAAGAGAATGACAAAATAT
Source organism: Grantiella picta (assembly GCA_013397955.1). NCBI lineage: Eukaryota > Metazoa > Chordata > Aves > Passeriformes > Meliphagidae > Grantiella > Grantiella picta. The sequence continues at coordinate 84,327 of VZRM01006201.1, read as the reverse complement.
TCAAACACAGATACTTACAAATGGAATGTTTTTTGTAAGACAACAGGGCATTCTATAATTTTTTAATTTCAGAAAATTATCTCACAACCTGAAACTTCTCTATGCAATGCTTCTATAACTGACAAAAGAGCATCTGTTCTACAGTATATCTATGCCATTACCAGTGCAAATACATGTTCAGCAACAAAACCAGAGATACAGATAACATTCTAGAAATCTCTAGCTAGAAATCTCTCTCCCTAGACAATACAACTTCATAAAATTCACACTCCATAAAAGAATGGGGTGTTTGCCATAGCTTGTTTGTTCCTCCTCCTGCCACTGTCTTTCTCCATTTAAATAATTGCCATTCCACACTTTCACTGACAAGGTAGTGCCATGGCCTCTGTCACGAAAAGGCTAGAAAAATCCTGCCAACAAAGTAGTTTGCCATCAAAAGTGTGGATGGGAAAAACCTAGCACAGAAAGAGATAGGGGGAAGAGAAGAAAAAGTAGGCTGGCATTCACCTTCTACATTTTCCTCTCTTCACATCCAAATGAATGCATCCTCACACATTAAAAAAAAATTAACATAATACATCCACAAATGACCAGTACCTGTACCTTTTTGCTCAGAAAATCTTGCCAGCAGCTGAAAAACTTTCTGACTACTCACAGCCAGTTTTTATGAGCTCCAACAATGTTGCACACAGGGCAACCATAGAACTGTTCAGGTTGAGTCCAGTCATTAACCCAGCACTGCCAAGTCCACCACTAAACCATGTTCCTAAGTGCCACATCTACACACCTTCTAAATACCTCCAGGGATGGTGACTCAACCAATTCCCTGGGCAGGCTGTTCCAATGCTTGACAAACCTGTTGGTGAAGAAAGTTTTCCTAGTATCCAATCTAACCCACCCGTGGCACAACTGGAGGCAGTTTCCTTCCTGCATTAGACAGTCATTACCACAGGGAAGGTGAGGATTAGGAGCTAAAGCTGGATAGATCTCCACCAAAGGATTAATTTCTCTGTTCCCCAAGAGGGAAGAAACTTCCTGTCTTGCCAACGGGAAAACATATCTTCTTGGCCTAGGGATTCCTGGGAACATCTTGGGTCAGGTGGGAATTGCAAGAAGGAGTACAGCTGGTTTGGCTGAAAGATAAATCAGCATTTCCAACTGGTACTTGGAGCTGTCAATACCCTGAAAACACCTGGGCATTTCTGACAAAAGATCCAATTTGCAGCAGTCACGATGAGCAAGATACCTTGGGTCTCTGTTTGTTTCATAGGCCAAGGGACACATCTTGACCGAGATCTACTTGTGCTCAAGGGCTTCTTTTTCCCCATTCTTACAGCTCTCAGAATGAATGGTACTGCAGACACCTGAGAGGTCATCTGCACCGAACTGTGCCTCAGCACACATCATCAATTTCAGCTCAGACAGTGTTCACGATTTGACCATAAACAGTTGTCACTAAACAGCAGTCATCTTCAGCACTTTCATCCCTGCAGCACCCCTTATTTATTATTGCTACACAGAGGATACACATCATCTACACCAATTTGGGCCATGGTCTGTCTCCTCAAACCAGCTATTTCTTACTCTCAGGCACCCTCAGCTTTTATTTTCTGGAAAGATGTCCAAGATTATCACAAGTTTACAATAACTTTTATCATCTGAAGATAATTAAGTAATCCTAATAGATATGGCTGTTTCTGTACAGGTTAAAAAATTGGTAAGGAATGGGTGCAAAATTTCAGTAAGTTAACTCTAGTATCTGCTAATCTTTTTATTACCTCCTGCATTTCAAAAGTGGAGGAATAACTGCTTTTTAAAATATTTTAGTTTGTTGAATAAGTCTTTCACTAATCAGAGTCCCTTCATTGCAAGTTGCTCTCCAATTATTCAGCTTCTGAGCAGGGCAAAATTTATTCAATAATCTTATATTTTGCCCTGATGGAATAATCTGTCTTTGTCCCTCACATATTTTAAGTGGAATGTCATGAAGGGTAAAATGACCACAGAACAGTCTGTCCTAAGAGGGGGAATTCCTCCCTGGTGGCAGGCAGTTAATTGTTAGCCCACATGCTCTAGCAAGAGCATATATGTAAGATACCATCCTGCAGCTGCCTGGGTGCAAGAGGAGAACTGAGTGTGTGTGGAATCAGCTACAGCATCACAAGCTAAGTTCCAGTGGGGGAAACTTAGTCTACTTCCCTCTAGCTGGCTTAACTGAAATTTAGGATATATTTTGCTATTAATAAATTCTGGTATTCCACATTAGATTATCTCTCATTATTTTAAATTTTAATTAAGACACTGATATTACATGTTCTTCCCCACCCCCTACCCCCTGCTAGAGGTTAGAAGTTTTAAAATTCCTAAAGAAATCACAGCATTAAGTTAAACATGCTGGTACAGTATTAGCTGATAAGAAGTTCTCCTAGAGGCCTTGGACTAAAAATATACTTTATTCTTACAATTTTTTTTCTCTTGACATTTTGATGTTTTACAGTGTGATAGTGATTGAGTTCAATAAGGGTTAGCCTTCATTTATGTAAATATTTGGAGAGATAAAATTGTTAAGAAATGTTGATCTATTCCAGTAAATGAAAGCACGGTCCTTTCATTAGTAAGTAGCTCCCTTAAACTAAATGTCAAAGGTGACAAGTGAAGTATTATTCATAAATAAATATTAGGATATTTTTAGATGGGTTTTTGGATTGTTAAAATAATCACACTAAGTAAATTAATTCTGCCAACTTTCAAACCTCTACTTTTTTCTCATACTTTGTCTAGTGTCAAGGAGAAAGAAAGATGTTTAAAAGAGAGAAGTTCAGGAGAGGCTGCCTTCTCCCTTCAGCAAGGCAGACACTTGTACATCAGGAAGGAGCAGGAGCAGGGCTGTTCCATGAGGGGATAAAAGTGGAGCTAAGGATATCTCTACAGTACCTGAGTGCAGCCAGGGTGCTGACAGCAACAGCCCCAGGGGAGGCAACATGGAAGAATTAGTTCGTTTTCCTTTCTTTCCGAATCTTCAGTTGACATCATTGCATTCTGAAAACAAATTACTTCCCTTTTTAGAAGAAAGAAACTAAATGCAGTACAAAGTTTATTAAATTTAAATAACGCACATCAGGAAATGGAGAAGTTACTTATCTCATAGCAGTATTAGCTTGGGCTCAATCTGAAAAACAACTTTGTTTATCAATATATAATCTGAATACCATTTTTGTCCAAAACTGGTCTCATCCCAAAATACAAATCATTTGCATTGGCAAATCCCTCATTTATGTCAAATCTCACTTGGCTGATGTATTTCATCTCCGCATCTCATGTCAAAACACAAAACATGTAACAAAACCAGGTTATCTAGAGTAGATTGCATGCATGGGAAATGTTTCTAGTTCTGCTTCTTGTCTTTTGTGACCCCCTCCTGCAAAACACTTTTCCAGTTTCTGACCTATTACATTTGAGTAAAAAATTAAGACAGCACTGATAAGTGGAGCAGCTGTTCTGGTTATCATGAGGACTACAGCTAAGTCTTGGCTGCAGCAAACTTACACATTTTTTGGGGTTGAAGCACATATGTTTCTATGTGTAGGTGTTGCTATTTCTAATCAAAGGAAACAGAATCTCTACGTGTGATTAAATTAACATAACTGACAATTGAGGGGCAAAAGCCACGCCCTATTCTGTTTCCAGTAGTCCTTCTCCATAACAGCTGCTGCTGATGACCTCAGCAGCAAAAGCTGATGGAAATATCAAAGGTACCAAATACTGGAATAACAATGTGGTTATTAGATGCCAGTAATCCTGTTCTAACAATAATAAACTGATTACTTCCAATATGTAACGTATACCTCCAGAAAGTCGTCCTCATGTTAACACAACAACAAAAGGGATTCCTTCCTGTATGCATGAAAATTACCCAGATATCAGCAGATGATTTCGTTTCAGATTGTGTCTCACTAATGTACAGCCTCAAAACATGCATACTGCCAAATAAAAGATTGATAGAGGAGGGAAAAAATGCATGTAGCAACACTCATTTTTCAAAACAGAAAACATTTTTCTCCTCGATACGCGGTATCATTCTGGAAATGTACATAAAACCTGGAACTGCATTCCTTTTTGTTCCACATCCAGTTCATTCCAGAGAGAGAAAAGGAAGAATATACCAAGCTCTTACCACTTTCAATTTAGTCCAAGGAAGAAGATAGTTCAAAGAAAATGTGAGGGAACTGCTACTTTCCCAGTGACGGAACTGCTGTAAAAGTAGGTGATGAACTGTAACCCTAAACTATGCAAGACCTTTATGTCACTACTATAGCATGGTGCCCTCTATATTTTCAAATATTTGCTCTGAAGAAACATCAAGTCTTAAATCTTTTTGGGAAAACTGACAAAGAATAACCTTGCTGTATTGTAAAGTTCTAAAAGATCTAAAAATGGATTTTGCCAAAAATATGTCTCTCCTCACAAATTAAAAATTATACAAAAATAAATTGCCTGAGAAAGAGGATAATTAATAAATAACAGAGAATTTAAATAAGCAGAACAGAAAAATTTAGTACTTCAAATTTCTTACAACTCAGAGAACTAGGTTTTTTTCTTCATACTTTCTAAATATCTTTTTAAACTAGCAAAGTTGATACTCATTTTATCCGTTTAATCATTGACTTGTTGCTTAACTTGTCTTGTTACCTAGGTCATTTAAAGTCAACAGATAATAATATGAAATAAACAAAACCTTTGTCACTCATTCCTACATCAAGTTTTATGTAACTCCCCTAAAAATGGGTTGCAATAGAAACCTTTGAACAGCATGCCAGTAAAATGGACTGTATTGCAAAGAAGCTGATAAAATCTTGTTTGGAATATCATCAATTTATTCCAGGAATTAGCAGTAATTAACCAGATATTTTAGGCTACCTGAATGGAATAAATGTCTATTCTGTTAATAGGGGCTCCTCGCCTCTTCCGGTGGAAAATCTTGATCCATAATTGCCTGAATATAGTTTTTTGATATTACCAATAGAAGTGGGCAGAGACACGTGATTTCTCTAATAGGAATGTCAGCCAGCAGGTGCTAAAATGAAATGAGACCTTGACTGCCTTTATGCTTGACCTTGGATTATTTCAAGACAGTAACTGAGATATGGAAAAGAACTGTTCGCCTATACCCATGCTACATGCCTCCATTGAATTTCACAATTCAAAAGTATTTTAGCAACCTACTTCCTAGTCCAGAGTTTCAGAAATTATTTAAAAATTTGGGGTGTCTCCATTCTTTGCCTTTAGATGGTGGATCATAGCTCTGCATACCTCAGCACGTTGAGGACTTGTTTGGAGGAATATCATGGGATATGGCCCTGGAGAGAAGAGAGGTCCAGGAGAGCTGGTTATCATTCAAAAATCCCCTCCTCCAAGTTAAAGAACAGTCATCCTTAAAGCATGAATTAAGCAAAGTCACCAGGCTGGATGAACAAGGAGTTTCTAACAAAAATCAAATTTAGAAAAGCAGCATACAAGTGGTAGAAGCAGTGTTACATGATCCAGGAGGAATACAGAGCATGCAAAGCATGAAGAGATAGTGTTAGCAAAAGTGAAGCCTACCCCATTGCATATGGCAATCCCATTGCAGATGTGAAGGGCAACAAGAGAGACTTTTACAGATGTATCAGCAGCAGAAGGAAAATTAGGGAAAATTTGGGCTTGTTGCTGAATGGGGCAGGGGGCTAGCTGACAAAGTACATAGAGAAAGCCTGGGTATTCCATGCTGCCTTTGCCTCAGTCGTCACTGATAAGAGCAGCCTCCAGTAACTCCGGGTACCTCAAACCTGTGTAAAAGTCCAGAACAAGAAAGACTCGCCCTCCATGGAGTAGAATCAGTTTAAGGAGCATCTACACAGACTGGACTTGTGTAGGTCTATGGGTCCTGATAGAATGTGCTCAGAGTGTGGAGGGAGCTGCTGATGCCACTCCAAGCAGCAATTGCCTTTGAAGGGTCCTAAGGACTGGGAGAGATTCCTGATGACTGGGAAAAAATCAAATATCACTCATGGTCTTTAGAAAGGAGGGAAGGAACCTGGTAGCCTTCTCTGAGAAGAAGACAGGCTCAGTGAACAAGGGCAGACCTTGAGCTTACCAAGATTTTCAGCATTGTCTTCATTGACAAAATCATAAAGTACATACTAAATAAGTATACAATGAGTTCAGTTTGAAACTGGCTAAACTGTTTTTCTCAAAGGTTTGTCTCAAAGCAGCATGAAGCTCAGCTAGAGGCAGTGATTTTTGGTATATCCCAGGGGTGAATACTGAGACCAGCATACAGTCATTAATGACTTGTATGAAGCGACAGAGCACACCTTCAACAGCTTTGCAGATGATGCAAAACTGGCAGGAGCAGTTGTTAAAATAGCTCATCATGCTGCCACCCAGAGGGGTTTAACAGGTTGTAGAAATGGCCTGGCAGGAATCTCATGAACTTCAAAAAAGGGAAATTCAAGTACTGCAAAAGGGGAAGAATAGCCTCGTGGAGTAACCAAATCAACCTGGACATCTTTCACTAAGACACTAGCTACAGAAATCTATCTCTCCAAAGAAAATGTAACATCACTGGGAAAACACCACGTGTGGAAACTCTACACAAGTTTGGTGGACTTTAGTTGCTCTTCCTCAGGTATTTCATGGTTACTTGGGGGAAGCACTAATGAAAATATTAGTGAAGGAAATGCTTTGCTTGCTAGTAGGGTTTGTACCAGGCATTCCTGATGAGGAAATCTGCACGTGTAGTGTGTTGGGCTGGACGCCTTGCTGACCTTCAGCTGTTGCAGTAATTTGATGGCTCAAGAAAATATCTTGTGATATTTCAAGAAAACATCTTGTGATATATTTTTCAAACTAATGTGTGTCTATGTCCTCTGAAACCAGTTCCAGCCATTGACACAAACAGAGAACAACCTGTTAGCAAACTTCTCCTACACGCCTTGTTGAAGAGCCAGATTCTTTTGAGGTAAGTCTTTCCCAACAACTGGCATGAGTGAGCACCATATCTTCTCTGAAAGGCACAAAATTGCCCAAGAATCATAGAATCAGAATAGTTTGGGTTGGAACAGACCTTTCAAAGGCAGTCTAGTCCACGCACCCTGCTATGAGCAGGGACATCTTCAACTAGACCAGGTTTCTCAGAGCCCCATCCACCCTGACCTTGAGTGTTTCCAGGCTAGGGTACCCACAACTGCCCTGGGGATAAAGGAGGGGGAAAGAGGGATGCATGGACCAAAGGTACGGCTCAAGGGCAGTGAAGGAGGGTTGGACTGGGAGCAGTGAGGCAAAATGAACTCCAGGCTTGAGATAAATACTGGGAGAGAGAAGGAATTAGCTGTGGGTCTATTCCTTGTTGGAGGTAAATATAACAGCAGAAGATGCCAGTTGACAAGGGGCATTTTAAGCTGCTCACAGTTGTCCATGAAATTGGAATAGAGGTGGTTGCTTGGGAATAGTAAGATTGTGGATGAGGAATGCAGAAAATTACTTGGAAACACCAGCTGTTTCTCATGGTCTGAAAGGTCCTGTACCCAGACAGCCCACAAGGGCAGGGGACAGAGATCCCGACTGCAGTTTCCCTCCCAGCTTGGTCAGGAACTTTGCCCTCCAGCCCCCTACAAGCATGACAGCTCCCTGTGTGCTCTGGCAGAGCAGAGGGAGCAGGACAGGCCAGTATGGCCTTGACCTTTGGCCAGCCAGGGTAATATTTCAGCTGCCCACCATGGACCTACAGTTCCAGCTGCCGCTGCCAGGAATCTTGGCACAAAATTTGGCACTTCCTAGCAAAAATAAAAATTAAAAAAAACTTTAAAAAGGAATATGCTAAAATGTAAACCCTTGCTATTTTTTACTATGGGTTGCCCTGGTGTTGTGTCAATCAGTTAGCAAGTGTCTGGGGAAGCCACACATGAAAACAAGAAAATAAAAGGTAAAGATAAGGGTCTGGTGTGACTGCAGTGCTTTCCTACACTCTGTCCAAGCATTGTAACAGGTAAACTTGCAGCCAGTATGGGGCACTGGGAAATGGGAAGTGAACAGTGCAGGACAGAGGTTATTCCATTACACTCCCTTGCTGAGGGAAAACCTACCTGCTGGAGTTACTCTCAGTTGCCCGCCTGCCCCACACAGCAGCATTATTCCACAGCAGTAACATTGCATCCATTCACATTAATTGTCCTTCACTTGGTTGTCCCTAATGTTAATCTCTTTCACATCTAAATTCAAGTTTCATGTTAGTGCTATGATTTCCTCTTGCCCAACATAAATCAGCAAGAGCCCATAAGCCACTTCCACCCCCTGCAGATTTTTACCAGTACAAAGTACACAACTGATCATTGCCAAGAGATAAATTGGGTCTCTCAGGACCTGCAGACATCTTTCTTTTGATTACACACCAGGGCTGGTGTAGGGAACAAGCAGATGGGATCAAAGTCCCCACCCTAAAAGAAAAGAAAGTCCCGTTTCCCTTATCTTAATCACTGTATCAGCAAGTTTCCCCTGCTGTTCATTACAGTTATGCCCAGCAGAGAGAAAGCACCTGGCATGTTGCTTCTGGTGATGACTGCCAGCTCCAGAGAGCAGAGGTGTCTTTATTGGGGTACTCAGATACTTCCTGGTTTACCAACATTGTTGTCTTCCTGCTTGGTGTTTCAAAGATTTGTGAGACACCTCTGGGCAACCAAAACTCTGAGCAAATGGAGATGCATTCTTCACGAGTTCCAGTGTTTTCCTGACACATATTTAACAAAATAGCCATGACCTTCTCAGAGAAGTCCTGAATTTGTTGTGCAAGTAGAGCTAAACCTAAAACAAGGAGCGAAACTGTTGTCAAAAGTTTATACAGCAAGTGTCTGAGCACAGATTTTATTGAGAAGATAAATGTGATTATACATAGACAAATGTAGCTTGTTAACTGCTGCGGATATCCAACACAGTAATTAAATTGAGTGGGAGCACACGACAACCTGGGATGGGGAACGACAAATTAAATGAGTCAAGTTTTTATTATGATCAAGACCTAAAATACCCAAATGTTATACTTCTGTGAAAAAACCCTGTTGGCTCTTATTATGTTATAGATAGTTCAGTGCAAAGAAGTACAATCTTACTACATTTCTTACATAAATTTCTTTCTTTACTTACGTAATTTTGCATGCAGAAGAGCTGTAAAGATGATAAGCAGTATAAACACCAAAACAAAAAAGGCTGAGATAAAAAAGGGACAATTTTTTCTGTCACAGCTAAACACAGTTACCAAATGAAAGTTAAAAAATAGCTGATACCAGTATGTAAGTGGTTGAAAGCATTTTTACACACAAGCCTGCCAGACTGTGTGCATGTACATCTAGAGCTGCAATAGTATTAGTAGAGTTACCTTTCCAGCAGTGTTACTTAATCCAACACAGGCATTTGGAAGACATAAAAATGAGGAGTTTTTAATCTGCCCATTTATTCCTGATTTCATGAGAGTTAAACTTTGACATTAGACCTGAGTGATTTCCTGGACCCTAGGATGATGCAGAATTTCAGATCTTGGCCCATCATGTAGTCTTTTAACTCAAAAATCTAGAGAACTCTAAGTTGTGATTCCAGGGTTAGAAAATTACTTTCTTATCCTCAGCCCTCTGTCTGCATTGCCTTGTGGCTGCAATTTGCTTTCTCTTTTTCTCTATTCCCTTTGTATTTTTTTAAATCAAAAGAAATACTCCCCTCTCTTAAAATATTAAGAATTAAATAGCAGTCTAAAATTAAGATCTTCAACTTAAAATAAAAAGAAAAATAGTATAAAATCTGTTTTTTACATAATTTGCATTAAAATAATGACTAAATTTACAGATTTCTGTAACTGTCAAAAGAAGTCAGTTGCAAGCATACATGTGAAGCCTCAACACATTTTGCATGACCTTGAGTTAATTTTTACCTTCCTGCTTTCAGTTAATTATGTTACACATGAGACTCCTCCTGGCACTTTGTTAACATCTGGATGCCCTTGTTATATATTTTACCCCGAAGTCTTTATATTCTTTTGGACTAAGTGATTATTTTCCTGGAGAAGTTCCTACTCAGGTGAATTTTTCATCGTTTCTGCCATTAGTTTTTCCTTTCTCATTACAAGGAACATTTTGTTTAACTCTTACAAAAATATAGGAGGAGTATTAGTTATCATTAAGCTTCTGCTAGGTAATGCCTAAAAATATAATTTGTCAAAGAAATAAAAGCTGCAGCTTTCTTTGTTGAAAAAGATCAGTAGATCAACAACATATTCCTGGGACTTACTGTACTGCTTCTTCTCTCCCCAGACTTGAATTCATATTCTGTGGACTATGTTACCATTTCAGCTTGTGGAGAGCTGAATCTTCCTCTGGCCTACTTAAGATATTTATTCCAATGTAAACTTAGTGTTGCTTCCTTGTGGCATCAGAAAGTCATTTCCAAATCAAACGCTGAGTTGTATGAGCACTGTCATTTTTGAATATATGCAAAAGTTATTTTGGATGTGGGAACACAAAAATATGCAAACAATGTGATGAATGAAGTTAACTCAAGCTACTATTTCTCCTTAGAAAATACCATTTGAGTTATTCACATCCACTACCATCAGAGACATTACTTTTTAGAAATCTGAGTGGGATATGCTGGTTTCCCTGATTGCTTGAATGTTCCAATTTCTAACGTATTTTAAGAAGTCAGTTTGTAGGAAAAATACCCTCAGTGAGTGTTCACCGTACTTCCTTAGACTCCACAAGAAAATTATATTGGAGTATGTTGCAGATAGAAACACCCAGCAAAAGTTACAAAGTCAGTTTGTTCTAAATAAGTTGTCTTTATTCTTTGCCACACACGATTGTGGAAGCCACTGAGTAAATCAAAGAGTTGATTAAATACAGAGATTTCCAGGAAAAAGACCTAGTTTCCAAGCAGTGCTGATGTTTACACTTCATGCAATGCACCTGAAATACTTAAACAGATGAAAAGGAAAGGGAGAAAGCCCAAACATCTGACTGTGAGTGCCTGAAAAAGCACTGTGGCATGTATGTAACTTCAACTGCTAAGAGCTGATACTGGGTTAGTGGAAATGGTTAAAATTAGAAAAGTAAGATAAGGGGTTTTTAAATGCAAAAGCTTGTCCAGATGTTTTAAAGCCATTTCTTTCAGGGTATTAAATAATGCTCAAATGTCCATTGAAGTCAAATTTCTACTGAACTAAATCAGAGCAGTCTGTTTGTGGACACAAAATGATCCTGCTAAACTGAGCTGTGGCTTGTCACTTGTGACAGCTGTGGTGCATCTGCAACAGTAAAAAATAGCAGCTACATTAACCAGAGAGGCAATCGAGCTCTCATGGGCCAGCTGGCCATTTCCCAAAATTTTGGGATGTTTGTAGTTCTTTGTCATAACAACAATGTTCATTTCGTTTGTGTTCCTCTTAACGACAGGAAAATTACCCTTCATCATTACTGGAAAAATGATGCTGGTTCTAAGCAAATGTTACTGTTTCTAGAGTAATATATTGTCTGCTCTTCTCTTTTCCCTGTCAGATTATACTTAAACAAACTCTTTTATTAACTCCTTTCATGGTAGGATTTTCCTTATTAGACTTCCTGTAGCAGCTCTATGAATGTTACATTATTGAAGAAGGAGGAAGATGTTTGCTTTGCACATATGCAAAGCAGTGGCCTTCTCCCTTTTGCAAATTGCAGTGGATGTTGCAAAATAGCTTGACAGCAGCTGGTCCTACTATTGTGATAGACTGATGGGAACATTTGACTCAAGTTCCTGCCAATTAAATCCCCAAATGCTGACTATAACCTGCAAGAAATAAGCTTTTTTTTTCATATCCGTTCTAAATATCAGTAGTGAAATAAGCAACTCTAGTCTAAACTAAAGTTTTGAATTAAAAAACATATTCTTTTCTGACTTAAGAGGATAAAGTCACAAGATTTTTTTGGAGTGGATTATTAATAAACTGATTTTTCTTAAAGTAGGTTTGAGCTGTACCACAAAACTACCTCTTTCTGCTCATACCAATTAGTAAGTCTTCACTGTAGTCAACTTAGTCATGTATCCATTCAACTCACTTTCCTTTTTATTCATATACAGTTGCAGATTGGATTTTGCTGAGTAGAAGAGAAACAAGAGACATGAACAGAGAATTAGCTCACTTCCCAATATCCCTCTTTGTCAGGAAGATAAATAATCCATGGATTCAAATGAATGTACAAGTGTAATTGTACTCATGCTGTTCAATTGCACTTCAATAAAATAGCAAAATGCATCTGAGAAATTTTCAAATCTCATGTGCATTACGGTGGCTGCATATGGTACATGAGAACAATAATACTGAAACATCACAAAGCACAGCAAAGGCTAGACAAGATAGCTTTCACTTGAATTTAATGAGGCAGTAGTCATAATGAGAGACAAATTAAATCACAGCCCACTGAATTTATCCATTCTGAAAGTAGTATAAATGAGCCACAATGAGTGTCTGAGTTGCAGCTAACTGAGATGATACAGCATGCTCCACTGGTTCATTCTAAAAATAGTAGAAAAAGACTAAAGTCATTTTATACTGTCAAACATATACCAATGGCAAAAGATAATTACTTTTATACATAGGTACCCTGTTAACTCTCAAATGGTACAGTGCTTCATTCATAGCAAGAGCAAGACTGAGGCATTGAAAAGTTACAGATCCAGAACTAAAGACCTTAAGCTCATTCACCTAAACCAGGAGTGCTGGTGTTGAGACCAGGAACTCTATCAGTATAATACTAGAAAAATATATTTAAATTACTTAACAGTAACGAATTGAACGAGAATCCTAATCAAAACAGGGCTAAGATTTCCTTTCATAAGGATTAATAATATTGCATCACTAACAATGATTTTGTATTCAAAATTATTTCATGCCAGCACCAAATCTTTGGAGGGGGAAAAATTTTACAAGTATCCATTTTATTGTCTTATCAATACTCTGTGGGCTGTGCGTACAAAAATATCTGCCAATGAATTTATAGGAACTGTTGAAGCAATCCTGTGCCACCTCTGCTACATGTTCATCTTCCCCTTGTTGAGTGACCATTAGTAATTAGTTACAGCCTACTGTCATAAATCTGCTTTTCCCTCTGCACTGATCTTTTAGCATGAGCTTGTGGTTTGACATGGATGAAGCAGTTTAAATGCCACACTACAGGAATCCTAAAAAGGCAAAGCAGGGGCACTCAGTACAGACTGTCACACCCCTGGAGACCTGGGGATTACATAGATCACCATGGATTCACGATCTGATATCACTTGTCCTTTCTCTGTTCAGGTGAGGGGACTCCTTGCTCCTACAGTCAGTTCTACAGCCTGTATCAGGCAGAAGCCCTGCCAGGGCTGGTCACCTAACTGGCATAGAAGCTCTCCCAGCATCATATAATGGCTGGGAGAGGATTTAGGATCACTTATCCCAGCCTCATTGTTTTTAGCCCTCTTACACACCAATAGGAGGGAACTATCACCCCTCAAATCTAGCCATGTGGCCAGATGTTACATAATTGAATAAGAGAATAAGTATGGATACCTGATGAGTTGGGGCAGCTAGGCAGGAGTCATGGGAATAGCTGCTACACAAATCTTACAGTTTCAAGTATTAAGACAGATCTTGAAAATTTCCATTTTCATAATGGTAAGAAGTCTGTTCCTCCATGTCTTGAGTTACTTGCTTTTGCTTCCTCCATTCCCTTCTCTGTACTTCACTGTTTTGACTGGTAGCACCATACGTTTTCTTTGGACTTACAAAAGATTCATTGTTCATCTCTGTTTCTTCAGCCAGTTCATCCTGATCAATGATGCCACATTTCTCTTCATTGAGGTTTTCAGGGTCAGCCCATTCCTGCTTCTCCCCAGAAGCAAAGATAGCATAGAATATCACACCACTGTAATGCACCAGGGCTGCGATCAGAAAGACGTTCTGCCATTCTTCACGGGTCTGAAAGAATGGTGCAGGTCTCATTAAGTCTCTAGTAATAAGAAATATTATTCTCTGAATTACATCGTGAATTAGCCCATACAGAGGAATGACTGTAATCACTGTTTGATTCCTGATGCTGAAGACAGAGCAATTTATTAGAATCATTGCAAAGATTTTTTGTTTGTTTTTTATAACTACAGAAAATATAATAAAATTTGGGATTCTTTGTTGGTTTTTTTTTCTCACAGTGAAGTTTCTCTCTTGCATGTGAAATATTAATGGAGTTGGAAATGCAGGGATTTCTCTAACAACTACATAAATATGATTGTAGATCAATGATTGCTTAGGAACCCTACCATGGGAGTATGAATGCATTGTAGAGGAGTTTTCCAAGTCCTATAAGCATTGCACAGTTGTATGGAGATATTATGTATGGAGTTTATAATAGCTGAGAATCAGGCTACGGTGGTATTAAAAACGTGTGTGTTTAAAACAAACAGAAAACATCTGCAGAGTCCAGTGATGAAATGGAATCCCCAGGAATCTTTGAAATGTCTTAACTTTTGTTGCATTACCTAACCCTTTTCCTAGAAAACAGGGAGAAATGTTACCTTATGTTTTGTCATTGCACCAACAATAAGTGGGCAGACCATTCCCGACAGTGTTCCTACGCCGTTGGAGATCCCCATCAGAATGCTGGCATAACGGGGAGCTATGTCCAAGTGATTCACATTGAATCCTTCAAAAAATGAGAGAAAACAGTCAGCTATACAGCACTGCATCACCAGGCCAACAGGGCTTTCTACAGCCATTCTGGCCAAAGGAGCCTGAAAAGGGTAGGAACCCCCCCTTACTGTGTATCTCAGAAAGAATGGCAGTATTTTCTTGGTGAGAAAAATCACAGAATCATAGAATATCCTGATTTGGAAGGCACCCATCTGGATCATCGAGTCCAGCTTCCAGCCCTGCATAGGGCACCCCAAACGTCACACCCAGTGCCTTAAAGCATTGTCCAAATGTTCNCCCACCTCTGGAGATTATATTGCATGGAAAATAAAGTTTGATTTGGCCTCATTTAAAGTTTAAAATGTCTGTACTTCCCATTTACTCATACTGAAACAGTGTACTTCGTAAATATTTTTGATTAAGTAATCAATGCCTCATATTAGTCAAATGTCTTCTATCTTTTTACTTAGGTAGTAATGGATTTTAATTTGTGTTTTTCAGCATTTTAAGTAGCAGTTTAACAACGTGATAGAAAACCAGAATATAAAACAGTAGGAAAAATAATTGCCTTAACTGTAGTGTGTCTTTTGAGTACATATTTTATTAAGAAATAAAACCAGATACTAAATATGAGCTCAGATAGTTATCACTCCTTAGGTAATGAAAATTAGTCATATGAACTATAGCTGATCATAAGAAATGACAATGAATTCCAAGTGCATGGTATTAAATAAAGTAAGAAGTAGACTACTGGGAAAATCCTGCAACAAAAATGGATTGATAGAAATGGCCAGCTATGTGAGCACCTTGTAACTGAGTAGCAAAACCACTTCCATCTGCAGAATCCTGAAACAACTGAGGATTAGCAGTTACTTTGCTGGTCAATTTTCTTTAATAGATCCATGTTCTTGGTAGTCTTCTTGGAAGATGTTGGCCTTCAATCTTCATAACAAAAGGATATTTTTTAAGTAATTCTGGTACTGATGGTGCTACAAAACACCTGAGACTACAAAACATGGGTGAGACCCATGAAAGTGTTAGAAACAGCTTCTGCAGACAGGCTGGTTGTAGGATGCAACGGAGTGAGGATAATAACATCATTTTTGTCATGAGTGGTAAAAGCAAGAATAAGATTAATTCTTACCTGAAATTGCAAAGCCACTGAAGCCTACTGCTAACACCAGAAAGGAAATAGCCACACCTTTTGTATGAGAATAACCAACCACCAAAAGCAAGGTTGCTTCCATCCCAAAGCCTTCAAACGAAACACATGAGAATGACATACATTTAAATTTCTATTGGTTGTGAAAATACTAATAAGTACTAATAAGTACTACTAATAAATACTAATAGTACCAGAATAGCAGCTTAAAAGGAGAGAAAATTCTTCTGTATCTTTTAGCAATTCTTAAACATACTTGGGGGCTTGGTGCATTTTCAGAAATATTTGTGTATTTATTGTTTGAGAATATACTCTTTTTTTCTCCTCATTCTTTGCTGTGTAAATGACCCAAGCAGTTGTTGAAGTCAATTCACTGAGCAGTAGAGGAAAACAATGAAAAAGTGACTCTGTGCAAAAGGTAGAAAAAATCACAAATACACAAACATTATAGGGAAAGGAGAAAAACACTTGCCTTTGATTTTTTGTGGTTGTAGTGATGCAAGATATTCTTGTTAAATGGAACAAAAAAGCATTTTACATACAAATGTGCTACCAATATAACAGCCCTGAGCATCACAGGGAACTTCCAGTCTCTGCTATTACTGCAAATTAACATTTTCTAATATGTAACATTACAATTCCTCTGTTTTGTTTTGTTTTGTTTTGTTTTGTTTTGTTTTGTTTTGTTTTAGTGACACTATTAATATGCCCTGAAAATACAATTAATTTGATCATCCTTTCTGAAGATGCATAGCCAAATTACGTGGTATTACTGGTTGCAGGCATCTCTATTTCTAGGAGCCTCTGCCATCTATAAATAATGCAAGCCAGCACTTGGCAGGGGGTAACTAACTACCTCACAGGCTACCTGGCTTCAAATCTGTTCTCTAATTCAATATTCACCCCACACATCACTGATTTTTTAGTTCAGTGACTGAACTGGAAACAAATAATTTGTGTTGAGTTAAAATCATGCTGTCCAGCCTTCACATTCCTCTCCCCCCCCACCACTAAACCTTTCAGCCTAGACTTGTCAGTGGGTCCTGCTGGAAGTAGCAGATAGGAACATGGCCAGTTATTGCAAGACTATATCCAATGGGAAAGGGTCTCTCCAGCACCACGGTACAGGGTTAAGTTTGTCTGGATGAGTTCGCAGGATGAGGCCTATTTGAACATACTACTCTATTGCCCTTTCAATCATTAACCAGGCTTCTTGCGTCCTACCTGTTTAAAAGCATGCTCATATGAGTAAGGATTTATGCCATGAGGCATCAGCTTTGCATTTAATGCTTCAGATTAACCAGGTGTAAATGCAATCTCGAGTACAATTAAACAACAACTACAGCATGATGCTTGCATCAACTGCAGCACACAACAGAAATGCCATATTTTCAGAATCCAATAGTACCTCCACAATTCATGACCTTCCTTACGGTGGTAGTGGTTAAGATCTTCCTGCTCCGTAAGAAGTCAGCTAATTGCCCTCCGATGGGCACAATGATTGTCATGACCATATGAGGAACTGCTGACAAAAGGCCAACCTGCAATTAGACAAATAAGTGCTTACTGTCATTTCCCTCTCAAGATTTAGGGGCAAGAGAACAGGAACCATAATGTTTCTTCATCTCTTTTCCCCTGCATCAGACACTTTATCTGATTAGAGCTAATGCTCAAAACTGGGTGATGGAAGAAACATCTCTTTATGGCCCAGGAGGAGAAACCAGGGCACAAGTGAGAATCTCATCTTAGAAATGCCATCCAATGTCCCTAGTGCTTATGGATACTCTAAAGAGTTGCACTGAGGACTGTTTATATTAAATTCCATCACAGACATCACAAAGCCCTGTCTGATGTGCCCTGATATTGGAGTGCTCTATATTGGTTTTCAACTGTTTCTACATATTTTTGTTATTTAAGTTCTTGAGGAGCTCCTTCCTGAATAACAAATCTATCCTTGTAATCTGCCACTGTGTAAAGGAAGGAAGCACCTGCGCATTGCATATGGACTGAGGACCATACAGCATAAACACTGACATTATGATATAATTTTACAAATTATTAAATAAGCATATATGTAAAGATATGCATGTATTTTTATTCTTGTGGGATTACAGCCTGCACACTGATGTTCATCCTCTTTTCATTTTCACAGAATCCCAGAATGGTTTTGGTTGGAAGGAGCCTCCTTCTGCTCAAGCAGGATCACCTAGAGAAGGTTACCCAGAAATGTGTCCAGACAGCTTCTGAATATCTCCAAGGAGGGAAATGCCACAACAACTCTGGGCAACCTGTTCCAGTATAAAGTCACCCTCATAGTAAAAAGTGTTTCCAGATGTTCAGAAGAAACCTCCTGTGTTTCAGTTTGTGCCCATTTTCTCTTGATCCTTGACAGGCAACCACTGAAAAGAGCCTATTTTTGTCTTTACACTGCCCCTTCAGATATTTTTACATAGGGATGAGAACCCTGATGAACCTTCTCTTCCCCAGGCCAAACAGTTCCAGCTCTCTCAGCCTTTTGTCATAGGAGAAATGTTCCCATTCCTTAGTCACCTGCATGGCCCTTCACTGGACTCTCTCCAGTATGTCCATGTCTCTCTCGTACTGTGGAGCCCAGAACTGGACACAGTACTTCAGGTTTGCCCTCACCAGTGCTGTGTAGAGGGCAAAGATGACCTTCTTTTACCCGCTGGCCATTGCACAATGCAGCCCAGAACGCACCGCTGACTCATGTCCAGCCTGGTGTCCAGCAGGACCACCAGGTGCCCTTCTGCTAAGCTGCTTTCCAGCTGGGCAGATCCCAACCTTGCACATACTGGTGCAAGGGCTTGTTCCTCCCCAGGTACAGGAGCTTGTCTTTGAAGCAGCAATTTAGTGAGAAGTTTGAATTTACTTTCCAGGTTGTGCAACCTCGTTACATTGACAGTCAGTTTCACAGTGGTTTTAAATTAGTGAGGTTCACAGAGATACAACTCTAACATTAATGAAAAGCAGCTCAGAACAAACAGATGTAACTTTTCTTGACATCCCTGTTCTTCATCTCCATGCTGTGCTTGGCCATTCAGAGTGTCATTGCTACCATGCCAAAACCACTGCTACCCTTGCAGAATCTGGGCACACAGTGCTCCCAGAACAGAAAACAACGTTCTTTATCAGCCTCACACTTGCTTGAAAATAATTACCACATAGAAAGTATTAGGTTAAAGGAATTGGGTTTTTAAATGGAAAACTTTTGTGAAACTATTATTCTGTATTCCTCATTTATGCTCCCAAAAGGGAGTGTAACAATTCTAGTTTTAATGAAATGGCGGTGGCAGGGAAATCTATAAAAAAGTTGATCCTTCATTGCTAATGAAAATTCACAAAAATCAAGAAGAGGACAAAATAACCTGGCAAGAAATGCTAAACAGGCAACACTAAACAAAATGTGCATTTCTATTTACTTACTTCCTTACTTTCTTAGTGGTTTTTCATGATATGGGGAGGGGGTGGGTCTAATCAACTATTTCCCAAAATAACTTCTCCATTCTTTCCTTTTTCTAATAATATGATGCTCACAGAAGTATCAGTTTATATCAGTTCAGAAGTATGTCTTCCCAAATAGTGGGAATCATCTCATGTAATGATTCCAGGTCTACCTGGTGGTCCTCAAACAGCTAAACCATAGCACTAAGCGCCATGTCCAGTTATTTCTTGAACATCTCCGGGTATGATGACTCCACCTCCTCTCTGGGCAACCCATTCCAATGTTTAACCACCCATTCAGTGAGAAAATTCTTCCTGATGTTCAACCTGAGCCTCCCCTGGTGCATCACCTAAGGTGAGGTCTGAAGGTCACCACTTCATCTCAGACATTTACCTTGCTTATTGCAAATCCAAAGACTTCTTCAAAGTAAGCAGGCTGACTTATAAGGAGCAAATAGAAGGTCCAGCTTCTGCAGAAGTTTGCCACAATGATTGCATAAACTGGCATTGAAGTGAAAAACCTCTTCCAGGGAGTACTAAATTTCTAGGGGAAAAAAAGACCACGAAATTGGGTAGACAGAGGCAAAATAAAGAACTGGTATCTTTTATTATCAAGACTATTTGGTACATTGCATGCAGTTACATCACAGGTCACTTAGAATGCAGGAGAAATACATCTCTTGAATGAGTGGCAAAGAACAGGTAGAGAAATTTTCTTAGAACAGTTAGGACTTTTAAGATTAATACTGCACTACTATTGCCCTGCTTACTGAAATTACATGAGGTCTTCTGGAATCCTGCAATTGGGACAACAGGATCGGTAAAAGAATTAAAACTAGAGAAACCTTGCACCATTCCCCACTTTTTTGGCATGATGCAGTCTGAGACATTCTATTGAAAGGAGTGTGGAAAAAGGGTTGTCTAAACTAAGAGACATGCAGTAGTGCAGCAACAAGCAGCTCCTTGCTTCAACCTAATTAATTTAATCTGGGGAGAAAAAAAGGCCTGTGGCACAGAATTTAATTTCTGTAACTTGCTTTTGGCATTTTCAATTAGTATTTATGTTCCTGTACTTCATACAGCAGTAAACACTCTTCAGAGACCTGTTGACTTGTAATAGAATTCCAATCAGAAGCTGAAATTTCTTGTTATGGCAATATACATTGCCATTCTCTTTTTTTTTTTTTTTTTAATGCTGTGTTCTATAGGCCACCGTATGTCTGCGGTTGTGCCTGCACCCATGAAGGTGGTACTACTTTCCTCTGCGGTAAAACCGCCATACTGCAAGGAAAATCCATGACCTGGAACAAGTATGTGTGTCTCCAGCCAAGACCTGAATAACTTCAGCCAAATGCAGAAGCATGCACAAAAAGAAGAGTCTGGTATTTTACACTCCTAGCAAGGCTATTACCCAAAACATGTAGAAGAAAGAACTTGAGTTGCACATTTGTTCCAGAATGTTCAAAAATGAAAGCTAAGAATGAATAGTTTATCAACACTTTTGTTTTCAACTACTGGCAAAAAAAAAGTTGCCTAAGGGAATGGAGGGAAGTTTGATGGGAAATCAAAGTTTCTAGGATCTTCTCAGAGAGAGGATGAGAAGTCTTAAAGGACCTGAGCTGTTGTGAGAGTGAGCAGGGCAGCCCAGTCCTTAAGCTACTAGATTTGCAGTCATCCTTAATAGGAGTTCAAAAGGCAGCTGGATAATTTAACATCTGCAGTCAGATTCTTATTTAGCTAAACCCATGAATATTTTTTAGAACAAGCATGACAGTTACTCAAGAGCAGGAGACCAGAACGTGTGGTTCCCCCTCCCAACCCAGCCCTTTTCCCCCTAGACCAGGGAAGATCCATAAGCCAAGAGCTTAAACAGCATTGCATGTTTTCCTGTACTCATCCTGTCCAGCTGCAAGAGTTTGATCCTGTAATTTTCATGAAAGGAAAAGCCCCTAGTTCTGCCGCTCTTATGCAACTAACAGTATCCATCCAGTCATATGCTCATCTGGTGCAGAGCGCTCACAAATGACAAGAAGAAAAGCCTTTTTTTACTTACGCTTGCATTAGCTAGGCTGGCTCCTTCTCCTATACTTGTTTCTATATATATCCTTTCTTCACTGGTTATTGTTGGATGCGCAGCAGGGCTCTCATAGGCATGAAGCAGCCAGAACATGTACCAAACAATCCCAAACATTCCTGCAGAGGCAGGAAAAGCAACTTGGTTTTAAAAGCCAACAAAGCTACCCTTCAGTATCTGCAGGCCTTGAAGTTTGTTTCAAATGCCAGTTGAACCAAACCTGCATAGAAATTATGCCCAGTGAAGTAACAAAATGTGGCAACTAACTCTGTGTATATTGTATGCATGTTTGCAAAGCATTTGAACATTTTGTCACTTTTATTACATCTCATGGATGGGACAAAGAAAAGGCAGGAGGAAGGCTCTCTGTAGAACCTGGGAAGGAAAAAAGCAGACAGGTCATAATGTGGCCACAGACTGCATGGACTTCACCATAAGATGGCAATGGCAAATCCTGTGGTGTGTCCTGTATCTCCAGAGAAGACAGAGAAAACCTATTTTAACTGGGCTGCTGATGTGCAAGGCTGGGTTGGAGCCAACTCTGCCACACACTGTGAGAACAATGAGGCACCATGGATCAGCCACAAGGTCATACCCATGTAATTGGACCATTTTGTTAAGGTGGCACTGCTTTATTAAAGATGGGCAGCATGGAGAAGACTTCTCAGGGCAGAAGCTTTCAGATCCCTTCGGCTCCCCATCAGCAGCATGTGCTGTAGTGTCTGCTGTTAGTGTGCACTCCGGGGCAGGTTCCACATAAGTGTTTGTGCTGCAGAGGAACCTTTGCAACTCTATTCAATCTTGTCACTGGGTGACCATCAGCTGCAGCCTGGTTATTACAATTTTACAACATTTTGTAACAGATGATTACGAAATGAAAGCTTTCATAATCTGCAATATGTAGCGAATAAACTGGAGTACCCATTTGCAACTTCTTCATTCATTAAAACAATTTTGATCCGTACATGTTGGACAGGTTTAAGTAAACAACTGGCATTACCAGTCTAGTGACAGAGGTCCTTCATATTAGGCAACTCACCATAAATATAAAAGACAGACGACCATCCTATATACTGGACCAGCACACCTGCCAGGGGCATGGCAACCACCGCACCTGCGTAAGAGCCTGAAGAGAAACAGATTGGTAAAACATGTCAGCTACGATAAGTGTGTCCAGCTTTCAGAGCAGATGATCTAGACAGGTGCTCCTGAGAGCAGAACTGGAGGAATGTGTTTGGCTGATTTTTATGAACATGGAGAATGAGATGGAAGCTCCAAAATTTTGATTGGGGTGACAGGAAACACTGACCCCTCATGTGTAACCAGTTTCATTCTGCAGAGTTGTGCCCTGTAGGCAAAAAGGATTTGCAAACCCAAGACTGATGACAAAGCACCACAGAGGCATAAGCTATATGAGAGCACTTGAGTGGGAAATCCCACCTAGTTCTGTGGTGTATGAGGTGAGTTTTGGAGAAGCTAATGGCCCATGTTTCAGAAGCCTTCATGGTGTTGAGGAATCCTGATGACTGCAGATACGTCGGGAGGCTCTTGTCATGGCTCTAGACCCACGACCACGTGAGCACTGGTAGCAGAGACAGTGTTCAAACCATCCCTGAGTCTGTGGAACCATGTTTAATTCATATCAGCATAAACAAACAGCTAGAATAAATAGGCAAATGCTACAGGGGGTAAAATAGGATAAAAACATGGTCCGTACCAAGGTGTCTGATTGAGAAATACATAATACAGGTGAAATACATTTTTAAATGTCTTGTGGAAAGAGATTAGTATTTAAGCGCAATCTAGACATTATGTTTCAGTGCAAGACAGTGCCAGTGGCTTTACATGGGAACAGCGTTGCTCTGATTTATTCTAGGAAATGAGATAGGTGTGGTTTTGAGAGTAGTACATGTTTTGTTAAAAACATTTGTTAATGCTCTACTCATTAGCAAATACTTCTCTGCAATGGTTCACAGTGATCCTTCTCCCTCATCCCCACGTAATTCAATTTTCCTACAGCAATAGAAAAGCCCCAGGCCAAAATGTAGATAGAAGAACCAGGAACCTGCTTAAGATGGATTTTCCTAATTTTTCCACTGCTCCTGCACACCTTTCAAGTGCAAGGATCAGTGATCCGTAGCCACTAAAAAGGACGTCAAGCTGAAGGATAGATCCTTCCCTAGAGATCCCATGCTTGGAATTTCAAGGAGAGAACACTGAGGGTGGAGAGGCTTTTCTTTTGATCTATTCTTCTGCAGGAAGAATCACTAAATAATCTCTAAAACCTAAACCCATCTGTAGTAAAAATAAAATTCCTATAATATACAAACATGGGGTTTTTTTCCACTTGCTTTACTCCTCCTTTTATCCTTTGTCTTGACTTTTAGTGCTGTATTTTCCCTAGCCTTACAACTCCACTGCTGATGGACAGAATTTTTTCCTGTTACTTTCACATTTTCTATTGAACATTTTCTCCTACAGACATTCATCTTCAGCTGTCAGCATTGGAAAGGGACCCAGAGAAGAGAGCAAAGTACATGTCTGATCATAACTCAAAACAGAACGAAGCAGAGCAGCTACTGGGCAGAAGTTACATCACCTCCACTGCAGTATATTGAGCAGCCAGCCTAAAGTACTGAAGTCCTTTCAAAATAATTTTTAAGTGCATGCTTGTTTAGGAGCATCCATTGAGTTTGTATAATAAATGGAATCCCTAAGGACGAAGCAAATAAAGAAACACAATATAATTTCTCTCATGTGAACTTGTAGACCCATTTTAGGTCATTATGAGACCCATTCTAAGTGTTGGCTTGAAATGATAAAACGATGACATACTGAACAGAAAAGGGCTTACAAGTTCCTAAGCTTAGAGTACAAGCTGATTGTAGCAAAGGGCAGAGGGTTTGCATATCTCTTTCAAATAATGAAATTAATAAAATAAATCTGATAGGAATATGTACCTACATAAACCATAAAAGCCCATCAACTTACCACAAAATGATGTGGTAGCCAACCTGCTTCTCTCCAGCGGCGGAGCCCACTTACTCCACATCCCATGGCAGGCTGGATATGTGACACCCTGGCAGACATTTCACACATCACATGATTTGATTTCACTGCATTCCACTTACAGTAGTTACTGCTACCATCCAAACTGTCTAGCTGCTTGTCACCACGGAATGATGTAGGAAGGGTTAGGTAAGTCTGACAGAGCTCAACCGTTTGAGTATGAAGATGTCAAACTAATCTGGATTACTTATTAGTTGAATAGTAGTATGTTCTGAGGTAAAAATACTGCTTAGTATATGCAGTGGATGGCAAAAGAAAACTCAGCTCAAATTGCAGAACTGGAAACACAGATTTTTCTTTACTTTTAAGTAAACTTAAAAATATAAATCAGTATGATTAAAAAATTATCATCTAAAAATGAGTAGCAAGTAAAACTGTATATTGATCAGAAACCCTTCTCAAAAGAAATCTTACAACTTTTAGAACCAGTTCTCAAAATGAAACTATGTTTGAAAGGACCAAAATGGTGTGTGCTCCTACCTCCACCAGACCCTGAAGAATCCTTACAAACATCACACAGCCATAATGCACTCTTGCTGCAGAAGGGATGATCATGTTCAGTGTAGATGTTAGAAAGATAGCTGCTCCAAATACCCTGTGGAGAAAAGTAACATGAAAGGGAGTAAAATTATTATGTATTTTTCAGAAGCGATGCTGTTTTCACAACCTACTTGAAAATATTTATAAACTTATTTCAAAATGTTTTGTTACAATTTTTTTTTTAATAAGTATTTCAATTGTTTGCATTTCGGTCTCTGAAAACTTATTCACAGGAAATATATGTGACTTCATTTTTGTGTCTGGTCTTATTATTTACAGTAGGATAAATTGTTTTGTTACAGCATGAAAAATCTACACTCAGAGATCAACACTGTTTTATCCAAATTCTCTACACCTATTGTCAAAAGCAACAGCCCATGCCTAAGCAACTCATTATCTGAGTGACAAGAAAGCACTGAACAGATGAGCACAAAAGCAAAGAAGATGAGTAGGCTGGCAGAGAGAAGTGACAAAGGAACTGTTTTATGTAGAAAACAGTCTGAAAATATGAACTAGAATACAAAGCCCACAGTCATATCTTGACATTTAGGAGACTGCTTTCAAAGCCAAGTAAACATTTAACTGAGAAACAAGTATTACTTATCTCTCTGTTGTGATCCTGAAGAAAAGACTTTTGCCTTTTGCTTTCTTACCACTAATAGAAATATCAGGTCTGTTATCATAACACTATTGACTCAGGGAACTACAGCAAATCATGTGAATTAATGAGCATGTGAAAGAAGAAACTGCAACAAAGAGAACATGTTTAATTATCCAAACAGTTATCTCTGAAGACTGAGTTTCCAATCTCTGCTACTTCTTGTAATGCCTACTTTTAATATGCCTAGGTTGTAAATGCATCATTTATACTGAGTTAGAATCAGTGACTCTTCTGCTACTATTTAAAAAGTTGAGTATTGTTTCCACAAAGAGGTAGCATCTTTTCACCAGTTCACTGCCAATTATCCCAAAGACTTGGTCTCCACCTTGACTAGAAATATTCCAGTTTTTTTCCACTTCATTCACATATTCTTCTGTCCTCCCTCCCATAATTCCTGGGCAGCTGCCACTTTGGAATCAAAACAGACTTCTTCAGCTACAGACTCCTCTGCCCAGAAGTGCCCTCTTACTGAAAACTGATATCGAGAGGTGCCTCATAATTAGTGTATCCACCAAACAATGCTGAAATCACATTCTGATGCATGTTTGAGAATAAGCAGCAAGTTAAAGGGATGGTGTCGCCAAATGGTTCATGAACCTTTCAGTGGAATGCAGATCTACATCAATTTAGATGAATGTATAGAGCAAATTACACAGTGTTAGAGGGTTTTGGTACAAAACCATAAAGCACTCAGCATTTTCAGCAGTTCTAGCTCCATTTGAATCCCACATTATTAAAGATAATTATGTGCATTAGAGAAGTGCCTGGGGTAGGTTGTCCATACATAAATATGTTCAAGGTCGTGATCAAGCACAGTTTAAACAGGAGGCAAAAGAGTCTTTGCCTAAATCTGTAAGGTCAGTAATAGGATAGGATCTCATTTACGGAGTGCAGCTGGGACAAAAGAAAGTTTGTCTCTTTCTAGGGTTGGTGAGTTCGTTGGCCACAGAACCCCTGGTTTCCTGCCCTGTGTCTTAGCAAATAACCCCACTGAAACTGAAATTTGGCACCACTGGTGAACCTACCTAAGCAGAAATCGGTTGGGTAAACATGGAATAAAGGAAAAACACGAACTGAGTGAATCCTATTTATGCAAATACAAATAATCTTTGAGCTCAGTTTTTGAGCTATTTTTGTTCCTCGGCAAATTTTACTCCTAAGCCCAGTTATGATAGTCAAATCCATAGTGTGATATTGTAGTGTAGTGTTAGATTGGGTTGAAAACTCTCATGGGGATAGATACAGAGTTTTCTGTGCATGTGCACAGCATGTACTTAAGGAAGCAGTCTGCTGACAGAATACATCAAGTTACAGTATAAACATGGTTGATTTTACTGTTTGCAAGTAAATTAAGGAAAAAAAAGCCAAACTAATAATATGCTGAATTATTCAGCCGACGGTGTGCACATCTGTGTTTTGGAGCCCTTCTGCTGCAAAAGCTGGTGGCAAGGCTAGAAAGGCTGGAGAAGTGATTAAGCTTAGCTAATTTGTTTGGTTTATTTGGCAGATGGAAAAATATTCTGCCTAGGCACTATGACAGGATAGAGAAATGAATAATTGAGGATGTTAACTTTGTTGAAGAAGAGGTGCAAACTGAACTCTGAGTAACTTTGTTGATGGACAAAGGGGAGTTGGGACTGAACAGTCTGGGCAATTCTATGGGATGATTCTGTTCTGGAGTAATTTCCACCAGGGCATATGGGTGGGAAGAATATCCAGGCAGTCTTGTAACTTCTGTAGTTCTTTGAAGAATGCAGAAAGCAAAGTAATTTGTTTTGGGGCAAAGTATACTATATAAATGGTCTTAGAGACCTTTTCCAATTCTGACAGTATTTGTAGATAAGTCACACCTTGTTCACAGAGAATGAAGTTAGTACCATCCATCTTGTTTTTTTTTTAAATCTGACGATCCCAAATGCCCTTAATGTGCACATCTCATGAGCTCATTCACAACTGGCTGTCTTCAGACAACCTCCCTCTCTCTTGTGATCGTGTTCAAAATTCTGAAGACCTTTTGAAGTAAAGCCCAAAACCAAAATTAATATTGACAAAACTAGCTACTTTTCTTATTCACATTTTCAAAAGTAGTTGAATTTTAAAAAAAATTGGCTGACAAACACATTGATCATAAAAGAAATCGGTTTCTGATTTCTTCCATCTTGTAAGTTCACCAAGCTCTATTAGAGGTTCTATGGAGGAGGCTCTATTAGAAGTTCTATGCAATCTTAATGAGTCAGTACCATATCCAGCCATTGCAAGGACATTTGTGTGCACAAGAACAGATTTGTGCCTCCAGAACATAAATAGTTCTGTAATTCCTTCATGCCCAGCTTCAGTCCACAGGGAATTTTTAAAGGAGAAAGGTCAAACCATGATGAAAACTATTGTTTGGTGTTAAATTGATCTGAAAAGCACTAATACAACTTCGTAAAGACAAAAGCCTCAACCATTGTTGGAAGCATTAGGTGTGATTTTCCTCATCCGGTCCAGAAAGCATTAGTGTTTAGAGAAGAAATGTGTAAACATTTGAGATGAATTAGTTAAATGGAAAGAATCAGCATTCAAGAAATCTTGTCCCATATTTGATTACAGACATAAATACTACATGCTCAGTTTCAGATGTGCAGTTCTGAAACGTATTAATTCACTATTTTAGTAATCATCATTTACACAGTGTAAAACAGTTGTCAGGCTCTAAAGCTTAAATCTTTTGCTTATTGTTCTCGTACCTGTTAGCAGCCAATTTGTTTGCGATGAACCCTCCTGGAATTTGTGTCACAATGTAACCCCAGAAGAAAGAGCCATGAATGAGACCCACTGTCTCTGGATCCCAGTTGAATTGGGCTGTCTGTAAAGGAAATGGGACAAATCCTATAAGATGAAGCATAGTCATTGAAAGGTAATTATTGCTTAGAAGTCACACAGAAGTCACCCCATGCTTCAATTCAAGCCTCTTTACAGTGCCTGCTCAGGGTTGCTGAACTTGAAAGCCCCCAGTTAAGGCAAAGGGATGTTCAATTCCCATGTGAGATTACTGCTTTTGCTCTTAACTGTCAGTCAAGCGCAGTGGGAAAGGTTTCAGCAATGAAGTAACTAATGCTGGACTTTCAGCTTTGCCACTTGCCACTGCTTCTCCCTGGGTTCCTTGATCTTAAAACCTTTGTGTTTAAGAGTTCTAAGAAGGACCTGATGCCTTTCAGTGGCATCCTATTTCCCCAAGATTGGCAAGGTTGCTTAAGTCCTTTAGGTTGATTTGCTTCCTGGTCAGATTTATTCAAGGCTCTCCCTGTCAGGGCCAAACTCTGACCATCTTTTGTCATCATTAAATAGCATGGGAGCAGAAAAGAGCTGGGGGCAAGGAGAACATCTGAAGACAAGACAATCTGAAAATAAAACTAGGTAACACTAGCCAGTGCCTAGTTTATCTTTTATTAGAAGTGATGCCAATTGTAGGGCTGGATTTGTATACAGAAGGCCAGCCATGGGTTGGTCATAGGTGGTTCCTAGTCAAAAATGCCTACAGCCAAGGGAAATGCTTTTACCATATACCTCATCCTTGAATACCAAGCATTTCAGTCTTCTTGAGGTTCTTCCTGAACAAAGACTTTCCTATTTTCTGATGACATTTTGACAAACCTTGTTCAGAAGAGGGATAGCCAAAGCCCATGGCAAATCATAAAGAAAAAAAAAGCAAAGACAAGGAGATCCAAGGTGCCCTTTCTGCCCTCCATTCTAGGCCTGAATCAGTATAAACACACTATTGTAAGGTCAGTGTCATGTTTTTCTCCATGAACCCTCAGCTCTGAAGAACACTTTTGGAGCAATAAGAAACCACGATGTTGTGCTTTATGATTGTTTTCATGCTAATCACAGGTCAGGGAAAGGTGGCTAAGCATTCTGTGAGGAAGCAGCACAGATGTCTTTTAAATTCAGAATTAAAACTGTCTACTAAAATACCACAGAGAATTGACAGCTATAGTGATAAGCCTTAACATCTCCTTTTTTCAATATTACTTTCTGCATGTAAAAAGAACAGTTTTCCCCACTACATTGGGTTTTTTTTTTGCTCACAAATAAGCAAACTAAAAAACAGTTCATTGTTTGACCTGCAGGGAGATGACATTAATTAGCCAGACATGTTTACAGAAGACTAAAGGGTTTCCCTCCGCATCAACATGCATTTTTGATGTGTCCCACTTTCCTGTGCTAAAACACTCCTGTTTAAACACCTAATTTTTTGCTAGTGATTTCCAGCTGAGTTTCTAGGTACTGTTAATTTCTGAAGGTGGAAAGACCACAAGGTATGGAAAGTGTTCCTCATTCGGGAGGTGCTCATGCCCAAACACTATGGGTTTATATTGGTGGAAGGAATTATTCCCATTTCCTGAAACTACCTCTTCTGACCTTCCCAGCCTATTCAGGCACATACTTGCTCTTGTTTAAGTACAGAATCTAGAAGTCCCAGCAGGACCACAGGGAATAAGGATTAGACTGAATAAATACAAATTCAGCAGGAAGTCTGACCATGGCTCCTACAATGATGAGTCATGGAAACAGGCGTGCTTTTAACTTTGGAAATTTATGAGAGGCATTTTCTTCACTCTTTTTTACCAAAAGTTAAAATATCTAGGAGAATAGCTGATGAATAATTGCATAGCATTTCATTCAAGTGTCAAGATTCCTGTGATTTTGCTAGGACAAAAACATTAAAAAGATATCCAAAAGTAAGTCAACAAGTAGAGCAAATGTAGAGATTCAAGTTCATAAAGTCCATAAAGGAACACTTGACAATACAGCCAAATACCAAGGCAGGATGGGCAAAGTTAAGGTATGGATTGAACTTGCTTGGGTTCATTGATAAAGCTGTGTAGGATCTGCTGTGGACCACATGCCATCTACTGCAAATTTGAAAGTATTTTGGCACCCAGCTCTTAATACATCCATACAACAACCGACATTGTCAGGAACCTGGTGCCTTATTGCCATTGACTGCTTTAAGATCCTGAAGACTACCCACTGATATGAATAGAGTAGCTGCAGCCCTATATAAAATAATTAATAATTCCTTCTTGAGTAACATCAGAGCATATTCTCCTGAGGGATAGTAAATAGCAAAATCTTCTGCCACCACAGAAAAATATATCTGCAACTGACAGATTAGGGACCTGGTATACATGCAAACTATTCAGTTCTCCTTTCTGGTACTTACATCCTCTCTATGATACAGCAAATCCTCAGATCTTACAGATTTGTAATGTGACTTCGTCTCTTAAATAGGAATTAAGTGCCTGCACATCTATATGCACCAAGACTGATGTGTCTCCCTCCTTCAGTTTTTTAATCTGTGTATACACAGGATTTTGCTATGTGGCCCTTGGGTGACTTTGCAATGGGATCTGCTCAGAAGAGTGAAAGGAAGATGCTTTCTCACCTGCAGCTCTGGCTTTCCATCGACATAGACAGTGTTATTGTTCACCATTTCCACGATGGCGACGCCCAGGTTGCACCTGATGCCGAAGGAGATGCAGAAGCCCAGGCCGCTCATGATGGCGATGATGTAGCGCTTGGGCAGCCCGCAGCAGTAGCACTCACACAGCGCCGACCGGCGGCTGCTCGCTGGCACAGGCTGCCCCTCTGCCGTCAGCTCCAGGGCGTTCTCCTCCACGTTGGTGCCATCGATCTTCCTAAACACGTGAAGAAAGAAAAAGAAGTGAACGTTTCCTGTTATCTCGGTAAAGTTTGCTGAAACATGGATGGACAGTTCCACGCTCCAGTCACCTGCTGGCTCCTGTTGTGAGGCGCTTGTCTCATGGTGGAGCGGTGAGTTAATGCTGGGCAGGCTGTGAAAGGTTAGCAGAAACTACACCTTTTCCTGAGCAGTCTCTGAGGTTTGCAGATCTGAGCCATCTAGCCAGACAGCCATCTGCAAAAATGTTCACGGGCCATTCATGAGCATAACTGTGACACCTAACTGGAGGTCTGTTGTGATAAATTCCACTCATTCTTAGGAAAGTATACATATGATTAAATTAACCATGATTTCTAACCATATCTACTAAGCAGAGCTGCCAGTAGGTTTCAATAAAAGGGCAAATACAACACAAAGCATGGTTTCACTCATCCCCAAACTCTCTGCAATTTGTTTTCTGCTGTGAGACAAAAATCAGGGCTGAACTGCAGAGAAGAAAAGTCTCTGGCATTAGAGCCCCTGTTAAAGATGTAAAAGAGACAGGCACAGATTTTCTCTGCCTGGGGGCTTTTGAAATCAGGTGTTCTCTCTTCTCTGAAACATCTTGCCACTATAAGGACTTAATTTGCTCCAAAGTGAACCTCTGCAACTCCTACTGTGGAACATGTTGCTCTTTGTGTAAAATACTTACTATGAAATGAAATTTGTGCACAGACAGAGACTTTCTGGGTACTTGATTCACCATGCCTCAGCAATGGAGGCTGAAAATGCTTTGCCTGGGATCAAATTTGGTGTGGCAGCTTCAGTGGAGCTGGGAAGAACAGGGAAGGAAGGTGCCAGGGTTGGGGGCTCTCCCATTTAAACAGAATAGGAGCAAATATCAACCTGTGAGAGGTTGCCCATCAGCTACCAACAGAAGTGCTGCTCCTCAGGCCTGCATATCCAGCCTTTCCTTTCCCTACTAGCAATCTAGCGGACAGATTCATATTTAAAAAAATGGCACTTCCATGCAATCTGGAATTGCATAATAGTGCAATTTAAAATTAATTTAGTCTCAATCTGATTAGGGCTATTAAGGTCATGCTGCAGGACTAAGCAAAGTCTCTGGTAGAAAATGTGAGGTGAGAAGGAACTGGACACACCCACCAGACCAGAGCTAGATAATTCCTTTCCTAACATTACCTTTCCATGCATTTTTTTAAATGCAGAGTATGGTTTTTCTGACATGCTGAAACACTTAAGGACATGGCTAGCTGTGAATACATGACTAGCTCTGAATACTGAGCACTACCCATGAGGTTAAGGTTCAGTATTCACTAAGGGAGGCCTCGATCAGCAGCCTTTCAGTTTTGGCATCACACTGAAGCAGTGAGCTCAGGATCCAGCTCCTTTTGTGTCTGCCATGGAGTTGCGTGGAGTACTGTGAAAATATGAACAGTTTATTAATGTAAAGGAAGACTAGCTTGCCATGTCAGATGATGAAATTATTTCATTCACTCTTTTCTGATAAGGAATAACTTATTTCCTTCTTTCACACATTTGGTTGAGTGTACTTGAAATCTAATGCACTTTAGTTTTCCACGTGAAAATCGACTGTAAAGACATGTTGATAGAGCATACATGGATGGGCTATATCTGACTGATCTACACAGTGGCTGGTTGGGTTTTTTGGACAGTGTTGGTTTAATCCCAGATTTCTCCAGTTGCTGTAAGCCTATTGTACTACCCATAATCTAACAGATAATACTCTACACTATAGAGTTTGCAGATATAGGTTTATGGCTTCTTGTGCACTTAATTATATTTTTCCAATATAAAGTTCTACTTAAAAATCTCATTATTTTTAGGCTCTGGAGCTATCTGGTGCATCATTTACTATATTATTCCTTTTTACATCACAACATATACTCATTATTTCAGCCATAGTCTTAGCAAAAATAAAATAAGAATGCTACAGTCCATCAGCTCACATTTTCAAGAAACACTAGAACCACAGAGTTTTGGGCCAGAAGGGGATTCCAGGGATTATTTTATTTAATTCCTTTCTTGAACCAGTGCCCACTGCAAAGTCAGACCCTTAGTTCATTGTCAGACTGGAGCAAAGACTTTCCATTAAAGCAAAGTAACACAGAAAACACCATCTTACTGCGGTGTTATTGGGGATTATTGAGATCTTACAATTCACCTGCAGGGAAACAGCATTTGTTAGTGAAATGGGACTACAGAGACTAATTCAGTCAGGGACTTTAAAAAGAAGACACCATATATTCCATGCTCTACGTCTTCATAGAAGCAGGTGTTAACAGAATGAGATATCAAAAACAAAGACCTCAGGAAGAGAAAAAGAATTGAAAAATTATTTTTTAGAACTGTTGTCATCTCCAAAGCATTATTAACATGCCAAAAGAAATAATTTAATGATTTTATTCTAACTAAATATAAGATAC
The DNA here is from genome assembly GCA_013397955.1 of Grantiella picta. Taxonomy (NCBI): domain Eukaryota; kingdom Metazoa; phylum Chordata; class Aves; order Passeriformes; family Meliphagidae; genus Grantiella; species Grantiella picta. The sequence goes on along the minus strand of VZRM01006201.1, from coordinate 50,504 downwards.
TGATGGAATTAAATAAATTAAAAATTTTTCAAATTTTTGTACCTTTACCAGGATCCATTTATAAGAGAGACATTAGACTTTAGTGGTTTCATTATTTTGGGCAGCTGACTAGGATTAGACACTCCATGCAAAGCCAAAACATCTGGACATTTAAAGCTGGCTGTCAATTCAGATAGGCATGAAGACATCCTTCTGCTCCAAATTCACTGGTAAAAGTGGTAAGTTAGGACTAGAACTATGGACCAATATTGTCTCTGCAGAGAAATTAATTATTCTGCTATTGTGTTTGACTAATTAAAAGAAGCAAGTTGAAGACTGATCCATGATCCCAAATCCACAGTGAATATTTCAGACCCCCAAAGATTAATGTTAATGCCTCTATACCAGGTTTGTCTTGGAGAAAAATATTTTTCAATAGCAGTCCAAAACCCCAGGTATTAGAGCAGTGCAGACATTCACAAAGCCAGTGTCTGCACTGGATTTTTGGTTTTATTTTGTTGAACAGATATATAATGAAGATACGGCAACTCCATGAAATGATGAGAAATTTATCTTCCAATTGATCCACACGTTTTGGTAGTGTCACCAAAAATTTTCTCTGGTTGTACAACAATGACTTAGAAGTAAACTGCTCCAGGGCCAGTGCTCTCCTCTAATTATCTGCCTCGTGCAGGAGATGTTGGGGTCATTTTCCTGCACAGGAGATGTTCAGTCCTTAGATCTGTTTTTCCTTTTTTCAGCAAACATACAACATTTGGCAAGTAAAAAGAGCTATTTTATTTGAAGATACCTGCATCCAGATTCTGTGCCAAATGTCATAATAATTGTTTGCAAAATTTCTCTTTTTTATTGAGTGCCTGCTCTGGCACATACAGAACTTTGAAAGAATGAAAGAAATTTTTTAAATTCCTATCAGTAATTAATAAAATCTCTAGAGCACATACACATTCAGCACTCTGTATGTAAGGGGGTTTTAGCAGAGGAATTAGTTCTTTCTTTAAATGAAAAAGTAGGTGTATTAGAATTTTATTTCATTTGATTAAAAACTCATTGATTCTACAGTAACAGGCAAGTGTTAATATTTGTCATGTGTTGAAACACATTCTAGAATGGATTTCAGCAGATTGCAGCCTTTCACAGGCAGGTGTAGCACAATCAAACCTCACACCTACAAATCCAGTAATTACAATAACCCCGGCGTAACTTCAGAAACCTATACAATGATTATCAAAAAATATCATTAATCCAAAAGCAGATACAATCTTCTGAGATCTAATTCACTCTTCAAGGATTTGCCCAGGTGATAATTTTCCATACTATATCCTGTATTTGATAAATTGGTACCAAATCCCAGTACAGACATGCAAACTCTTCTTGAGTTACTCAGGGCATGGGATCTCTCTCTTGCTGGTTTCTGCATGGTATTTGCATGAAAGTCACAGCAAGTCTCAGACACCAAGGGTGCTGCACTCCCAGGCTGCAGGGCAGTTTCTCCTCAGCACACTCACCGGAGGGATGTTTGCCCCTGGGGTGCTGCAGCACAGCACCACACAAGTGCTCTGTGCCCTGGCACTAACACTGGTACAAGGGCACAACTCACAAATCGGCTGGCTCTGCTCACCCCATGCTCTGGTCACAGCACTGCACGGCCTGGGAGGCACTAAACTCACTCTACTTGTGCACAAAGGGAAAATTTGAGAGGAGTAACTCCACGACCCAGCACAGTCAGAGCAGCCCTGTTCAACACAAGCGTCTACTGCCCAGCTTCAAGATGTAGTTTTCAGTGATTTAAGTGATTTTAGTTCATCAAGGGACATCTGCAGCAGTCAGAACTATACCTATCAGGGACCAGACTTCCTACTGCAGCCATGTAGCATGACCCATATGTCTTTTCACGTTAAAAGTGACACTATTGAGCTGCAAACCCACTTAGTCACTTCATCACTAAGCCCGCAGTTGCTGTTAGCTGGTCCAAGACTCCTGAAATCCTCAGAGCCTAAGATCTTACCTCAGTCTTTGACTTTTGCCTTTACTGCTCTAAGTTCACAGAAGGACCAAATCGTTTGTGTCTGTCAAGGAAATCTCCATGAAAAGCTTTCTTTGCTGGGAAACATAAGGATTACAGATCCCCAGCTCTGATCTTCATTCACCCAAGCCTTAAATCCACTAATTTTTTTTCTGCCTCACTGTATATAATTAATCAAGAAAAAAAAATGCATTAAAAATATTTTATACGAAGCATTTAAAACATTTTCTAAAACATCTTCTAAGATCTCACAAATGAAACAGCTGCCAACAGCCTCAAGAAAGGATGGCTCTAGTATCTCCCAGTTCAGTCCCCCCTGCCTCCTTTCCAGGATCCAGACACCCTGAAGTCACCTCCTGTGAGCAGACCCTTATTTTGCAGCACCCACCAAATAAGCACACCTGTGAGGAGGTGGTAAGTTGCTTTATACTGCTTGTGCTTTAGCACTTGAGCCGGAATGTGGACAATTGCTACGGAGCAGCTGTTCTTGCCTGGCATCAGCTCCTGGGTCTGCTCTGTTTGCAAGACCGAGGAAATGTAGCAGGAAGGCATAGACCAGTCATATATACCAAAACTAAAAAGTGTTTTTCTACCCACTGTGCCAGTTTTGACCTCACATCAACACACTACAGTCAGTGAGATCACATTTGGGGACCTAATCAAGCATGTGCATTATTATAATTCATCAATCAAATGCTAGAAGAGAAACCAAATTCTTTGCTGATTTACACCACATTAAAGCCAATTGGAGTGGATGAAGAGCAAAGTCAAGATTGCAGCTGGTATATAGGTACATGTACCATCATGTAAAAACACAAGTGTATGCTCTCATTTGTAGACTAAGCTGTAAAGAATGAAGTTCAAATCAAAAACATGTGTGTTTCATTACTTCATGGAAACTTCCAAATATGACGGTGTATTTCCTACAAGACTGCTCAAGTTGCAGCGATTCTTACTTAGATCTGAATGTGGACATAGTAAAAGGACTTTTATAGTTTGGATTATTTCCTCTGCTGACTGGTACATCTAAGGAAGGCACGGAGATACCTATGTTTTTAATAGAAAATAATTAAGTACAGCAAACTATCTTGTATCTCAGGTGATACTTGGGTTAATTTGATTCAGGAGGAGTGTTGCTGCAGTTGGTTGCCTGTATTTTCAACTGTGTAGGAACCAGCATGACTACAAGAGGAGAGAAATCCAGATAATCTAAAGTGAACTCAGTGGATGGCAACATCATGTATTCACTAGATACAAACCCTATATGTATTTGGTCAAATTGCCTAGCAGAGCTCGCAGCAAAGAGAATTTATCATTGAATAAATTACTTAACTCAATGTTCTAAAAGATAAATAGATTTCCTGAAATTACTGTGGAGTACTGTAAAAGTCAAAAAAACAAAACATCAGACTTATCTGTAACACTTCAAATTAAACAAACTTAAGTAGAAACTGTGTAGAATACCAATACTCTGTTCACATGATACAGAAATAGAGTAACTGCAATCTACCGGTGTTTATTATGAATCTTTTAAAAGTGTATATACTGTAGTAAAATAAATTCTTATATGTTTTCTTGTGATCAAACTTATCTATCAAACTAGATGTGCCAAGAACTATTTCTTGACTCAAAGTAACATTCCCAATAGAAGGCAAAGGGGTAGATATGAAAGCAAATGCAATTCAGTCACTAGAAACACCTTCAGTTAAAATGTTGGCCTGATCCACACAAAGATTCAAAACATCTAATATTGTGCATGGAAGAAATGCCACTAACCCCTCTGGCTGTCATCTATTGATTACACAAATAAGTGTTGTCAGTAGCCATTACTAACAGAAATAATCTTCCATTTAAATGAGAAATATCTTTCCCTTTACAAAACTGGTCATTTCTTACATCAGATTTTCATTTGTCTAAAAATAAAAATCTTCATTTTTTGGTTCATAAAACTGTCATGTTAAGATTAAAATCTTTAATCATTTTTTCTGTTTTTGCTAGCAAACAGCTGCTTCACCTTATTCTCTTTCTAATTTGCTAGTCTCAGTAAACACACACATATACATCTCTATTTATTACATTTTCTCTTACTGATTTGTAACAAGTTTTAAAAAGCCCCAAACCTGTAATTTAGGAACATTAAGTCTAATTTCAAGACTTAACAATCCCTTGGGAGAGTTATTTCCCATTAAATTACTGCTTTTTCTCATGCAAGCACAGAATTATTCGTAATGAATAATTTAAAAGTTTTTAATTAAACACTTTTTCAAGCTCTTTTTAATATTAGAACACTATTTCATAATTTATTTTCACCTTTTTTTGTTTAATATAAATATTCTATGATCTATAGTCATATGCTGTTGTAACTGCTCCTTTTACGTCTTCTGTCTTACAGCAAGGTGTCACTCTCTGAACTCAGATATTAATTTTGCAACTCTATATTCTATGTTTATACATTGTTTTTCTATATTTAATTTCTCTTAATAAATTGAATCAATGGACCTGTCTGGGAATTATTTTTTTGGGTTTTACCTTCTCAGATTCCCCAGCGAGTCACTAATGGTATTCTTCACCTCTTCCTTTCCTGGGTTAAAAAATCTTTCTTTCAGTGAACTGAGCCCTTTGAAAGGCATTTTGTCTTGATTCTTCAGTCAACCCCTTATGTTAACAAGCATTCACTTCTGCTGTCATATTTCCCAGTGCCAGAGTCAGGAGCCTCCACCAGTCCCCTCGGTGACCTCTGTAATAACAACCAGTCGCTCAAGAAAGGAGTAGGTAAAAAAAAAAAAAAAAAAAATTTAAAAATTCAGATCTTCCAAAGCCAGAAAGGAAAAACTCTGGAGAAAAGCCCCTCAGAAGCACTCAGGGACTCGGCGTGGCACTTGGAGCAGCTCTGCCGTGCTTGGTCGGTACCTGTGCCGGGGCAGCTGCTCCGGGGGCTGCAGCTGGCGAGCTGGAGATGCTGCTGAGGCCACTGTCCCTGGGCAGGACGTGCTGCCTGCTCCACAGGCAAACCTCAGGCTGCCTCACTGGGGCTCATCCTCAGTGCATCCCTCCCTCCTTCCCTCCCTCCCTCCCCTGCCTCTTTCACACTGAGATCCTGTGCAAGGTGGTGCTATAGTAACAGACACAATACCTGTCCTCAAGCCACTCCAGTTCACTAATAAGACCTCATCTATGGCAAGGGCCAGGAGTTTATTAAATATTTATGAGTCCTTTCTGCAGGGAGGGAATTATTGCAAACTACACTTCCCATTCACTGTGTACCCCCTACCCCATTGCACTCGCTGGTTTGAACCCAAAGCTGCCTTCCGCTGTCTGGTCATTTATTATTGATGTTGCTAGACCCTTGGGCAGACTGACATAGAGGTGCATTGGTGTGATGCTGTTTGAATAAGCAATGAAAGACCAGCCATAAATTAAATCCATTGCATTTTTGAAACACAAAATGTCCCAAAGAGGTGAACCAGTCCTACTCAATGTGACTCCGTGACGACAGCACACCTTTCCTAGCATGGCAGAAAGTATGCAATGAAAACTCTTGTGGGAATGCAGCCCAACACTCCACTCATCATGCCTGCATGTTGACTGGAGTCAAATGAAGAATTTCAGCTTTTGGCAAGGCCTCAGGTATTGGATTTGAGTTATGGACAGCAAGTAAAAAAAAAAAAAAGAAAAAAAATCAAACCAGGAAACCAAACCGTTTCATATACTCCCTCCCCTATCAGCCCTTCCCTTTAGATGAGGGGGAAGGCAGAAAACTTGTAGATTGCTAGAAAAATTGAGAGCTTTGTGTTTGGCACATTACCTTACTCATACAACGACAGATAAATTATCAACCTGTCAGGGTCTCATCAGACCACCACGAGGATAAGAATTGATTACCCCTGCAAGTCCCCAGCTGAGAGTTGCCCTGTGGAGGGAGGGCAGCAGCCCACCCAGCAATCGCACCTCCAGTTCTGCCACAGCCTGCATGGTGTCCCTGAGCCACACCACACACAGGCACTGGCACTGCAAGGTGTTCCAAGGCATACAACATCCAGACTCTGGCCAGCACTGGGCTTGAGGGGCTCATCACCATAGGTGGCACAGATTAAAAAGTGTGCAGGTGGCACCTGCTAAGCCCTGGATCCTTAGATCCAGGTGTTTCACTAAATGTTCTATTGTTCCCTCTTAGTGCAAAGGAGAAATCCCCACTAGTTATAGTCAAGAGGCAAAAACCACGCTAAAGTTTACTGGCAAAATTATCAAAATCAAACACTCACAAATCAACCATCTTTGGCAAACGAGGAAATACAACATAGAATTCAACATTAAACCACTTATCATAGCAGTACTCAGTGTTAATTTTGCATTTACCTAGCATCAACTTAGCCCAAGTGAGAAGAACCTTGAAACTTATGAAATGCTGTTACCAAAAAGCTCAAGGCAAAGAGAAGTAGGAAAAAAAAGAGAGGCAGAGAGGAAGGCAGGAGGAGAGAAGAGATCTAGAAAAACACACATAGAGCTCCCTACCACCTCCTAGGATTGCAGTGGGGGCAGGACAGAACTCCATGCAGGGTTCTAGGCTGTGACCCTTGTGCTCTGCCCTTGAAGCCCCACGGCCTTCAGGTGCTGCCCCTCAGCTGGGACTGATGTTTGCTTGGCCAGCCAGGGCCCTGGTGAGCACCTGGGTCACCCCCAGAGTCCAGGAGTGACAGCCCAGCCAGGCCTTGGGGCAGCTCTGGGGCACAGCAGGTGCTAAAGGACTCACCTTCAGCAAAGCCCGGCCGGCCCCTCCCAGCAGAGCCAGGCACTGCCGTTCCAAATGTTCCCAGACAGGCAACCTCCAGTCTCCGACAGCAGCCTGCCCTGATGGATGCCCTTGCAATGGCTTGTCCAGTGCCAGTGTCCCTGCAGCTGTAGGCTGCACAGCTCTCTGAAGCCCAAGCCTAGCTCACAGTGCAGCTTGGCTGGGGCCAAGGGACTCACCCCTGTGGGGAGTTCTAGATCAGATAGGTGATGATTGCAGCAATGTTGGGACCTTGCTGCTATCATCTTGGCAGGCCCTTTCCAGCACTAGCATTCCTGGAGCTTGAGGCCCTTTAGATCTCTCAACCCTAATCCTAGGTGTAACCCTAACCCTAGTCCTAGCCCTAAAGCCAAACCCAATACCATGGCTTTTCCAGATCAGAAAGATGTAGGAGCAGCAATGTTGGGGCCCTGCTGCAATGGCCTCAGCAGGCCTTTTCCAGCCCAAATGTTCCCAGAGCCTGAAGCTCTTTGTCTCTCTCAAGCTTAACCCCAGGCCCTAACCACAGCTTGGCACTGGGCCCTGGCTCTGGTCCCTTCCTCCTGCCCTACACTGTCCTTATCCATGCTCAGGGGCCACACTCTTCCCCTAACTTCTCTTCAGAGCTTGGTCTATCTAGACTCTACAAAAGAGAGAGGAGAAAAACAGAAAGCAAGAAAGTGATTCCTCCAGAAAATTAACCATATCTGAGTTCTTTTCTCTTACAAACTCTTCATTTGTGTGCTTGAACTGAGTGAGTAGGTTTCTGTGGGATGTAAATCTGGGCCAAAGCTGTGAGAAGACTATCCATCCACCCCTCCATTCCTCTCCTGGCTTCTTGCATGGACCCCCAGTCTCTGGGTTTTAGAAGTCTTCATAATACAAACTCCAAACATTTGGATGGTCCCAGATCCACTTTGAGGAAGGCAATGTTGGAAAATACACTTCCTCAGGGTTACGTGAGGCAGGCAAGCTGCTTTCTCTGAAATCTTTTATTCCTAGTGTGAGCCAGGAGGGGAGAGGAGAGGTGGAGGAAGCATACTTAAGAGCTGAGAGTTTGCTGCAGTCTCTTTTGTTGCAGCACTGGTTACAGTTTCTTTCTCCTCTTTGAATAATTCATATGATGTAGAGAAGAGTTGGCTCGGCACAGTCAACACATTTTTCCTTGCAGACAGTTCTCCCATAGTGAGCATTAAAAACATGGGGACCTCCAGCTCCCATCACCATCTACCCACATGCCTCTGGCAGGGTTTCTCTGGGTCTCTTTCTGTCTAGCTGAGTTGAACAGCAACTGCTCTCCCTGCCAACTCAAGGACTGACCAGTGACTCTCCCTGCAGCATGTTCCACTGCCCTGGAACCAGCGGCACCTCCTCTCCCTCCCCCTCCTCCTCCTCTTCACGCTGCTCAGGCTTGCATCTGGCCATCTCCAAACCGAGCAAAAGGAAGAAATTCCTCCTCGTTTCTCACTCCAGATCCCTGGTTTACCACTGGGGCATGCAGACAGGCAAAGCAGCAAGGTTACCACGATGGAAAGGCCCAATGCAATCACATTTCTGCATGAAAGCAGCCTCTCCAATATTCACTAAGCCCACAGAAAATGACTCCTAGCAGGCCAACTGCCAGACACCAGAGGTATGTATGGGTTTAGGAATATATATATGTGAAACTACATAAAGGAGTCGTCTTCCATTTAAACAAACATGTATTTGCTGGCATTTGAGATAGTTTCCTGAATGCTCTTGTGGCAGCTGAGCACCTGAAACCATGGAAGAACCCGGTTCCAAACTGGAAATGGTGCAAACTCCAGTGCAAGCAATTCACTTTGGAAGACTGGGATTCAGGTTGGAAAGTGGTGTTCAAAACCCATACCTCCCAGCAGCTGTGAAATGAGCGTTTTATCTTGCCACGCTTTCTGGACTTGTGGTCCTGGTTCAGATAAAGAGAGCACAGAGCAGACACAAGAAAGGAGTTATGCTTAAAATTTAGTGCTTTATCACTTACCCACACATTCTCCAGTTGCATTTAGCATGGATGTCTGAAGCTTGTCCTTCATGCATTTGGAACTGATTCAAATGGCTCCCTCAGAGATATATCCTAGCTGGCCCCTGGCAGGGTATATTCCTCTCTTGGGTGTAGGGGTCTCTCATTATCCATACCACCTGCCTCACCATTAACAGAATTACACATTTCTTACAGCAAGTTTCCTCTTTCCCTCCTCTTTTCTCTTTGCAATCCTTCACTGCCTGCACTTCAGCACTGCTGCAGCAGTAGCCCCTTTTGAAATTCGCTGACCCTTTCTCTAAGGCCTAAGTTCAAGACATAGCATTTGCCTGCACTTGCAAAGAAATATTTAGCAAAATTAAAACTATACGGCTCACATAAATTGTAGGTACTACTGAAACTACTAGTCTCCTATGCTCAAAGAGCACTGGCAAGTGTATTAAAACCGTATTTTATACCAAATACACACCTAAATCAGCATGCAGACAGCCACTGCTCATATACCATCATTACCTCTGGTGTTCAAGAGTAAAGTGAGTTGCAAGAAAACTTGAAACTGCTCAAATGCACATACAGGAGATGTGCCTTCCTAACAACAGCTGTGCCTTGCAGACTCAAGGCTTGATTCAGAGTTGCAGCAACCCCTTAAGAAAATCAAGCATGCCAGTACCAGAACTAGCAATAAACATAACTTATGTGGAAGAGTAGTTTCTACAGGTACATGTAAATGTACACCTAGGGGCTATCTAATTTGTTAGTTACTTCTTTTGTAAATGCCTCAAAAAAACATCTTTATGCTATTCCTACAGTTGATTCCTCAACATAATGGATGGGGCAAAGCTTTTGCCACATTTAAAAGAGATTTTTGCCACTGGTTTCAGCGCAGACCGGATAGCATACACATTTCATGTGCTGATTGTCTTGCAAGTAGCCACTTCTCCCAATGCTTGTAAAATATAAAATTTTGAACACTTTACAAATAATTAATTATCACAGTAATTGACACCCTGACTCTAACATACTGCAAAAGTCAATTTAACCTTTTGGTGCCTCTGTGGAATTTACATAAGGATGCTTCATTTTGAGCTGAATGATAAACCTCAACAATAACCAAAGACTGCTGGGGTCCTCCAGTGGAAATGCACAAGAATAACTTTGTCAATTTTTAATCAGTTTCTTTTCAGTTCAAAGCCATGTGATCACATATCTGGTGCTTGTGGGATGATTTTTTGGATCACACTTTGCTCTTGTTATTTTGAGGAACCTTCTTTTGTTCAAGCAAAATGACTTTGCCTTTTTAGCTCTTACCAAGATTTCAAAGGCTAGAAAATCCTGAGAGACTTTTCTTCCTAATTGAAGATTTCTTAAAATTGAATTTAATGAAAACATTTTAATGTTTCAAAACTAAGTCTCTTTGAAAGTTTTAAATGCCTCCATTTCTTCTAAATGGAGCAAAGTAATGAATCAGAAATAATGAAAATTGGTTTCATCTCCATGAAGACCTTAGGGCTGGCAGACTTTAACGTTTACAGCACTGTGAGTTTGACAGTGTTTTGCCTATGAACAAGGCCTTGGTAAAAGTTGTCTGGTAGATTTCATTGAATCCTGCAATCGTTCTTTCAGGAAAAGACCTTTAAGATCATCAAGTCCATTTGCTAACCCAACACTGCCAAGTCCACCACTGAACCAAGTGGTTAAGTGGTACCTAATATCTCCACTGAGATGTCAGGCATATTTTATTGTTAGGCATGAAACTTTGGGCTGAAGCCAATTCTTCCTTTGTATTTGTATATTGTCTGGTGCACTGGAGACCCTGTTTCTATTTGCACCTGTAAAAGTCCTTGTAACATTACATTAAAAAGAGGGTACTGTAGGAATTCAGCCTTCAAGAGCTACAGCATCTGATGTCAAAGATAAAAGAGGTGACCTGGGATCCCATGTTATACAAGGGTTTAGAGTAAGCAATCAATCTGGTCCTTCAGATCTTGAAACATATAGCTTTACATCTACAATATTCTGCCATAAATTAATATAGATTCAAAGACTTCAGCATCCTGATTTCTATTTTACCATGTATGAGAACTGAGTACTTTCCTGCTGGGTTAAAACGCTTTGAGTTGAGTCAGCCCAAATAAAATTTTCAGATGTTATGTTTTTTTCCCTGATAACTACAGCAAAACCAGCACTAATTCCAAATGTTTAAAAAAAAAATTGAACTTTCTAGTTTCTGGTTCCTTATCAGATTGCTGGTAGGAAAGACATTTGAAGACAGTTGGACACAAAATAAAAATAGTGACTCCAGGGATGCTAATAACATATAAAACAATAATGGAAATAAGAAATTCTATTTATAATTTTCCTTACTGAAAACTGCTAATTAAGTACTCATTTCTTACCTTACACTGTAAGAGGGCTTTTAAAACATTTCTATGTGGAAAGTTCCTACAAGAAGTATGTTTGGTTCTCCATAAATAGAAAAAAGGAGAGAGATGCTACACCATTGCACCAATACAGATATATTTGATGGTGATTTCTGTGCATACAGGAATAGAGTTTGTTAATTAAACATAGGTCCTTTTTTACCTTCACAAAGCTGTATAAGGAAAGTCTTGTAGCTGGACAAGAACTTCTATAATGTTTGAAATTTATTTGGACGTTCCTTGGGTTATAGTGACACCTTATGGCAGTTTTATTATATCTTACAGATCCTTTTGAAATTAACATTTCATGACCTTTTACAGCCTGTCACTATCAGCAAGGAACTGCTTTGATGTTTCTAGAAATCCTTTTGTTACAAATTACTCAAAAGATCATTCCACCTCTTCAAATTTGTGTTTTCTCTCTTTCTCTTACTAGAAAAATCCAGTTTAAAGGAGAGTAGTCTTTGGTATGGTCTTGTCTCCCTGAACAGATAATCTATGCCCGGCAGTACAGGTATAGCATAGTATTCATAACCACCTGTGGTGATACCCAATTTGTGAATAATCTCTTACTTGATTGATTCACCAAATTATAGCATGTAGCTCATGGTGTTCCTCTAATCCTAGATCTGAACTCTTTAAAAGAAAACATGATAGAAACTAATGAAAAAATTCTTTCTTTTTAAATACTGTTGGAAACCAAATGTGGGGACATGAAAATAAAACTCATGAGGATCAGAATTCATAAAATCTGCCTTCCTGGGGCTCTCCCTTACATGAATTTTCTAGTGTCTAACCAGAGCTATCTCCATCTACAGCCCTTCTCTCACTTGAAATGCAAAGTTGGTCCCTCTAGTGAGGCAAGGTTTACCATAAAATTTACATTAATTATTTATCTTTGGTATTTTAACAACACTTTCATCACACAAGGGTTGAAAGGGGGCAACAGGTTTGAAGTTGCAAAGGGCTGCAAAGGAATGAGGGAGAAGGATGACTGAGCAGTCATATTAATCTTGAAAACAGTGCTGAAAATCTATGTATGCTCTAGTTGACTTGAAGGGGGAATTGCATTTATGTTGAACTGCAGTTAGGGCTTAGTTATGTTGGAATAAAATCAGCTCCAGAATACCTTTCATCTAACCTTTTCTTGTTTAAAAATTATGACATAGAGACAGCTTGAAATAGTAAATAAACACTTAATTTTCTTTGAGCAAAATATTTGTTTAAAAATAATATTTTAAGTTTTAATGGATGTCAGTGACTAAATATGTTAAATCTCTTACAATCTACAAATTAAAAAATTAAAACCAACATGCTTTTGCCAGACTTCTAAAGATATTCCCATTGCTAAGATAGCTGAAATCACTGACTAAACACCTAGCATCATCTGCAGCTCTTTGAAAGTTTGGAAAGGAAATCAATTCTATCAGAGCCTCATGTTAGGTTCTCTTCTGCAGCCACTCATGGCATAGCAACAAACTCTAGCTGAAAAGCAACAAGCACAAAATTCAGGCTGTTACTGTCATAAATTCAGCATTCCCTCACCAAGTATCACCAGAAAAAAGAAATTGTCAGAAGTCTCTGAGTTTTTTGCCCTTCTACTATTTTTCACAGCCATGCATTGCTTGGGAGCATTGATGCAGGAAAAAAATCAAAGAGAATGTAGATGCAAGAAATGGCTGCACCAGACAGGGCCTGGATAAGTAGCAGGCACATGATCCAAAGGAAAATTCTGACAAAGGAAGTGCTGTACATAGGATTGAGCTCAGTTAAACTGGAAATTATGTGTGAAGAGACATACATAATTTAAGACACACTTATTTAATCTCTGCAATATGCAGGAAATCACAGTTTTGTACTATCTACATCATGAATAGAATAAGGAAACACTTCCTACCCAGCAGCCAGTTAATGATCTGGTTAGCTTAAGAAACATTTATAATGTTTGCTAAATCAAAGAGTTTCAGCTGTATGGTTCTGGTTTGCAAAATGTGTCTGTGAGGATATTGCAAGAGGTATTTGCTATTTTACTGCAAATCTTTTGCTTGTAATGGTTGTAAATAAGTAAGAATCAAGTAATGAATTCTTTAGGCAACATAAAGCCAATGTGGACAATCAAACTGCAAAAAGAAATGCAACTACTTTTAGTTTCCCGCTTGCCAGATAACAAAAAAGAACAAATAAACAATAATTTAATCCTGCACAGAATAACGAAGAAAATATGTTAGTACTTTATATTGAAATCACTCCGATAGCAGAAATGACATTTAATATCTATCAAGTCAGAAAATCACATAAAAAACTACTTCTGATGCTAGTTTTATAGAACAGATCAACACTTTGAGCACAGCTTGCATCAAAATTATATGTAGTGCTACAAATAATTTAAGTTTTGGGGTTTTTTCCTATTTTGTAGCTGAGTAAAGCCAGGGTTTGTAGCATTAGGCTATTTGGGGAAGGGCTACATTTAAAGTTCCTGTTTAAGAACTAAAGTATGAAAATTACATTCTAGTGTTATTTTATTTTCTCCTGATTCTCCTGCTTTCATTGCTCAATCTAGCAGTGATTTCTCAATGCTACAATCATTGTAGGTCACAATCACTGTAAGACACGATTATTTTTAGAAATTTTTAAAAAATAAAAATAATAAAAATATCTATCTGGTGCCAAGTTAGGATATATTCTTCAAATGAAATTTACTGCTGTAATTACAGATGCATCTGATTGTTACCATTTTTCTTATTTGCAGTATTTGAAGTCACTGCTGTGACATTGGCTAAAGCAGTTCTTCACAGCTTGGTGCCGTAGGTGTTTATTTCATCAGCATGGAAAGGGCAGGAATTGTAATTCTAGTTCTTTTAGTTCTCTGCTCTAATATTTGACTTTTCTGTTCAGAAAATAAGCAGCTATCCTTCTGTGTGGTGTTTTGTTCTAAAGTCACCTGCTGAAAAGCAAACTCTCCAAAGTTCTGATTTTGAGCAGTGTTGAAAGTATTAGGTTGCATCAGGGAGACATGGAGTCTGACATGAAAAAATGCTGCCAGTGTCATAACTTCTGCTCCCAAACCCCTTGGTTCTCAGTAAAGAATAGCAATGTTTTCATTGATGTAGTTACAAATGGAGGTTCTTCTTTGATTATCCTTGGCTAATTATTGCAGGATAGTGTCAAGCATTGTCTTTTGAATGTTGTGCAAAAGGTGAACCATTTTAAGAAATGCCATGAAAAAAGGCCAAGTAATAATTAAGGCACAAGCAAAACAATGGATGAAAAAAAAAACCTTTAGAAAATTGGTATGTAAACATAGGTAGGTCATTAAACTTCTACCTTTTATAAGTTTCCAATCATTCTACATCCACAAGTGCCTTAATTTGCAGGAAGGAACCGCAATAGAACCATAATAGTACAGTTCATAGGCAGGTGTCCTACAGAGGAATAAAAGATTTTTTTAAAGTCTATAGTTTAAATTTTATGTCTAGAATACTTAGTAAATTATTTTAAAGCTTGAATAACTAGTATCTATTTAGCTGCTCTTGGATTAGTGCATGGGTAGGAGTATAAACTGAATACCTGCTTTTGTCAGTTTGGCACAGGAAATCAGAATCCACGCTGTTACTCTATGAGCCATTTTCCAATCTACTAAGCAACTGCGGTGGTCACCAGCTGGTAACACAGCTCTACAAACACTGATATAAAAAAGATTAACCTGAAGTTCTGGTGTACAACAAATCTAAAAGTCGGACTAGAGATATTTAAGAGATGAACTACAGACAATTAGCTGCCAATATCAAAGGATTCCAGGCAAAAAAAACCCAACTGCAAAGATCTCCAGCTTTCCCTGTTTGAAGATTTAGGCTATCTGAATTCATGAAAGAGTTTATGAAAATGTCAACTTTGTGCCACAACAGCCTAACCCAGAACTGGATTTCAGCACTTGAAACCTTGCTTAAGAAACAGGTAGGAGTCACAGATCCTACTAATATCCAGAAATGGAGAGACAAAGAGAACATTACCAAGGTGAAGGACATTCCAGTCAGATCAGAACTGTGATTTGCTGAGCAAATTAAGGCAGGCATTGCCTCAGCAGGGTGCTAGCATATGACAAGACTGTGCTCACTTGATGGATACAGCTGTGGAAGGAATGGGGCTGCTGTCATCCTCAGCAAGTGAAAACAGAGAACTGAAGCCACCTTTCTCTTTTCACCTAATCTATCTTTTTCTTCTTTTACTCTCTTCTCCCATGCCATCTCTGGCCAACAAGGATGCTTCTAAGCAGATGTCAGAGGTCACATGTCTCATATTTGAAAAATTTATACATACAAAAATCTGAGAACTACATTCCTTCAGAGTGCTGGCAAAGTAACCTGACAAACCAGTGTATGTTGAAACTCAGGTTTAGAGAAAGGACTGGTTTCTGGGTCAATGAGCCGTGAAAATGCAAATTGAGATCACTATGTGTCATCAGAATCCCAGCTGTAAGCTTAGAAAAAGTAAATGCTAAATTTAGAGGCATCTAGTGTGGCAGTTTTTCCCCAGAACTTTTATGCATTTAATGAAGGCAATATATATATATGATGACATTTTGCAAATGTCTGGACAGCAATGTCTAAGAAATGAACTCAAAAGTATGTGGAATAAAATGTATTTCCAACAAAACATACAGGGAAAAAGTTTTCTACAGAAGTTACTATTAGTCAATTTAATGAAAATTTTCAATAAAAATACCTTCCAACATGAAAATATGAAAAGTTAATTTATTTCCATAGGCAACCTAATTCAGAGTACAAAGTGATGTGAATTTCTTGAAAGTGTCACTGTATCTTTTACATAGCTTTAAAGTAACTGATCTAAAAGTTGATACAAGAATAATTTTGGTTTTGAAGAGCTGTTGAATAAACTAGATATACACTAATGCCATGCTATGACAATTCTATTTATGACTCATGGCTGACACAACAATAATATCACTTTATAAATCTCATGAGAATTTTAATGTTTTACAATCAGAACATAAAACTGCCACTAGTACAGAGACTGTACAATTAGACAAATAAACACGTACTAAGTATTTTGCACAAGGCCTGAGTTCACTATAACACATTTTAATTTACAGCTTCATCTCAGAAATCTGTACAGCAGTTACACCTGTTTCAGAGAACTTAAAGACAATACAACTTCAGGGATTATTTGTTATGTTGATACAAGGGTGATGCCTGAAAAGCAAGAGGATTTGGTGTATGAATCCAAGGTTTTACTGCCTTGTGTAAATCCCTTGCAAAGCAGTCAACCCTAATGGAAAGTAAGGTACAAGACAGAACCTCATTTGAAAATCTGCTACCTCATCTGAAATTCTCCAGATAGGTTTCCTCACAGCTATTTCAAAGGAAAAGTTCACAAGGAATATATAAAATGCAGCATATCTCTTAACAACAAAAAAGGGGGTTACATATACAACAGGGTATTTATTTTCTGTACTCCCATTCCCAGTGCTTCTTTCATTGGAAATGGCACAAATCAGCAATATCCCACCCACCCCCAATAAAAAAACACTAATCAATAAGCAAAGGTCACTCTAAAGTCCAAAAACTTCATTGTAATGCAAGATCCAGTGTTCACAAACTTATGTTTTAAAAACCTTCCTTTTCTGCTCAAGTCACACACATGTAGGCAGAATAAGCATGTATATTTATAACACAAGTACCATATAACTCTTAGCCTGTATGGAAGCTTTATGGAATTTGATTCAAATCTAACTTCTCACCTGGTCTTTGTTTTTTTGGTGCAGTTGAACTGAAAAATCCCAAAATCCCATAATCTGTAATATAATCACACATATCTACAGACACAGATAACATTACAACAGGGGTTATAATACAAAAGTCAACATACATTTTTCCTACTTTAAAAGGCCATCAGGGTATTTGTTAAGGTTCCACATACATGTGAAACAGTTGTTGTTAAAAAGACAAAACTTAACAGAAAAGGAAAGTTTAAAGAATAAGGCTTGAAATGTTGTCCACCTACACATCCAAAAATTCAGCTTTTTACTTGGGGTATTCAACACCTGTGTAAGGCCACAACTTCCCCACAACATTCCTTATTCACAGTGAGGAGACCATAATATCTAATTTAAAACAAACTAGGGCATTCTACCCACGTTCCCAGAAAAATTTCTCTCCCCATCTTCCAAGTAATTGGTGCACTCCCTTACCTTTCAAAAGACTCCTCTGGTACTGCTGCCCTCCTGCACCAGCAGGTTCCAAGGGCTATCCTGTGCCTTATTCACACCACTTCTGTGATGATGGGTTCCCTCCTCCAGGGACACCTGGGCCGTTTCATTTTCAGTTTCTCTCCTCTCAAGAGTCACAACTAGGGCTTTCTAAGCTCATCTGAAGCTGTTTTAAGATTCTCCATCAGCCCAAACAGAGGCTTTTCAAGCCTCTTTAATACATTCCTTCTCTCTAGTAGGATTAGTTTGCTTTTTAAGATTGAGTTTTGAGAGGATGCTTTGGAGACTTTCATACTTTAACCCAAATGGAACCAAGAGCTCTTACAGAATATGGAAAACACTGCTGTCTTGGTGCAGTCATGCTCAATTAGCATACACCAGAGCAGCCAAAGTGCAGCTGATGTATGTAAGACATGCAGCTATTTTCACATCACTTCTCCTATCGTAGTAAATATAATATAGATTAACCACTTAAAGAATAGGAACTTACTCCTGTCTCTTTATCTCCCCAATAAAAATGAATGTAAACAAGGTGGGCTGGGCACTTCAGCCCAGACCCTGTTCCCATTTCCACAGTAGAATGAAGATATGCTCACAGTGGTGCACAGGATAGAGGCTGTGATGATATAACCTTACAGGTTTCCACATTTTTTACTTTAAATTAGGTTGAATACAAAGGGCAGAAATTCAGTGTAATTTACAGTCTTGCTTAAGGCAGTGTAAAGAATTTATTTTTTACCAGATTAGTATTTCAGTAACAGCACTTACAATTTCTTAATCAGGCACCAATTTCAAACCTGTGTTCTCCATTCTACTACACATGAGGACCATGCAGTCCCTCTGCTTCAGGCCAAGCTAGATGTAACACTCCTTTCCATCCAAGTTCAGACATAGGAGGCTCCAGGAATACCGCCATTTTGTAACATTGTCCCTTCCCCTTTCTCTGTCCCAAAACCCAACTTGAATGTGAAGCACAATTGCCGCTCTCAAACAATTCACTCTGGCCACAACACAAGTCTTCCAGCCTCTTGCAGGACCTCAGAACGATGACTTGTAAGTGGAAAGATCAATTGGCCAAGGCTTCCTAAGGAAAAACTATGGTAGCAGGAGCCAAGTGGCACATGGCCACGGTGACTTACCTCTTCCAAGTCCTCTTTCCTTGACGTTAAGAAATAATTAGAGAAGTTCATACACACTGAGTTTCCTGACACACTAAGCAGGAAGCATCTCTCTGGAAGAGGTATTGGACTTGCTAATTTTAACTGCAGTTATCTTTCTTCTTTTTTTTTAAATACCTGGAAAATTTTGTTAGAGCTTTTATAAGCATCCTTTTTTATTTGTTGTTCTACTGTGGTCATTTTTAAACTTGCAGCAAACAAGAGAAATCAAAGTTATGTCATACAAATGAAAAAAAGATCCTTTTGCTTGAGTCAGAAAGACCTGATTTCATTGCATTACCACTTCATAAAAGAGCCTCTTTTCATATGAACCTGTAGGATTTTTTTTTCTTCTTACAAAATAGATGATGTTCTCGCATAGCCCATGCCAAAAGCACATACTCCAAACCACACAGTTTAGGAGGTCTAATATATGAAATCAGATATTTTTTTTTTTTCACTTAGCTTTCCCTGCAATAAGTTAAACTAAATTCAGTTCTGAAAAGCCCCCAGGCCAGCGAGATCACTGACTGAAACTCCAGATCAGGACACTGACTTGTAAGACTGCCTTTGCCATAGAAGTATTAATTCAATACATTGTAGAGTCCTATGAGATTATGTTTCTAATATAAACTTATTTTCCAAATAATTTAGAGGAATACAGATTCAAGTAATTCTTCCAAGTCTTGCCTTAGGTTACCTTAACAAAACACAGCTTTCAAGAGCTGACATAAAAGAAGACATTAGTGTGATTGAGAGTATAGAGTGCCAGCAACCGTAAACGAACTCAAATAGTTTGACAGGTCTAGTCCTGTACCTAAATTCACATGGATATTTTAACATAACCTATAATGCTTACCATGAATATTAACAGCACATAAACATCACAATGTCTTAAGTATTGTTTTCTAGACCAAAAATTCATTGGTCCCAGGTATTTCAAAATAACAGGACTAATGCAGCAGCTATAGTACATAAAGGATTCTTTAAGAAATACGCTTAATGCTATTACCAATTAGAACTGTGGAAATATAACAAAATACAAGTCATATTTACAGCATAAGGCCCTTTGGTTTCTTAAGCAGCAAACAAAAGTTTCTTCAGTGAAAGGCTTTGAAAAATAAAGCAGGCAGGCTTTCTGTAAAAAAGGTAACTAGTTCTTTCCTTCTCAAAATAACCATTTATAGTCTTCAAAATATTAGGTAAGAAAGCTCTTGAAGTTCTTAGGGAAAAAAAGTTAAAACCCAACAGTAGTAGTGTCTGACAGAGCAGAGATTCCATCATGGGCAAGCTGAACATACACCTTCTGGGAAGCAGAATAAACTACTATTTGGATTTCTGGAGACCTTTATTGAATTGAGAGTAATACAATAAAAAGGATCTGGAATAACTGTATTCATCATATACTCTAGAGCTTACAAATCCATATTTGAGAAATCACTTCATGTCAATCTATCCTTCATAAGGAGTTGATTTAAAACAAAATTAAAATGAAATAGTTCACTTGTAAAGGCAATTTATGGCAGTCTGCTTTTTCACACAACCCTGTGCAAATTGTATAAGGCAATCCTTTTTCACCTTCTCAGTTGAGCCAAAAATTATTAATTAATTCAAGATATTTCTGTGTAACTGTATGATATGTGTTTAGTTACACAGCTGGGGCAGTCAACATGTGAATTTTACATTTACATTCATTTTGAGAGGTTTCATAACTATAATTATTCTTTTTATACATCAGTTAGAAGTAGTATCATATTAGCCAAAACAATGGAATATATGGCAAATGTGATGAAATCACCACATGTATTTTTAAGTCCTGCTTTAGTGGTATGTTCCTCTTGCTATGGGGCTTGGAACAAGGATCTGGGATTATAAAAGAGATTGTAAACCAGCATGACCTTTGTAGCAGTGTTCTTACTCTGTCCCAAACGTGTACAAAATTTTACAACAACTTTTTATGCTCGATGAATCCTGTTAGAATTTACCACCACATTCATTACATTAGCTTACATAAGAGAAGAAAGTCAAAATGTGCTCCCTTCTTAGTCTCGTCCACAGTCATTGGTTAGAGTTCTCCCTGTGTAATTTGGCTATCAAAACTTTTGGGCCAGCATATAAATTTTCTTTTTGCACACTGTCATAGGTCAAAATGACAGCTTGTGACAAATTCAGGCAACATGAATAATTCTCCAGGTTTGCATCCACTAGCATCATTATCCCCTAAGCATTTTTGCTGAACTTAAAAACCAAAATTTTGTAGGAAATTTCATAGGACTTGACTGAGTACACCTCTGAATGAGTCTGATACACTTCTTTTTCAGTTGAATATATGCATCCCACCTCCAGCAATCTCATGTTGGTAAAGAGACAGGCAATCTTTAGCATGTAAGATGACTTTGCACTTACACAATTCCACTGCAGTACCAGGTGAATGCAACATCAGCCTTTTTTTCCTGTGCAAAAGTCTTTATTTTGCTGGGTTGCAAGTTTCCCCAAGTCACGTTTTTACTAATCAAAACAAGATGTTAATCAGCTTACCCATGATCCAAATTTCATCAATCTTTGAAAGAAGAAAACAAAACATTTTACCCAAAAAGATCTTTTAAGTCATTACTAGCTGAGCTGCTGTTTGCCATTGTGTTTGCTGGTTGTGCGAAGTTCTGAGGAGAAAAGAAAGGATTACCCTGTATACCAAAGCCCGGCTGTCCCATCATGTTCATCTGAGGTCCCAACACTGGATTGCTCGTGTTTGGGGACCCTGGTGGTGGTGCAAACTGATTAACCCACTGGCTTGATTTCTGCTGAGCCAACTGTTTCATGCTAACTTTGGGTTTTTGAGGACCAAAAAGATTATCTAAAGCAGACATATCTGGGGGTCTGTTTTGTTGTGTCAGAGGAGTGATTGCAGATGCAGCATTCATAGGACTGTAATTCGGCATGCTGGCAGGTGGTACAATGTTCATCTTGGTAGCTCCTGCTGCACTTGGACCACTGAAGAAATTCTGAGTGGCGAGACCTGCTCCCATACTGAATCCAGCAGTCTGAAAAGCCATATTTGTATTTAGTCCGTTGGTCATATTTCTCTTCGAGTTGTCAATGGGTGATGAAAACCCCATTCCAACAGCCATAGAAGGAACAGAGGAGAAGCTGTTTGAAGATGCAACTTGAGCTTGGTTGATAGGACGGCTAGTCAAAGATGACATATTATCTATCAAGGTATCTGTCAAGTCTTTTGTCTGCAAAACACGTAAAATGCAGTTAAATGTTTTTCCTGTACAGACTCTCTAGCAATAGTATTTTATCATTATCCCTGCAGACCTGGCATTAATTTTTCAGAAATTAGAATTCACTGCATGGAATTGGGCATGAAATGTAATAATACACAAGAGAAATTAGATTATTTTTGTTCTTTGCTACTTAGAACTAACTGTTATGCAGCTTTGATTTGATATCTAAAACTACACACAAAGTACTACTGTGACTATTTGCATAAATGACCCATTCCTATCCACAAATCCTTAATGTATTTACTTAATAAACTCTTCAGAGAAAAACCCTTCTTAATATGTCCTTTTTCCTTATCTAGAACATTGACTTTCTGATAATAATGACAACCTTGGAAACACCAGCAATTGAAAAAGTGGGTAATATTGCTAACGATGCAAATGGAAGGTACATGAAAATTTAATTTAGCTTTTCTCAGCTGTGCTGTTATACCACCAGAGAAAACAAAAGAGACTCACAGGAGGACAAAATGCTAAATGCATACAGCCCTTGAAAAAGCATCAGAGATCCAAAGGAAACAGTGCAGTAGTTTGCTCTATCTCACCTGCTTCAGTGGAGGTGTCACTGTAGTTGCTTGGGGCTTAAGAGGTTGCTGGCTTTTCAGTTTCTGTGCCTGTTCTTGTTCTTTAGCTAGCTTTTGCTTCTCTTCCAGTGTAAGTGAGGCCTTCAAAAGGGAAAGTATTGATAGTAAGTTGCACAAAATGGTTATTTTTACATTCATATTCTTATTTCATAATAGCACTGTCGTCTCAATATTATGTGGTAAACAATACAATTATTTACACAAAAGAGAAAGCAAATAAATGCAAATCTCTTATAATATTTACAGTATTGCTAGAAAGTATGTAAAGCAAATAAATACAACATTAAAAGCATAATAAGAAATTTGGGCAGATCTCAAATAAAAGAGATACATCAACAAAACCACTTTAGCTTTGTTTCTTTAATATCGGGCATAAGAAAAAGTGTTCTTCACAGGTTTTGTTTTTATATGGTTACTAACTTGATATAGAAATGCAATTGACTATGGAGTTGGAAAGGGTATTTAATTTTAAAACTGCTCAAGAGTCTTTTGAAGATTTTAACTCTACTTTTGATAATAATGAAGGATAAAATAATTAAGTCATTCCCCCTCAGTCTAAAATTAGTGAGAGGATTCAGATAACTAGAAATAGAAAGGATAAAATATATAGATTGTGGGGAGCCATTTCTATAATTATTAGTATGAAAAGAATTTTACAATAGTTAAAGCTTATGTTGACTATATTACTGCTTATATCCCATGTTATGCTGTCTTTCCTTTGCTTCTTGTATTTAACCCCATATTGACTGTTTTCACTTAATTTTGAAAGACACAGTAAAAGTTAGTCTCTGCTACTACTTTAAATTCTATATTTTATCTTCATTTTTCTTGTCATTTTACAATAAGGATCCCTATTTCGCTTTTCTTACCTAAATCCAGTGGTGAAGTTTTAGTTTAATTTAAATCTATAATTAAGGAGAAAGAAAATGACCACAAATTTATAATCCTAATTGCTGCCTACTTTGTACAAAGCTATTTTCAAGGATAGGCTTACATGGAAATTCAACAATATGATGTGAACGTTTTTCATGGACCTTCTCAGGTGGTTATGTGTGGTGGTGTGCTCTAGAAAAGCAGTTAGTTCTTCTGCTAAAGCTTTAAATATGGTACATATTTACACACACTTTCTGCAACCCTGTCAGCCTTGTATTAGACAGATGGACAAAAATGAATTACAAAATAAAGTAAAGCACACCTTTCTCTGTATTGATGACATCTCATTCTCTTTACTATCAGATCCACTAGTTAGAAGGTCAGTTCCATTATTAAATACCTTGTCAATCTGTTCAAGTTCAAAGAAAAAAAACCCATTATTTGAAATACTGTAATTTAAGGCTACATAAATATCAACTAAGTAATTTATAATTTCCATGTTCTATGTGTAAGTTGCACATTGCTGCTTACCTGACTGCTTGTACCACTAGATCTTGCATCTTCAGACCCACTCATTTGGTTGGCTATGTCCAAAGATCTACACAGTGCAGAGCATATTACAAAAAAATAACTTTGTAATCCCATTCACGACACTAATCTAACAATGCAGATTATTCTTCTGCATTTAAATAATACCAAAAAATTGTATTATGAGAGCACCACCACTTTTGTATAATGCCTTCAGGAGACTGACAAATGTTCCTATGAGAAATAGGAAAGGTCTCCTAATAATTTCCCATGGTCTTCATTTCTTCCTTTGAGCAGGGTGACCCAGACTTCAGATATCCCAAGTTATTTTGTCTCAGAAATCTCACCTCATATCAAACTCCATAATATAGCTCCAAATTCTTTAATATATCACAGTCTTCTAAAAGACTGCAGTGTTTATGTTTCTCTGATATGGTTATTTCTCAGCAACTACAGGAAAGGAACTTAGCACATAGAAGCAAATCTTCCAACAGCTGTGCTTATTTGAGGTAATTCTCAACTACTGAACTTAGAATTACCTAATTTTTTGTATTGCTATGGCTAAACTTTTCTAACATTTATCAAAACATTACTACTTCTCCAAAACAATCATTAACACTTACTTCTGTTGCTCTTGCATGACATGAATTTGTTCCAGTTTTGTTTTATGTTCTGCTTCCAATCTATTGAGCATATCTTTTATAACACAAATAAAAGAATTGAACTGGAAAAGAAATATATAAGAAGTTTGGATTTTGCAGTGATGGAATTCAGACAGGTGTAACTTAGCAGGTAATACCTCATAAACCTACAGTACATAATGCCAAACTTCAGAGTTTAAAATAATTTATAATCTACCTTCATTATCGTGCATTAGATATCAAACTACAAGCAGAGTGCATAATGAAACAGGACAAAATACAGACCACTAAAAAAAAACTGAAATGGGGCAATGCAGACAAAACCCCCACATATGAATACTATCAGATTCATCTTCAAACAAACAAACCAACCTACTATTCCCTTTCCCTGTATTTCATAGTAACACAGCATTTTATTTGAATACCTACTACGTTAGTAGCAAACTGCTTTTGCAGGATATTTGAAAGGTGACAGTATAATTTTGAAATTTTACACCAGATCAGCTGAATACACTGAAAACTAACAAGCTTCAAACACACAAAGACAGTAAAACTGGGAAGGGTTTTTGTTTGTTTTTACAACAGACACAGACGTGCAGTAATGTATGATTTTTTTTATGACAACAGTTTAAATTTATTCTCTGATAACTGTCAAGTAAAGGCATGCGAAACAGTCATGTTCCTACCTGATTGAGATTAAGATTGTTCTCAATACTAAGAGGAATCAGATGGGGCAACACTTTTCCTGCAAGCTGTTCTTTGGTGATTCCCAACTTCTTGTGAGTAAATGTACATTTGTAAATACCTAACATACAACATCAAAACAGCAAAAACTGTTAAGTTTAGTAAACAACGTGAACAAACTTAAAGCAGCACACTCAAGTATGTATTGATCATCTGAACAATCACAGTGTTTATGTGCAAGCAGGGACAAACATGACCAAGAGAATCATAAAGGCCACGCACTGACCCACAACAGTAAGGACTTTGCTACAACTTAGAACAAGAGGATGTCCAAAGTCACACTTTGCAGTTATGAAACCTGGTATTACTCAATGTATTGTTCTGGCCAATTATCTGAGAATATGCATCTTTTGAATAGATCATGTGCAAGTGAGTTACCACAAACTGACACATTGCCACTTGAGAAATCAAGCTGAATTAACTAAAGATGTGTTCTCTCCTGGCACACTGAAAGTAGCTAGAATTAACTATCGTTCTGCTGTGTGATGGTGTTTTATAAACACTGTTACCTAGAAGGCTGGGGCTGTGTTACACATAGGATCAGAACTCAGGTGTAATCTCTGTATTTTAAAATCATTGAAAAAAGAATCCTGACAGGCACAAGAGACCCAGTGCTAAGCCCAGAAGTTCTGTAGTGTTTCTGACAGGAAGAGTCCCCCGTTTAAACAGTCCAGCTCTGGGGGCAAACACTGAACATATCAGCATAAAAGACACAGCAGCTTTCCCCACTTTCTATGGCAGTAGAACAGAGCTGTCACCAAGACAAAGAAGATGAAGAATGGTATTGCAATTCTGGAAGAAAGTAGAGCCTGAGTATAAAAAACTCATTTCAGCCCAACATTTCCAAAATAGGATTCGCTTACTCACTGTACCTGAGCAGAATTCAAGATTAACACAACTAAAGCAAAAATGTGTCCTTTATTCTTAGATAGCACATATAAGTCAAAGCTGCAAGGATTAAGGGAAACAGGCAGCTTTCAATCAGTACAGATAAGATGCCTTTTTTCTGCTTTTGAGCAAATAAAAATAATGCTGCCATCACATATTAGTACAGTGTTTAATGAGGGTTACTGGCAGTACAGCCCAGCTGTTACAAATGGTCTACACCACTTTGCTGTCAGTAGGAGGAATGGTCACTGTCTTCCAGACTTGGCCAAGAGGTCACACCTCTTTCTTGGAAGTGGCTCTGGTCATCTGGACTCCTTAAGCCCATTCAAATTGTTAAAATCACACACCCTGAGATAGGCAAGCACCAAGTGGCAGTAGGACAGCTCAAGTGGAAGTCAGGTCTCCCCTTCCAGAAGTACCAAGCCATTAGGTTTTGTTAGTCATTTCGTGAGACCTCACCCAGACGGTGTTCCATTTCTGTGCACAGGCACCACTGTGTGCTTAAACGTCCAACAAAATGAGTCTAACAAAACCTGCAGTAAAGAACAGCAGATTTGGAGACAATCACTTCTAGCATCTGCCATGCAAGAATGGTCGAAGAAGGCAACAGTAACATCTCAAAAGCTCCAGCCAAGTGCTCAGCATCTGAAAGAGGGCAATTCACACATTCTTCTGAAGAAAACAGCCTCTCTGGCTGTGTGGAGCATCCAGTCCATGTAAGTGTAACAGCCCAAGAACTGCAGTGAGTACTCAGAATTGCACTGAGCCCTGAAGACTAAAAATATATGTACTAGTGCTCAGATGTCATACATAAGGTAACTGAACAGGGACATACTTAAGAACCAGAAACAGGAAGTTTTTAATAGTCATTTTAGGGATACACTATGTAAACATGCTCAATGATCATACAGAAAGCTCTCAGACTTACAGTATCAAAGCACAAAAGAGAAAGTTGGAAGTTTTAGTTACCTAAAATTCCCATGAGCACTGCAGGTTCCTTTGATGGAATTTGTTGTAGAAAAGGTAGAATATCGTCAAGCACAAACCATTTATCCAAGTACTCCAAAATCTTACCCAAGCACACTAGTGAGTTTACCCGGACCTGTGAAGTGTGATAAGAATTAAACAAACACTTTATTTATAGGAAAAAAACCCCCAAAAAACAAGCAAACAAAAAAACTTTATAAAATTCGTAAGAAAACCTTTATATATGAAAAATTCAAGACAAGGTAAAAAAATGCTTTTCTATCATGAAAGATAAACACTTGTTTTAACGCTCACAAAACTTTGGCTTTTATGCATAACACTGTCAATGTATATTACTATGGAACCCACTTCAATAATTTTTACAGTATTATTAACACAGTAAGTTGTTAACAACCTTAAAAACTGTTAAAGAAGTAAATGGTGCTCTTGCATTTGTAGGAAGTAAAAAATGCCAGTAAGAAATCAGAACACATTGATGGGCTTTTCTTTAAAGACACAACACGGGAAACCCAAAGTAATTAAAGGTAACAACATTTTCTGAAGACTAGAAATAATATTATTATGATACTCACAGCAAGAGAAGAAGTTTGCAAACATGCATTTTTAATTCTTGGAATCAATGAATTTTTCATTGATGGGTAATCTATTAAATTGGCAAACGTGGGAATTATGTTTAGGCAAAGCTCCTACAAAAAAAAAATCCCACATAAATTTAAAAAGAAATATGCATATTTATTATAAAATTAGTACTAATATAACTCAATATCAAAGTTAGTTCGAAATGTCTTCTTAACCTTTCCTTTTGAGGAAATATTTAAGGAAATATGTTCAACTAAACTGACAATCTATCAGATTCACTTAAAAACAGCTAGAATAATAAAGCATCATGGTATGTATACAAAACCTTTGAAAATGGATTCTAGAAAAAAGAGCATTCATACATTCGTAATGAAGTATTTGAACAGCAAGAATATCTTGTATTTTCATGAGACACCCTTATATAAAACCCAGCTTTTACTACAAACTACCAATCTCCTATATAAATCAAGAAAATTTGAATGAGTGCTATCAATAATACTGCAGTACAACGACAGACTGAAAGATAAAATATCATGTCAAGATTAACCATACTTTAGCAACAGAAAAAATAAACACACAATTTCAGTCCAATCTCAAAAATAACAGACAGTAATACTAAGTATATGTTGCAAGTAAACACCTTAGTAACCAAAGTACTGATCCAGAAAAAAAACTCATGCCAGGTACTTAGAAGCAAAAACCTTTCTCCCTAGTATTACAAAGGCTTTGCAAAGGCAGAAGTCACATCTGATTATCCAAAACTGTCTTTTGAGAAATATTTCATTTCTTTATCTCCCACTCCTGAATATTTTTGGTTAACTGGAAGCTAATTACAGTTGAATGATTAAAAAAAACCCCAGAAGAGCCTTAGAAAGGCAGAGAAAGCATGAGGAGAAAAGAATAAAATATGGATACATAAAATGTCACCAGAAGGTATATTAATATGATTCCACAGCACATCAGGTCTCCCAAGGTAACTGTCAGCACAGATGTTTTCACCAGCAGGAGCTCAGAAAAAGCCACCTCTCACTGACTGGGAAGAGCATGCATGCTTGCATAGTTTCTGCTGCACAGGCAGTCAAATATAAATGCATATCCTACTTTCTGCTATGGTGGCTAGTAAGAATTTCGAATAAGAGCATTAGAACAACAGTTGAGTCGTGACCCTCCTGGAAAATAAAGGAACTAAATTTTACTTTACCAGAAACAGATGTTTTTTAATAAAGAATTAATCTCTTTCAACATTCAGGCATATTATACAGCTTTATTTTTTTTTTTTTCAAGTAAACAAACACATGAGTATACAAAAGTTGGCACATCAGCTGAAAGAGTGAAAAAAGAGTTTTAAATAAAGGCTGCAACTACTTTACCTGGATCTGAATTGACGGTGCTTCCAAGGCTCTATAAACCATTGGTAGAACGCTGTTCTTTATTTCATCTGGTGGAGTTTTGGTTAGAAGCAAGTCCATTTTTTGCAGGAAGATTAACAATATCTATTAAAAGAAGGACAATTCAGAAGCCAAAAGTTTTAACTGCGAAGCATGTATTTTCAATTTAAAGTGAGTTGTATCATATCAAAAAAATTTCAGAAGTTTTCTTATAACTCAGTAAATGTGATCACTTACCATGTTGCTTGCCTGAAGGCATGGAAGACAAAAAACACTTTGACATGTTATTGCTTTTTAAAAAGAGCAAATACATACAAAACAAAATATGCATGTTCTAGACTGACCCTTATGAAATAACAGATCATAATGGCTCAGAAAGGAGCTCTTGTTTCTATTGACAAGAACTTGTAAATTATTCTTGCTTCTATTTATGGTCCTTTGTTAAAATACACCCATAGAAAATCTTTATACATGCATCACTGCTAAAAAAGCTGAACTTTCAAAAAACTACCACTCAAATTCTGTCCTCAAAGCACTTGATCACAACTCCACATATACAAGTTGTATTCCACGTGCCTAAAATCAAAATAGGGATGTAATGAAAAGAATATTACAGCTACTAGACGGACAGAAAGTGCCTTTATTCTACTTAACATGGACATTTTGAATTATAAAATAAAAAATCTCAAACAAAAAAACCTCACATCAATTAACCTAAAAAACACTAGAATAGCACATATGCCATCTAAGAGTTAACCACTACTCTAAGTCACCCAGCCAGCTCAGTCTCAAATACAGAGCACTACTGAACTTGTAAGATTCATAGCTTGGCTCAGACAGCTGCTAGAGGGGACACTGAGTACCTGCTGATACCAAGATTACTTTTAGAAAATAGGTTAAACTAGATGGATAATGCATGATGAAAAGTAGCCCATTAATAACAAAAGGCCAAGTATTTAGTAGGAAGACTTAAATTTTTGTCTAAAAATACATGGCAATCAGTGCTTGTGTGTCAAATAAAAAGAATCATCGAAGTGTAGAAACAGAAATGTACCAAGACCACTTTACAAATTTTCCCCTTTTATTTGTTTTCCTTTACAGAGAAGAAAAATAGATTTTTATACTGCAGCTAATATGTGTTTTCTTATTTGATATATATAATTTCCCAAACTGAACACACACACAAAATCATTAATTCATTCATTCTGTCAACACTGATTCTGGTGCAAAATCCCTGTATTTGGGACAACCAGGGTGAGATGGATGAGAGAAGTTTTAAAGCTAGATTTTATAGTTTCCTTCAATATAGAATCTTTGTTTGCCCTAAACGTGATGTTTTGAAATCTACACACGCCCTTAACACCCGCTCTTCTCTAGAAACCCCATAATATTGTGGCATTACAGTTTCTGTATTGTTTAAATCTATAGCTTTGGAGAAATATTGTTTGATTGTTTTTGCAAATTTGAAATGGACGTGAAAGAAAACTGTTACTTAACAACTAGAAAATCTTTAAAGTAAAAACCAAGTACTATCTAGCAATTTAGATTCAGATTTCACAGAAGCAGTTCAGCTCTTTACACTGGCTGTCAATGCTTTTTAACTAAGATAAAGCTGAATCATTTCTGATATCTCTCTTTTTACCTGCATGTAACTACAATGTAGTTCACACTGTTCCAAAGAACATCTTTTATTTTAAGCTTCTAGGATCATATTTGATACTTTTAATCTATTTAGGTAAAAACGAAGATGGTACAGTCACAGATTCACACACATAATTCATTAAGCAATTAGCAGTTGCACTCTAAGTAGTAATGCTTCACTCATTAGTGCAGAGCCCAGTACCTGCCAGGGTACACTTCGGTGTAGTGAATTAAAAAATGAATTTAGAGCACATCCTATGCTAACTCTCTGTGGAATCCTGTGAAATCCAAATGTCAGCAATCTGGATACAAGAAAAAAAACACCAAACCAAAAAACCCCAGGTGCATCTACGGGTAAAATATATGCAAATATTGTACTGTACAACCCTGCTCAGATTGGCCAGGTAAGTGTTCAAATCAACCAAAACCAAGTGGTAAATTAAATGTTTCCTTTTTTGCAAATCTCATCTCATCTATAAATGTAAATATACTCTCAGAGAACACATCTAAACAAGCAGAGGCAGAGACTTTGTGAATTTCCTGGAAAAATCTATTTTGTATGAATCAAGACTGACTGCCTGGACAACTACAAAGCAGGCTGAGCAATGTGTGTGAAGCTGGAAAAGGGAAATATAACAATTAGTCATTTTGTCAGAGAAAAAAAAACACCAAAGAGAAAAATTGTAACATGAACGATATTAACATACCTGGATTGGTTCTTGCTGCTTGAAAACAGGACCAAGATCAGGCAGAATGAGCTTGATATATTCTTCTTTGGTGCATTCCTCAGCAATTAAGAGCACGTTAGGCAAGACAAAGGGTACCATATCAGGATTCACAAATTCAGAAGTCAAACAAGGCAAAATTCGCTGAATTATAACACGCTAAAAGAAAAAAAACACCCGAGTATGAATCATGTACTGCACTGCAGTAAGTTCCCACTGTGCCAGTTCAGCAGCTTTTGTATTAGCCTGATATTTACAAAAAAGCAGACAGATAATTTTCAGTTTTGATCTCTTATTTGCACAGTACACTATAGCTAATTTACACTGTGTTACTTTGCTTGCTTTTATGTGTTTGCACTCAAAACATAAATGAAGACTTTAACAACTGTGAAGATCAACAAAAAGCAATTAACTGTACAGAAAATAGGACTTTCAGCCACACACGAGTTACAAAACCCTTACTCCATATGCTTTCTTTAAAAAGACCCTAACAAGACCCTTAAAAAGATCCTAGAAACCCCCCAAAATAATAGTTTTTTTCTGCACCACATCATTCTGTGAGCAAATGTGTAATCCTACTATACCTCCCTGTAAAACTCCAGTTATATTCCCTAGACAGGATTTTGCTAGTGAAATAGATATTTAAACTGTGGATGTCTACTGTAGAGTTAGGAATCCTTAAATGCTTTTGAACTCAATAAACAGAAATATATGGTTCAAGGGCACAGCCACTTCCCTCATAAAACATACTTTCAAGACAGAAAAAAAGCAAAAGAATGACCTAAAGGTGATTAGGTCCATCAGTGGCTGTCTAAAATTAAGTGAAATACATGCCATCTGTTTTGCACTGTGTAGTGCAAAACAGGATTAAAAATAAAGAAATTTAATGCACAGGTTGAAAAGCTCAGTTCTTGTATTATCTATTAAACTAATACTATTTTTCCATCACATAGGCATTATGGCTTGCATAAATTAAGGTACACCACAAAAGGAAAAGGAGCCAGTCTAGACATAGTGTTTAACACTACACAGGAGAAATACGTAATGACAGGCATTTGCCTTTGAGATTTCTGAGCACTGCCAGCACAAGAAAGCATTTAGTCTACTGAGGGAAGGAAGCTCCACATCATTCAACATTCCAGTACTGCCTTGCCACAAAAAAACTTGAAGCAATCTTATACGGAGAAAAGGCGGCAAAATGTCTTCAAAGACCTATGATGGCATCTGGAAACACAGGAAAAGCCTTGAGAATGAAGACAACTCCCATTCAAACTGGGGTGAACTACAAGACAAGCAAATGATGGTTCTGTATTTGCATTATTTGCCACTTTCCATTTAATGTGTTATTGGTTGCTGAGGAGTATTTCCCCAATAAGTATGTTCTTATCTCCCTTTATTTCCTTCCACTCTATTCTGACAGTCTCATGGCAGTCTATCATGGTACAAGAAAGCCCAGCATTCCAAGAGTCAAAATGCTAATAGATGTTCATATACTTTCAAACTTGCTATTTCAAGACATCATTCAGACATACCTTAGGTAGTTTTGGCAGAACTTTTGGTAGTCCTTTAAAAAACTGTGATTTCTGCAGGTTATCCCTTTGAAATAATGAATCAAAATACTGAAGAGTCATTGCTCCTACATCATCAAAGAATGGTATCTAAAAAAAAAGATTAAAAGGATGTGATCTGGAGTGAGACAACACTGACACTGCTACAATAATTCCAAAATATAACAATTTATTTACCTTTTCAATGCACTACAGTAAACCTTTACAATGACATGTCTGCAACTAACACATAGAAAATTAATTTTTAACATACCAAGTAGTATTAATATTCAGATACAAGTTTATTATTAAGACAGAATTCTCTGAGCATTTTTCAAAATCTCATGCATGTTATGTATATCTAAGTTAAAACATTCTTTCTTATACAATAAGCTGTCTACAAAAGAAATGTAATGAACAAAACTTTGATCAAATATCCCCCTAGGAATAATTCTGCTATTTAATATTACAACAAAAGATTACCTACTAAGTCATCCAGATATGGCTACCACCCCTAGAAACTCCAGGAAACCCCAGAAGCTCTATTATCTCTACCCTACAATTCAGTGTGCAGTGCAGATGTAGTAGAAGAGGCTTAACATCTTTACAAAACCATACTGCTTAATACAACCACTTACAGATTTGGTTGTTGTGGTCCTTCACACAATTGAGTTGATACCTGAGAAATATTTGCCAATTCCCTTGTTTCCCATCTTTATTTTATCTCTGCATATCATCTTTTTACACCACAGCAAAAGAATAGAATTGTTTAGTAAAGCAAATCTATAAGCAGGAACCCAAAAGGCTACCAGATAGGAGAAAATGGGGCATAAGACAAGCGAAGAACCATGCTTCAAGTTCCAGTTTCAGACAGGAAAATGGAGCAACAGTTTGCCAAATTAAAACTTTCAGTATCCTACTTGCAAATAAATTTTGCTTTGTTATGGCAAATAATTTCTGAATATACTTTATTCTTCTGCAAATTTAAGAGTACATCAAAAACCATAAGCTAAAAGTTACCCCTTACATTTATTGCCCTTCATAATTTTCCCCCTCTCAAATCCTTCCAATATAATTTTAAAGACTGAATTGTATAAAAGCATAGCATAGAAAAGCGTCCAACTGTATGAAAAGGAATAAAACAGTGTTGTATTGAATATTTTTTCTAAATCCTGTCTCAGCACCCACTTTTTCCATATAAATAAATGTCAGTGTAAGGACAACTTTTGGCATCAACTCACATTACTTCCAAATAGTTAAAAAATACTTAACATTTCAACTAAAATGCTTAACAGAAAACACTTTACAATAGCTCTACAAATCAAGCACTAATTTCTCTCTTTCCCATGGCTACTGTACTTTTCATGGACTGACCTTAGTCATTTGATCTGCGTCTGGTCTGACTGCTGGAGCTACATTTAGGAGTAGCTTTACATGTTCCCGCACCTCCTCGGGTATATTCTGAAGATTACTGGAGTTTAAACGGCTCAGCTGTGTAAGGAATTCAAGAACATACACCATGAAGTCAGAAAAAAATCCCGCACATAACTATTTCCAATATACAACAGGTCTATACTTGGTTCTTTTGATGGTTTCTCTATCCACACTTTTGATACTCCTCCCTTCTCCCCTTTTATAATCCTTCTGTTTCTGATTCCTCACAGTCTTCTCTGTTTCCCAACAGAGTCCCTGTTTTAGGTCCCATCCCTCTTTTTTCAACTTCCCACTGTAGTTCATGTTACCAGAGAACACAAACATGACATTTTTAAACAGGCAAATGTCATTATCTGAGGTGCTGTCTACACACATTAAAACACAGTTCATACAACTATGGCAATGGGCAGCCAAAGTTACAACAAAGGAAATCTGTGTCAGCTGATCCAATTCACTGTGACACTGTCTTCTGTTAATATTCGCAGTCCACAAAGAATGTGAAATGGTGATAGCTAAGTGGATACCAACATCCATGTCTACTGATCAAACCACTCCAAACCCAGCCCTCTTCCATAGTCCTACATAGGTAATTCACTGCCATGTGCTTCATACTGCTCACCCCAACAGGTAAGCATTATTTCACAAGACCAGCATTTAACAGGTTTACAGAGAAATTAGGTGAAAAATGCAATTTGTAGTTTATAAAGTTGTACATATAACCTCCTGTAGACATATTTTTATTTCCTATATTTTGCTACGATTTTTTTTCCTTGTTATAAAAACAGTATGCAAGACTAAGATACCATTATCAGACAGTTTATGTTGGAGCACTGATTGTGTTCTCAGTATTTAAATCTATTTTAACAACAATAACTTTGCAAATATGAAAATCAACAAACAGTCACAAATAGAACAAATACCTGATCGAGCTGTCTACTAAAGCTTTTAAAAATATCTTGCTTGTTGACTTCAAAAATTGGTTTCCCTTTATTAAACACTGCGTACATAACAGCTCCCAAAGAGTACATATCACTGGCTGTCTCACAGCTCACAGAGAGAATATATTCTGGTGCCAGATACTCAGGATTTGGAAGACACAACGATGGCAAGTTTGGATCCCATTCCTTACAAGGGAACTTTGGCTACAAGAGAAGCATGGGAAGTAAAACAAAGTACATCTATCAAGGATTTTTAAAGACCATTTTTCAACAAGAAACTCAAACAGCAAAAAATAATTAAGCCACTCAAATTCTATTATGAATCAAAGAGAAACAGAGCAAGGCAAAACTGTTAAGAATCTCTGTCTGTAGCTCAGAGTGATTAGCTGATGCAGTTATGTCTGAATATTAGAGCTGGGAAGTGTAATTTAAAATCAAAGCACTGCTGTAATGGGGAAACATGAGCTATGATGGAAATTCATTTAGGAGGTAG
The DNA here is from genome assembly GCA_013397955.1 of Grantiella picta. Classification (NCBI taxonomy): domain Eukaryota; kingdom Metazoa; phylum Chordata; class Aves; order Passeriformes; family Meliphagidae; genus Grantiella; species Grantiella picta. The sequence continues at coordinate 14,631 of VZRM01006201.1, read as the reverse complement.
CAACTAATACAGATGTGAATATTAAATAAGTGATCCTATACTGGAATGCAAGATCATGAAATTGATTTCAGACAAAGATCTGAATTTGAAATTGAGTGATGCTAAATATAAAGATTATTACCTCCTGTTCAGATGGATTGGTTGATTGGATACAAAAATCAAAGCCCATAATTTTCCACGCTCCACTCTTATTCAAAATTATATTTTCAGGAGTAATATTTCCATGGACCATTTTGACACTGCTATGCAAAAATGACAAACCTTCAGAGACCTGTTAATAAAAGATCATTATTTCAGGTTAAATATTTCCCCAAATATCCTGTAAGACATTTACAAAAATTCTGTTCTCAGTGTTAAATTCCTAAGTTAAACAAGAAACAGATTTTCATCACTATATTAGCCTATGCCTTAAAAATTAAGTATGAAGGAAATTAAACACAGATGGGTAATCAGCAGGTGAGATTATTAATGTCAATTAACTATCACAGCATAAATGTGGCGGTGCATTCCCCTCTCCCCCCAGGCCACAATATCATCTCAGAAGAACAAAAATGCTTTACAGAGTTGATCAACATAATCACCAAACTAAACCTGGGAGCTGCTGGTTCTCCACAGAAGGTAAAGAAAAGATTCTCATACGGTAGAGAGACAGCTGTAGCATAGACATTTACATGGAAAATAAAAATTATTTGAATTTTCTATTTTACATGTCGGAAGGAGCAAAAAAAAGTAGCAACTTAGAGTCTCCTGTGTTTATCCTCTCTCACACTTAAGAGTGATCAGGGAACTATTATCTCTCACCTCACAATCATTTAATTTACTATAGGCAGACAAAACTTTGGCAGTTTACAGACTTGATTAAAAAAAACCATTAATACTAAAAGCACAAGAAAATTATAAAGACAACCTGTATCATACCTGAAGCAAACCATATTTTGTCTCCACATCATAAAGTTTGTATTCTTTAATGTCTGATGGCAAAGGAGAAGGTAGGTTGTCCCAGCTGCCAAGAACATTAGCTAAACTTGCGCAGACTGGTTCTGTACAAAATGCCAAGCAATCCCTGTATAGGAAATGCATTAAAAAATTTCTTGTACATAAATGTAATATATCTCTTGACTGCAAATAAAGAACCATACAAATATTATATTACACATTACCAAAGCAGTTGGTGTGACCAAAAGCTATGTTATCTTTCAGGTTTTGAATTCTTATAATATAATACTAAAGAGAAACACATAAATGTCTGGAGTTTAAAAAAATACTAGAATTAGGCTATTTTACTCTCTAACATTCACATAAATCACTAATGATTCACACAATACTTCATAAAATTTTTTTTAAATACAATGCTTTTCTTGTCCTGATCCAGGAAAAATTGATCAAGTAATTCTTACTACTATTAAAATTTGTAAAATCAGACCCCTACCTATGCCTAAAATCAACATGTCCCTGACTGAAGCAATACTTAATTTGGTTAGAGAATGATGGGAAACTAAATTAATATAATAAAAGGGAGAACCTGAATATTCTTTTACTTTGCCAACTGATAGAGAAGGAGAGCTGCAAACACAAACACACTTGTTATGTGAACTGCAGTTTACATGTGAAGTGACTGTTTTCTAAATTATTTTATTGATTTTTTCTTCATGAAAAACTAATGGTCCTGTTACGCATTTTTATGACAATTGTGTTTGAAAAGCACAGATGAAGCAAACTTCCACACATAAAATGGACTGGTTGTAACACTTTGCTTCAAAATTTAAAATTTCAAAATTGGTCCTGAAACCAATATATGTCTCAATTTCACAAACTTCATGCAACACAGAGAGAGTCATTCCTTACACCCACATTCTTCATACTGGTCTGCACAGCAGTGGAGGCACTGGACAGACATTGCAACTCACTCCTTTATTGTTTTCAAGGGCTTTTTTGAGAAAGCATTACATGGATGGTAGCACACATACCTGCTTTACGGATGATTAATTCATGAGAACGCTAAACACTGCATCAGTATGAACACAGAAAACAGAAACTGAGTAACAGTAACAAACATACGTTTTTGAATATAAAGTTATAGGCAAGGAGACAGAGCCTAACTTTGTTAATTCCATAAAAATATCAGGAGACACGTCTCAGCATGAATCTACCACGTATTTTTTAAGTATTTCAATAATTAACAAGCTTGACCTTTGAAGCAAAATAAGGCTGCTGAAACATGCAAACCTCTTAGTGTTCATCTAGATTTTAGTTTTCTCTACTGCCTCTCTAAAGGAAAAACAACTGAAAAGTAGAATACATTGAATCCTAAGTGTCAGTTAACCTGACACAATGGTTTGCTTGGTTTCCTCCCTACAATTTTGCTAATGACATACCTTTCACATTTCTATTAATATGGCATGGGCTATAAAACTTGTTTCTGTTATAATCACAAGGGAAAATCAAAACACAGAAAGACAAAGTCCTTTATTTTCAGTCTCACATCAGCTCTACCACAGAGCTTATTCATTTAGTTATGGTTAAGGCACAGATGATAGAAAATGCCTAAGGAACAGTTATTCAGTAGTTTTCATAACATAAACTCTCCAATTACTGTTGTTTTGAGGGAATAAAAAGACGGCTGTTTATTTTTTACTTTAGCAGCTAATTAAAAAAGGGCCCAAACCACATTATCAGAAGGATGCGGTAAATCTAATTAAAGTAGCAGAATATTGCAGAAGCTGACGTCTGCCATACAGTGCAGCTGCTTTAACATTTCCCTGAATAATATCAAAATGAAATTAAAGAGTAATAAAATAAAAAGAAAACACTTTAATAATAAAAGTGATGGCCAAAAATGCAAATGATTTTTACAGGGAAATAATGTAACAAATTCAATGTCTAGTAAATTATCAGGGACAATTCACACTGCTATATTTTTAGTGGGTAGCAATAATATTATGAGTTAACTTTCAATTTGTTTTTTTTATCCTTTTCTTCAATAACAAGTTAAATATAAATGAATACTGCTTGCCAGTGTTGTTGATGGAATTCATGACCATTTGTAAACATATTCATATTTAATTTTTCAAATAAATAAGGAGTTACTCATTATACAAATGCATGTAAAGAGGTATACATCATTATATTTTTATATATATTAAGCATAACTATGTTGGATACCAATAATTTGTAGTAGAGACATTTTATTAATAAAAAACTATCTATACACTAGGGTTAGAAAGGTATGGCCTTTCTTTCCATATCTATCTTTCAGCCCTCCAGGTATACCAATTATCCATTTGTCTCATAAAAGAGGAATAACAGGTGACCTGCAATCAGCTCATCACAACAGTATGCTACTTTGGCGAAACACAAAAAATTAAAAAAAGAGGGAAAAAAAAAAACCAGGTACAGTCCAGGCAGAAGCCCACAACAGATTTCTTCAAGTACAAGCACATAAAAAACTCACAAACAAGAACTCTGATGTAACAAGACTGTTATTTTCACTCAAAAGGCGTAAATGCTTCACAAGCACACCACCAAAGCTTTCTTAAAACTCCAAGGTATGAATCTTAGACTTTTCTTCTGAAGGGCAAAGTTCAGGGGAAAAGTTGCTGAGTCAACCGGAAAACTGTGATAATTTCAGGAAGAAGCCAGAGGTATTCTCTGGGATTCACTTGCATACACTCTAACTTGAGATGACCCTAGGCCATTTAGCATGTAGTAATTTATTTACTGCTGTAGAGTACTGAGAGCTGTCTTCAACTACCTCCATTATCTCCTTTAGGCCTTTGTAGGGGACATACTGAATCACAGGTGCAATGACAGCTTTGAACCCCTGCTAATGTGAATGTGTTTAGTACTGGAGGAAAGACAGATATGAATATGGAAGTGCAATTTAATCTAATAAATCTGTCCCAAAGTGAGGATTGCAAAGATGAAGAAGCATTCCTACAGTATTCTCGGCTCCTAGAAGCCACTTGGAAAATTCAAGATAACAGACAGAAAGGAAGGACATTGTGCAATCAATCTTTCTTAGGCTACTATTTAGGATCACAGAATGGCTGGGGTTAGAAAGCACTTCTGGAAATCATCTAGTCCAAGCCCCTCCTATTTTGTGAAACCCTAAAACCTTCATGATCTTCCTTGGCAGTATCTGGATCAGCATCCTATTTTAACAAGAAAACGTGATTTTCTGTGTTAGATTTTAGTGTGCTGTTATCACTATGGCTGAACAATAAATCTGTAAGACTAACCAGGTCCTGTGCCTGGTGACCAACCTTTAATAAATCAAATAAGCACTAGAAAAACATGCAGAATTTTGCCTCCCTTGATTAGCAACTGAGGACCTTTCCAACACATACGTAGTTACAACACTCACAATTCACCAAAACTCCCTAATCATAAAATGCATCTCCTATATGGAACAAATGTATAAATAACTTTTTGAAAGAACACAATATATGAGTTCCTTAAAAGCAAAATAAATTAAACCACCAAATTTTCATGCTGTAAGGGTCATGTGTAGCCTTATAGCTGCAATTTGACTAAGATCAAGCAATTGATTATTGATTAGATTCACACCAGAACTGCATTCTGTGTGAAGGAGGGGGGTAATATGGGGGTGGGGTGAATACCATTCTCATATGAATAAATATAGTAAACTTGAATCTTTTCCAATGTATGTGTTGAATGTTCCAGATAGTTTACATCCAATACCAAAACAACGATTAAAAATATCTGTTCTCAATTCTACTACAGCTTACCTGGATTCTTCTAATGGATGTTGAACAGTAAGCAATCGAGGGTGTCGAAGCCTAGTCAGCTGTTGAACACCTCGTTTTAAAGAATCAATAATCTGATCTTTTTCAAATTTTTGGTACTTGTCTATCAGCTTCTTATCAAAGACAAAAACAGCCACTTCCTGCAAATAAGCAACAGAATTCAGCCAGTATACAACACAGCCAGAGCCCAAGCCTATACACAATTACATACAAATATATTTTTTGAATCAACAGTACAATCCCACCAATACAACAAACACACAAAGAAACTTACTTATTGTCCTCACTTAGTCCTAGTCATGGGACAGGTTAGGGTATATAAACTCTGAAATACATGTTTTAAGAGTTAAGGTACTAATGCTAATGCTCCTTTATCTTGTAAATAGTAATGCATAAACTATAACCCCTACCCACACAGTGACAGATCCACAGTCAGAAATCAGCTTGATTTTAAATAGGTGAAAGCATTTATAAAAATTACAAACAATTAAAATATTCTGAGCATATCTGCAGTCATTGGGCATTACATATATATACATATATATATATATATATATATATATATATTTATCAAGTGGTGCTTTATTAAACCAGATCCTTTCTCAGTGGTCTGCTCCAAACCAGTACAATCTGACAAAACAGTCACAGTAATTTATTAATCTGGTCAGACCATTCACATGATAAAACACTAAGAATTTTGTAATGCTTTAAGATGTGCAAAAAAAAAGTCACACAAATGTTAAAAACAGAGAAAGCCTCTCCAACTTCTGCAATTGGAGCAGGAGAAAATTAAGAAATTTATATAAAACTCTAAAATTACAGAGGCTGATGTCAAATAAAAAATTAGATTACATCACCATCTTGGAAGTCATTAATGTGAAATGTATCAACTAACGAACAAAAGGAATTAAAAGCTTTGTCATGAAACACTTTTATATGCTCCCACAACAGCATTATGAACAATAATAAAGGTCAGAAACCAGTAGAAAATAATATGAAAATAGTTTTCAGTCCCAAGAGGAACTCTCTGCTCTTTTACTGCACATTTTATAACCATAACTCTAATTAAAATCTCACAGGAACAGATACATTATTAATTAAAAAATCCCTATCAACTTCTAGAAATAGGCTACCAAAATATGAAATTCAGCCCAATACACAAAACAATTGGTTTTTAGCTATTTTCGTAAAGCTGTTAGCAGGTGAATGTTTATAACTAACTCAGTTAAGTACACTTTTCCTGCTTCTACTCATACTGGCTCCCTACTCCAGCTCCTAAATATGATGGATCAAACATTAACACAAGGCAGAGAAGAAAAATGACAGGGGATAGAAGATATACACTGAGCAGTACCTGACCAACAACAAAATTTCAAACCAAAACAGCACTCCTCCAAAAACTTCTGTTTGATGAGACGTGAAAAGAATCAGAAAGTGAATATTTAAATCAGTTATAGTTTGAATATTTTATGATGGCTGGCTCTAAATAAGTTCTACTGGTGCTTATTGCAATCCTGCATGGTTTGTTTAAACTCATCATTCCCTGCAACTGGCATAAGAGAACACAATTTGTGCTCCAGATCTGTAATCAGTTGACTCAAGACCATTAGGTTCCTCTTGACCCTCTGCAGTGCTGCTGTTGGGACTTTGTCAACACCCACCTGGAAAAGCCAGTAGTGGGTAATAAGCAGTGGGCTGCACCAGACTGGGAGGTTTCTCCATGATGTCCCTGACCCAGGCCCCAGGGCGGCAGCACACCTCCCTACGGATTGGGTCCAGTCAGCATATCAGACCCTCCATTCCTCTAAAAATGGAGACACCAACAACTACTAAACTTCTTTTCTTCTTAATTGAGGAGGTTGTTGTGTGGGAAGCTGCCCTGCCCTAGGCAGCTCCTCCATCCTGGAAGAACCTCCAACCACATTCTCATTTCCCTGCTCCTCAGATTTCTGGGCCTCACACCTCTTGTATAAGGGGTACGATGTAGTTCGGGAGGGAATTCGCCTGCCACGCTGAACAGAAATCCATTTCCACTCCCCTCGATCTCTAAGGTCCTCTCCTTCTGCCTGGTGGTGAGATGGCAGGAGATCCACTGCTTCTCATGCTGGGGAGGGCAGGTCCATTTGCCCAAGGTGTGGCAGGGTGTGCCTCCATCAGTCAATCTCTTTCTCAGAGTCCCTAACACTTTCATCTTTCTATTTTGTCTCAGCTCCACCACTAGGCTGAGCAGATGGTGGATGTGATGGCACCTCACAGAGCTGTTCTCCCTGCTGCCCTCCCACAGCAGTGCAAGTTTTCTTGCTTTCCTTCTTCCTATTTTCTGCCCCAGGGATAAGGAAGTGAGTGAGGAGCTGTGTAGGTGCTGGCCACAGTCAGCCTGCCACATCCTCCCAGACTACTTGGAATCCTGAACTTTTTATGAAGCACACACCAGTTTGAAACACAGGTTGACAGTTTAAAATATGTGTCCTTATTTGCCCATGTAGACCTCTTATAAACAAAACAGAATGCAAAAATCCTGCTCCTATCTTAGCCAATGCAATTCTTAAAATAAAAAAAAAGAGGAAAAAGGAGAGAGAAATAATTTTTTCCTACCAGAAAAAGGCAACCTGACAACCAAGCCATATCACATTTTCTCTCCTGACCTTAAGAGGAAGGCAAGAATTCCTGACCTTAAGAGGAAAGCAAGCATTCAAACACACACTAGGTTTGTGTGACAATAAAGATGCAAACAAAACTAGAAATTATTTCTAAAGTAAAGACTATAAAAGCTGTGGAAATGTAATGACAATGGAATGACAATAACTCTTCCTATTCATCTCACTGGATACTAAGAAAGTATGTAAACAAAACCTATAAAACATTCAAGCACTATAATCGTGAATACTACACAAACTGAAATCCTAACAGGGATTTTAAACAGGGTCAAGAAATAATGACAGATACTAAGCACAGAAAAAAGAAGAAAAAAACACAAACTCCACAAAAAAATAAATAAATACAGTTCACCATTTATCCTGTGAACTGAATTGATATAGTGCTCTCATGGAAAAAACTTAAATGTGATCATGTAAAAAACTAAATTATGAACATAAAATCAAAGGAAATTTAAAGGTAGCCGTCAAAATGCTTGACTTTACAAACTCTGTTTGTTTTCCCTTTCTTTTTGTCCTCTGTTTTACCCATGGGCACTTATATAGTTTTAACATGAAAAATCAAATGTAACTCAATATGCAAACATGATATTTTACCATGGCCTCCCACTGATACAAGTAAAATAGTCACTGAAGTAAAATACTGGAAAGCACTCCAGTATTACTTTGGTCTTTTGCCAGAAAAAGATTTTTCTCCCCCTTTTGGGGGTTTTATTTTTTATAAGCTTGACATTGTTTTTTCATAACCTTACTTTCCCACCAGTTTCCTTCAGTCATAAGGTATACAATACAAATATTGTTTCAGTTTTAAAAATTTATCAGCCTTCAAAGTTTTCATAAAGGAAGCTTTAAGTTCAAAGTTACTATATGCACAGCCAAAGCAACAGAAAGTTGACTTACCTACCTACCATAATACATTTAGTACAATCACAATAAAAGTTAAACACAACTACAGCAGTTTTGAAATGCAAACCACTACCTTCTGAATTCTGCTAGCTTTTCAGCTGAGCTGGCAAGTACTTTGTGACATTACCCTATCCATTTCTGATTGCACTTTCTAAGCAGAAGGACAAATGCCATATTATACCAGAAAAAGTATAAGTGCATAAAGCCTAGGTTAATATATCCAAGATGAGCTGAAATACATACTGTAAAATTATACACCTATATATAACCAGAGTGACTCAAATCTTTCCAAAAAACAGCAGCAAATCAGCTATGAAATAGCACCAGACAAACATATGCACACAGATAAGTAATTTCCTCACATTGTCTTAGGCTGTTACTCAGTCACCTACTAAGTAAGCAGAAAAGACAAAGTACATGAAAAAATAATAAAAAATAAACATTCAGAAATCCCAGAAAAACAGCAAGGCAGGAACCAGACAGAACTCTGAAAAGAAGAATAAAATCATAGGTACCTACTGTCACCAGAGAAGGAATATTTGTAACTGTCCATTGACTTAAACCAGGAAAAAAAATAACCCCGAAAACCAAGATTTCTGATGGTATCTACTGCTGTAACTTTAAAACCTCCAAATTTAGCTATTTTATCTGACTGCAAAGACTTAAACTACTACTTGTGCTGTGGTAAAGCGACAACTACATGGGGATACTAAGCCCTAATATCCTGCTTGTCTGATTACAATACACACTTACTGCAAAAAAAGCTAAATGCTTTTAGCTTCAAGTTATATAAACACACTGGTAATACAGCAAATACGTGCAACACTTCACAAAAGTGACTGCTACCACCTGGAAAATGACAGCCAGTCCAGAACACATTCAAAAGGTACACAGGAAAGGAATAAAAATATAATGTTGAAGAACGGATATATTGCAATACAACACACCATAAACTGTATTGCTGCACAGTTTGTTTGGCAATGGCCAAGTGAATGTTGACATGATGTTACCTAACTGGTAATATTAATAATGAATGGTAACTGCATGTCGAAACACCAGCCATCTAAAATTCCATGCATTACAATTGCTACTGTATTTTTAATGACTGATGATGGCATGCAACTGCACAGATGTTAGTCAGGGATTACAGAGATATTACAAGATCACATGGGGCACCTGAACTAAAACTCTATAAAATAATTGGTCAGCACACCCATTCAAAGCTTGAAAAACATGATCATCAGGAGCCTAGTTACATATCCTCAATCAACTACACAGTGAAGGAAACTTGCTACAACTCTCCAGACCATACACCTGCTACAGGTCAAATGCTTACTGGGCACATAGATTGTATAAAACCTATCAAAACTGCCACACTTTATTGTTATCGCTTCTTTGTATAGCTGAGTAAGACCAACTGGTACATTGGGTAAATTCAGTAAATACTGGATGCATAGAGCTCTGCAACAGCTAAACAGATACTTGGAAATATGGCAAAAGTACCTGATTAAACACTGTCTAGACTCTGTCACACAGGATCAGATCACACATTCTTTGCAGATTATTTATTCTGCGTATTATATTTCCTATGTATTTGCTACTGTTTCTTTTTCTATCATCTAACAGATTGTATATACGTTTTCCAGAGTTATTCCTTTGTGTCCATTTTTTTTGGTAATCTGCAGCAAGCTGATGCATTGTCTAAGTGACTTTACATCACTTTAGCATTAAGTTTAACTAAAGACCATAATTTATGAACACTTTTATTTGCACTTTGATAATTGCATTTCCTCTCCCAATTTGAAAAGAGACTTTTCAAATTTCTTCAGTACAACAAAATAATTTTCTATAATAACAATTCTTACACTCTGTTCTTGGCAAACCTTCTTTTGAAGCCACAGTCCCACATTCATTTACACATGTGCCTTCAAGCGAGTCAAAAGTTTGTGTATTAGTGCTCTGAACCCAAAAACTTTAGGGAAACTAGAAGAGAACAATACTGATCTGTAATCAGCACAGGGAAAGCACAACTAACTTCCTCCTCCATGCCTCTATCCCGTGCCTTCCTGTCACAGGATCTCATGACTTAACAGTTCTAACTGCTCAATTTCTGCATGGTAGCTGAGCAAAAAAACATAGTGTCTTTTGCTGACAACAAATGATTACAAACTTTATGATTATTTTAAACCACAAAAAGCCAGAACTGTTGCCAAAATAAAGTTGCAAGGTGCAAAGAAACTGGGGAACCAACCCATGTTAAATGAAACTTCTTCCTTCTTGTCAGATCACTTTTAACTCAGATGAATTCTTGATCTTGCTTCCAAATTGTACGAGTGCAGAACTACTTCTTTCTCCAGCAGTGATGGCTTAAAGCAAGTATCACTTATGCAGCTTGAGAACAATGGACTTAAATAGTGCTGAGTTGTTTGTGTCATTTCACTGCCCTTAACATTACTCTGCCCCGTCGGATTTTTTTAACTGCCACTTACCAACTGCTACCTATCAGTCTGTCGTCTAATGTTTATAAACTTAGCTCTTTACTTGATAACTCACCTGTTTTGTTGATTTTTTAGTTCCATTAAATATCTTCCAAGCAAGACCATTACCTCCGCTGGCAATATGTCGTCCAACATCGAATTCCCTGGTAACGGGATTTCCCATGACTGCACTGGTGACATCAGCTGTCACCTTAGTCACAGTGCTCTTCAGCTTGTTCAGCATGGACTCCATGGTTTCAACTGTGAACCGATGTCTTATCCTACAAAGACAAGCAAAGAAAGGTTATGTTTCTGTTATGTTGAAAACTGTGCTTTTCAAAATACAAGCTCAAAATTCAGTATTTTGCCCATCAGATTGCTGACATTACCAATTGCATGATCCAACTGTTAATGAACTTAAGTAGTAAGTGTAGGGGAAGGAAAAAAGAAACCATCTTTTTATGCTTTATCGAAATTGTACAAGAATGTTTTTTCACAACACCTTTCAAAGTCAAAAGACTGTGGCAGCTTCCAATTTACTTCATACTCCCCTGCAGTGCGTACTTCCACAGTTTTCTGTATTTTCATAATAAATCTGGCTTGCCCATTCTGTCAGATACAAGTTCTGAAGCCTATGTCCCATTTATACATTTGTTTATCTGATAATATATACACAAGAAAAAAGAAGGCAGCAAACAAACAGAGAAAAAAAAGAGGTAGACATTCATCTTCCTTATCTGTGCGAGCAAAGACAAAGAAAGAATGCAAGAAGAAATTACTGCTGAGAATCAGTGTTATGAAGTATATTCAAAAGCAACATTTAAGCCTATTTCTTCAGTCTCTCTTTCCAATAATGTGTAAAGACACCTGTATGCCTCAGTCAAACCTGACCAAAATTAACCACACTGAAGTTACCTGGACATGCACTCCCTTCTCTCCCTGCTATTATAGATTTGATTCCACTACAAATCAGGACAAATAATCCGATTAGGTTTCAATTGCAAAGACTGTTCACTGTTTCACAAAAGAGGCAATAAACATACTGAACTAAACTTCTCAAGAAGTTCCCTGTGTTATGGAACAATTCACTCCAGAGCAGTTGTGTGTAATAGCACTAGCCAAGCCCTAAGCAAACCCTAGTGCAGTGCTGGAAGCAGCACAGCTCTGCTGCTCTGTCTTGACTATTGGTGCAGTCACATCCCATCTTCGGTATTCTTCTGCAGGGAAATCCAGGAACACACTAATGCTGTGGCTCCATAGATATTTCTCCAATTTCCATGTCAGCTGAAGTGACACAGCTTCGTGCTACTAAATGAAGCACCCCACCAGGAATTTTAAGAAAATACATTTTAAAAAAACCATCGCAAATATCAAATTTAAATCAGACATAGTAGTTACAACTTCAACAGGACAACTCAAGTGCACAATCAGGTGTGACTGCAAGATGTTAAGGGTGGAGTTTGTCTTAATTACGGGGATTGTGAGTTTTAGATATGAGAAGCTGTGTCTGAAATTAACAAGACAATCTTAAGAATAACTACATGTTTGGTATCCAGTTAGTGTTTTGTTGAGAATACACCTTGAAATAGATTATGGAAACATAGATTTCCTTTATTAAGTAATTTTATTTCAGCATGTGACCTTTTGTTATTACAAGAAATTAATTTCATTTTATGATTTGTAATATGGAATACCACATGCAACTCCTAACTGTGCAGCCCTGCACCAAACAGCTATGAAGACACTAGCTAATATCCCTGTACAAAGGAACTTTCCATTAACCTGGTAAATAGGTAAAAACAAGGATAATGGAGTATTCTAAAAATGAGCTATAGGCATTTCCAGCTCTCAGCAATTTTATTCAGCAGCTATTCTATGCACAAACTCTATATGCTAAAAGACTCTAAAATCAATCCTAATGAGTTTAAGATAATTCCAAATCTAATTTATTTGCACTTAGATCTTGTGCTTTTTCTATTGTTTTGTTCACTCCCAGCCATCAAATCTTCTCTCATACCAATGCAACATCCATCTTCTGTTAAGACTCTAAGAACCATAAAACACTTTGCAAAATTAACTGCAGAAATATTATGAAGAAAATACTTGTGCATGCACGTTCAAATTGCTTTGTGTAAATCTGAAAGGAGGCTTCTCTCAGAGGTGGTGGAAAAATGGTGTAGTATTCATTAAATCAGAAGTGCCCTCTGCTGTGGGTGACAGACTAACTGCAGTGAGTAGCCTGGAAAAGCCACTAGGTGAGAATGTCAACAGCAATCCAGTATCTAAGTGCTAGAATTCAAAATTCAAGCCTGGTAGACCTTGTCCAACCTGTTCCTCTCCCACTTGACAGTAGGCAAACTATTGTTTAATTTAGCTACTGAGCAAGGAGTACCGAGAAACTTATTTCTCAACAAGCAGATGGGGTTTAAAGTTTACATCCATCTAACCATAAATGTGTAGAAATCCTTGTATCAGCATTTGATTGTCAGCTAAAACAGCGTATTTTGCCTTTTAAAAACAATTGCTATTACCAACTTCAGTAAAAACTCTCTATATATTATATCAACAGGAACAATACACTTAGAAAATGCCCCATCAAAAATACCTATTTTGGGTAGTAACTACAATACCACATATCGTGGCAATTTAGCCACATCTGAAATACATAGCTTTAGTTCTCAACTATAGGAAAATTGAATTGTTCAGTTCTTTTAAGACCACTCTACTATTTCTAAAATAATTAATAACCAAGTGGCAATAAAGTCAGTCATCCACAATGAAATATAAATTTTAAGTTGAGACAAATACAAAATGTGAAGAGTAACAGTGCTCAGGCAAACAACACAGGACATGCAAAAAATGTTTAAGAACACAGATTTCTTCCTGTGTCAATGTCATGAGTAATATTAATGCTACTAATTCCATGAAACCTGGAAGTAATCCTAAAAAACTCAATGTTCAATATGCTCTTTTCATGAATGCCCCCCACAATCACTAATGGTTTTCATGCTGATGTACATCAGCAATAATACAGCAGCATGATGAGGACAATCACTTAGCAAGGCAGTAAGCAACAACAACCACTGCACTAAAAATAAGGCAAAACATTCAAAATGTTGAAATAAAGGTTGCTGAAATCCAAAACAAAGACTGCCCACCGTTCTTCAGTTCTCACTCATATAAAAAAAACCTGCATGATGTAAACCCATCAGTTTATCCTCAAACTAATTCATACCTTCATCTGATGTAGGGCTGAGGCTGCACACTGTATAGCAGTACAACAAACACTCTACCACTATCCCGACCTATAAAAAGCCGGGATTCCCCTTTGGGAACTCATACAATAATATTTATTTCCCTTTGGGAACTAATACTTTGGTGCACGGCCACTTCATGCCACCCAACCGCATCCTATCCATCTGCCCCAAACCAGCATCAATCCACAGAAGTGCTGCAACAACTGAGTCAAAGCGAACAAAAGGAAAAAAGCCCAGCATTTTTCAGGCACAGTCTTTTGCATTTGTTACAAAGACACCGGGAGGGTCAAATGCAATGAAGCACCGCGCAAGGTGTAGCTGCTCTCGCTGCACATCACCTTCTCAACTTTCATGCACCATTTCGGTACTGAGCTCCAGCTGAATCCCTACCGAAACCTCACGGAACGAGACCCACGAGCAGGGTTCTGTCTATCTCCCGGTGACAGGTGAAACCCTGCCCGTGCCGCACAAAGCCCGGGGCAGCCTCCCGCGGGCCAGACCTCCCGGACACAGCATGTACTGTAATTTACAGCGAGAGCACTCGCCCCGCAGGCCGGTGCCTGCTCTCCTG
>VZRM01006200.1:316916-339515 GCA_013397955.1 Grantiella picta | reverse complement strand
TATCATTAATCCAGGACACCTGGCTGAACTTTAACTCCCATCACAGGCTTTGTGCGGTGTTGTGGCTCCCTCTCCACGTGAGGATTGTGGTGTTGGTAGCTGCTCACCCTGGGACACTTCCCTCGTGCCCATTGCAGCCCACTCCCTCCCTGCCTGCCTCCCTGCCTCCCTCCCTCCCATTGTGCTGCTGTCCTCAAAAAGCACCTGTTCCATGTCTGTCTTGGCCACCATGGAGTGCTGTGCTGGCACTGGGAGGAAAGTAGGAGGAGGAGGAGGATGGCCAACAGAGCTGCAGCTCAAAAGGAACCTGAGCCCAGATGTGCTCTTCAGCATGTTCCCTGGCATGAGGACTGGGAACACTCAGAGCTGCACGGACACTGGTTTACCAAAGACTGGTGAGAGTGACCTCCCCATCACGCAGTGGGGATACCCGTGGGGTGCTTGGGGTGGGCGGCACTGCATGGTTGTGACTGGTCTGTGACAGTGCTGTCCTGTCTGCCACACGGCCATGGGTGATGGGAGGGCATTGGGGAGGGGGCTGTGGCAAGGCCAATGCTCACCCCTGAGGGCAGCTCCACCACCATTCTGCAGGATGGGCCAACTAGACCCCAGGCTCATCAAAGCTGTGGCTGCCACATCCCTACAAGTGTCCAGGGCCAGGCTGGATGGGCTTGGAGCAACCTGGGATAGTGGAAGGTGTCCCTGCCCATGGCAGGTGGGGTGGAATGAGATGATCCTAAATGTCCCTTCCAACCCAATCCACTCCAAGATTCTGTGATCAACAGCATGGAGAGATGGGCTCCAGGTTCCAGCTCCCATTTATAGAAGTGGGACAGTGGCTGATGTCCTAATAATTTCTAGTTTTTTACTCTTAATGTATCTGTAACTTGGTGTAGTTCTTTACTTCTTATAAAGTGCTAAAAACCTCTGTTCCCAACACCTTTAGCCAAAACAATCCCTCTGAATAGAAAATCCAAGGACACATTTTTGCCCTAGGGCCTGAAAATGCGTAAACAATGGTGAAATGAGGGGAGCAGTCCTGGGATGGTTAACATGATCGCCTAAGGGTGTTATTGGAGAATTACGGAACAATGGGCTAATACGACAGAACTTACAAAAGCTGAAGAGCTCGTGACCCAGTGTCCATTTTGGGTGTAGTCCCTCAAGGGGGGACTTTGGTTGCCCAAATGTACCTTGAAGGCCTTGAATAAATTTGTCTGCTTGTTATACTCCTAATTTTGTCCAGTCCTCTGTTTTAGATAGCGTGTTTTGGGCATCATGGCTGCAGGACACATGAATCCCCAAAGCCATCGAGATGTGCCCATCAGGCCTCTCTTGGCAGCTGGAGGCTTGGGCCCCACTCAGGCTCTCCTTTGCACCAACACCTGTCAATGCACACCTGAGAAAAACGAGGGGAGCTGCAGCCAGGACCTATGAAAGGGAAGCAGAACCTCCCAGTGAATTCCAGTTTGCCATTCACTTTGGAGCTGTGCCTGGAATTGGTTATGGGTACAACAGGCAAAGCTGGAGGCTCCAGGGGAGCTGCAGAAGCCTGTTTTTCGCTTTTCTTCAGACACCTCAAGCAGAGGTGATAATGGCACTGATTCCACAGGACCATTCAATGTGTGAGCCAGCAGCAGCTCCATAGCAGCAGCAGCCTATCCTCCCTCCCTGGTGACAGGCACAGCTAAGGCACTCTCGGCCTCTCACTGTGATCAGGAGCCAAATTTTGAGCAGAAATGCTGCTGCAGCAGCTCCCTTACGGTAGTTTCACATGGCAAGGAGTCCCCAAACCAGGGCAAACCCATCCCAACAGCCTGTTGGCACTCGCAGAGTGCTCCAGCACACACCTGGGGCATTCTGTTCTCAAATAACATGAGCACAACACATCTGCTGCTACCCTTTAATGGCTCCTGGCCACCGCAGAGGAGAGGGGGCACAGGCTGGCTCCCGACGCTGCATCCATCCCAAGGCACTGCTAGAGCAGGGTTTCACCATCACAGCTTCAGCTCGTGGGGCATGGGCTCCCCTCGCAGCCCAGCCAGCAGGTTGTTGGCTGCCAGCACGGCCATGGTGCTCCTCGTGGCGTACGTGGCACTCCCAATGTGTGGCAGGATCACTATGGGGACAGGGAGGACACTGCTCACTGCTCACTTCTCACCTTCACTGATCCCCAGCAGCCCCTTTCAGGGCTGTCTGGCACAATATCTATGTAGATGTTATTAGTGTATTAATAATTGTGTAATATTACTGTTATAAGTAATGTATTCAATAAATACACGTCTATTAATTAGGTCCTGCCTGGTCTTGTTCCAGAGCTCTCAAATCACCAAGTCCTGCAAATTTTTCCAGAAAGTCTCTGCTATCATTCCTCACAGTCTACTTTGGGAACCAAAGCAAACAAATAATGTGTTGTAGCCAAAAAGGTAAAACAACAGCTACAGATTTGTATTTCAGAAACACTCAGTCATGGGCGGTTCCAAATTTTCATGATGTCCCTATGGTTTCTTTTTGGAACATGATTTTCCTACTCCAGAAACCCCTTCCCCCTGGAGGGAGGACACCCTGTGAAAGACCAGCCAAGCAAGCTCGTTCCTAACCATCCTTTCTCATCTGCCTCATCCTCCTCCAGAGAAGACAGGTGTCACACCTGGACCTGCACCTCCCCACCTCCCCATGTCCCACCTGCCCCATGCCTGGCACAATCCAGGTAACAGCCAGCCCAGCGCACTCCTGAGACCAAGACTCCTCCAAACAAATTCAGCATCCCACTCTTAGCCAGAGGAAAACTTTTCTAGCACAATATATGCCCAGGAGCCTGCAGAATACTTGAGTTGGACAGGGTCTGAGGAGGGAACTGGTTTCTCATTCACGTACCTGCTGAGATCAGATCCTCTGAATGTCACACATAGAATGAAGAGTCACCATGAAGGTACTAACACTGAGCTGATCTCAATGGCTTTCTGGAGAATTAAAATGCCCCCACACTTGTTTGACATCATGTTGGTGAGTTCTTACCCCAGAGCAGCGGTAGCCCACCTCAATATACCTGACCTGCTTGTCCTCCTGTGCTCTGCTGCCCATTGGCACCAGCAGACTAATGGGGACCAGGGGTCTCTGTCACACCTGTCAGTGGGCCCCTGAGGCAGCACCTGCAGGAGGAGGGCTCTGACAGCCCCCAGACACTCACCACAGTTCTTGAGGGAGAGCAGGGGGTGGTCAGTAGGCAGTGGCTCTGGTGTCGTGACATCCAAGCCAGCAGCTGCGATCTGTCCTTGGGTCAAGGCATTATACAAGTCCTCCTGGTTCACCACAGCCCCCCTGGCAAATGTGAGGGGTGACAGGCTGGCGTCATTGCTGAGGTGTCCCGCAGGTTCCCACGGGCACAGAGGCAGCGGGTGCCCAGGGCTGCCTGAGCAGAGCTCAGACCATCTCAGGATGTGCCTGAACATCCTAGCACAGTGAGGTACTCCTGCTCCAACTGCCCACAGTGGGGGGAAGAGCTGGCTGCTCCCTGAATAACTTAGCTTGCCTTGGGCTCAATCCCAAGGAGCCTTGGGCACACAATCCCAGTGGCTGCAGCCATGAAGGCTGAATATGCTGTCTGGACTCACAGCCCAGCAGATACCCCAAAACGCACAGCCTGGCAGGGTGGTAGCCACTCTCCCAGGGAGGTGACTGGGCTGCAGTACCTGCTTGTGTTAACAAACACAGAAGTCTTCTTCATCCTGCTGAAGAAGTCCTTGTTGCACATGCCCTGGGTGGCTGGCGTCAGGGCACATGTCACCACCACGAAGTCCGACTCCTCAGCCAGCCTTGTGAGCGGGACTGAGAGAGGAGACACAGAAACACTTTGCCCCTCAGCAAAGCTCCAGGGGCAGCTGCAGTCCCTCCTGTCCTCCCAGCAGGACACTTTGGTATTCATCCCGTGGGGACAGTCCACAAGAGCCTCCCCTTCTCCCAGGAGCAGCTGCCACATTTTGCTCCTGTTCTCTGTGTCCAACTACCTCGTGGGAATGAAACTGGCAGGAAGTCACCAACACAAGGACAGAGGGAAGGGGAACAGTGGAAGGATCAGCTGCAGACTACAGTTCTCATAGTGGTCTGATGAGCTCCTGCATGCCCAGCCTTCGCCTGGCTCGGAGGAGGCAGGGTCCTGTCACCCCTCACTGCCTTGTGGGGCATGTCTGGGGGGACATGGCATTCCCTCCCTCGCTGCCCCCTCACACTGGGAATGCTGAGGAGCCCCCCAGATGCCCCAGCCTGTGCCCTCCCTCGAGTGACCCACCCTGCAGGTGACAACCTTGAGAGTGACACTTCCCTGGAACTCTGCCAGCCATGGTGCTCCATGACTGACAACCGACACTGCCCCTGCCCCGGTGCCATCCTTACCAAACTCAGCCCCAAACTCCGCCGCGCTCTCTGGTTTTGGGCCACTGCCAGTGTACAGAAACTTCCTGACCCCAAATGGCTTCAGGCGCCGAGCAACCGCCTGTCCTAAGAGTGAGGAAGAAGGGTGTTGGGCTGCCGTGGCTCCATGGCGTGTGGGGACCACTGCCCGAAGCCACTGAAGGACTGCTGCAGTGGGATCACTTCCCTGGCTGCTCCCTGCCCAGAGTGTGGGAAGAGGGGTGGAGATATTCTGCTGTGGAAAGGGGCCCATGGACACTGAACCCGTGCTTGCCCTTGGGAGCAAACTGGGCAGCAAGGACAGGAGTGGCCACCTGCTGGCAAAGTCCACAGCTGGATGGTGCCGAGTGTTGTGTGGACTTTGCCTCTGCATTTGTTTAACTGAAGAGCAGGAGGTGGTTCAGGTTGCTGCAGGGACTGGAGGTGGTGGAAGCACCTGAACACTTGAGGCTTTAAAGTTGAAGCTGATGAGCCAGTAGAGCTGCTGGGAGAGGCTCTGCACAGCTCCCCTTGCTGTGCTCATGGGGTTTACATGGGTGAGCACCAGGTCACCACCGTGACTGAGTCCCAGAACAGTTTGGGTTGGAAAACACCACAAAGACCATGTCATTCCAACCCTCCCACCTCTGGCAGGGACACCCTTGTGAGGCCCAGGCTGAAGGCCAGGCCCCAAACCCACCCTGTCACCGCTGCAGACACAGCAACCTGCTGTCTGAACTGCACTTACCTATCCTGCCCAGCCCGACGATGCCCACTGTGCTGTCAGACAGGCCATATCCACACATCCACAGGGGCTTCCAGGTTGTCCAGCCACCACTGGCAAAGAGAGAGGGACAGAACAGGGAAAGCTGTTCAGAGCCTAGCCCAGGTGCTTGGTGTGAGCTGGATGTCACCAGCCCGTGTGACACAGCTCCAGGGCCACCTGCAGCAGGCACTCACCTCTTCACCTGCTCTGCCGCCTCGGGCAGCCGGCGGCAGGCGGACAGCAGCAAGGCCACAGACAGCTCTGCGGTGGCGTCGGTCAGCACGTCGGGGGTGTAACCCACGCGGATCCCCCTGCCAGGCCAGACGGGGCTCTGCGGCAGCCCTGGGTGCTTCCCCGGCATCTCTAGGCTGGCTGCCAGCACTATGCCTGTCCCAGGTGCCCAGTGACATCCCTTCGGCTCTCAGCCCTCCTGCCACAGCCTCTCCCCAGGCTGTCCCTGCCTCACCCCTGCACCCAAAGGCTCCTGCAAGCCCAGCAGGGTTGGGGTGACCCCAGCCATGACCCCGTAGTTGAGGGGTGCGGGTAGCTGACCCCATCCAGCCCCATGCTTTGTGAAAGCCCAGCCAAAAGGGACCAGCGGGATGTGGGGGAAGGGGTGCAGAACTGGGGGCACAGAGCAGGGGGTGCAGAGCTTGGGGGAGCGAATGAAACAGAGGGGGAGGGGCTCAGAGCAGGGGGAGGGTGGGAGCGGGACGTGTCAGAGCTGGGGGTGTCACAGGTGGCGAGGGACACAGCAGGGGAGGAGAGGGCAGCGTTACCGCTTCTTGATCTCGTCCAGGGCGAGGTGGTCGAAGCCCACGGACAAGGTGCTGATGACCTTCAGGCCGGGCCCTGTAAGACACGAGCGGCGCTGCCGTGGCTGTGCCGTGGCTGTGCCGGGGCAGGGGGCGGCAGGGCAGGGGGTCCCGCAGCGGCACGCACCGGCCGCCTCCAGCACCTCGCGGTCGATGCGGTCGGACAGGAGGCACAGCAGCCCGCGCGTTCCCGCCACGCCCGCCAGCAGCTCGGCCCGCGGCACCGGCTCCTCCGAGTCCCACTGCTGCACGCGGCACCTGCGGCGGCACGGTTACCGACCGGCACCGGGACCGGCACCGGGACTCCCAGCGGCCCCGCGCTCACCCGCTCGCCTGCGACAGCACCCGCAGCCCCTCGGCCGGGATCCGCCGCGTCACGAACACCGACATGACCACGCCGTCACCCCGCAGCCGCCCGGCGCCGCCTGGAGCCGCCCGGAACGTCCCGCAGCACCGGATCCGCCGGAACGCCCCGCTCGGCGGGCGGCAGTCCCGCCCCCGGCACCTCCTCCCGGCAGCGCCGTGCGCTCACCCTGCCCGAGCCGGCCGGGCGGAAGTGTCCATCCGTAGGCGGGCAGATGTCCCCGTACACGGACATACGGACATTCCTGCACAGGATTAGGAGGCTCAGGGCGATCTTCTGGCTCCTTGACAGGAGGGGACAGCCGGGGGGTCAGGCTGTGCTCCCAGGGAACAGGGACAGGAGGAGAGGGAACAGCCTCAGGCTGGGCCAGGGGAGGCTCAGCTTGGCCAGCAGCAGGAATTTCTCCATGGAAAGGGTGCTCAGCCTTGGCAGGAGCTGCCCAGGGAGGTTTGCAGTCCCCATCCCTGCAGGTGTCCCAGGATTTCCTGGCTGTGGCACTCAGTGCTCTGGGCTGGGGACAAGGTGGGCATCGACGGTGCGAGAGTTCTTTTCCAGCCCAATGCTTTCAGTGATGCCGTGATGATATCCCCACGCGTGCACACGTCAGTGCATACACTTAGACACAGACATGTCTGTGTTCATACACATGCACATGCACACACATGAGTACACACGTGCATGTATAAGTATGTATAGGCATTCCTACACAGCCCCATATCAGGTGCTGTTTTGACGTGCATTCCCCCCCAGCCTCTGGTGGCAGCTTTGGGGTGTCACAGAGGCTACAGATGGGTCAAGTGCCACCTCTCACTGAACTGAACAGACTGTGCTTGTTAATTAACCCAGATTTAAATTGTCTGGAGATTTGATCTGAACGTGTTCTGTGACTGCAGGTACAGGGCAGGGGAAGCCAAGGGAGCCATGAGCTCGATAGTTAAAGCAGCTGTGTTGTGTGTCAGAACGAGCACAGAGGCAAACAGGTAAAGACAACACATTTGTGGGGAGAGGGAATGTGGAGGTTGAGATGTATATACCAGAATATTGCTCCATGTGGGATTTGCTCTGCTGCTCTGGGTGGGATTTCCCTTTATCATGATGTACCATCAGAATGCTGTCAGATTATGCCAGCAGAATAGGTTTTATTTTTTAATAATTGCTTGAAAGTTTAGCTGATGCTGCTGAGCTGGGTATCATTCGAGCTGACACCTTATCTCTCTCCCTGATCAGGTACGGATTAGTGTTGGGAGTACCTGCTCTCCAGTGTGACACCTCCAGACTCATCCTGCTGGGGTTTCCCTTCCTGCTTCCCAGTCCCAGTGGATGTGGTGGAGTCACTCCCTCGGACACTTCAGCAACCTCCACGCTCTGGGCAGTTCCCCCAGTGGCAACCAGAGAGATCAAAACCCCCAGAGAGGGTTTATTTACAAAACACAGTGCACAATGCTGGCCACAATGTGCTTTCATCAATTAAAAGCACCTGTGAACCATTGTCCTCACTGTGGCTTCAGGTCTGGAGTCCCTCAGCCCTCCTCAGTCCCTCCAAAGGTGAGGTCATGGTGCTCCTGCACTGCATCTCTTGGGGGCCCTTGGCAGAAGAGCCACAGGGTCACCTTGGCTCTGGATAACCACCCCTGGTTTCCCATTTTGTTTTCCAGATGTTACACACACATAGGTGTGTATAGAACCCACACACATATGTAAATGCCTAATTCCATTCACACCTTGTGATTTGTTCCAGGCAGACCTGACTGTCCCACCTCCCAGAACCTTTCAAAGAGAGATGGAAAAGAGGGAGTGGAATGGGTGCCATGCCTTCCTCTGTTTGCTGCCAAGTGGAAGGACACTGGCAGAGTTGGGAATGCCACGCTCTCTGGTAAGCTGAAGTTTGATGGATGTCAGGGTGGGACAGAAAAGAACACCAGATTTCCCTCTCTGAAGGGAAACACCAACCACCCCAGGCAGAGATGACAGCTACCTGAAGGATATGAGAATGTGGAGGTGTGGCAGCCCCTTGAAGAAGCCAGAGAATGGCTGGTTCTCTGTTGGCCCATCCCATCCCATCCCATCCCATCCTGGGGATTTATGCAGGCTGGATGGGAGAAGCCCTGGGGACTGGTGGTGGGACCATCAAATCCAGCTGAATGCATGCCCAGCAAGTCTGGTGTTGGCTTCCCAGAGCAGAGCCTGTTTGCTGGTGTCCACCTGCTTAATTGATAATCTGCCCAGGGGCATGACTGCACTCCCATTCCAGGGTGTAATTTGTATTCTCAGGGACAGAGCTGTGTGCCAGCAGTGGTGCTGGGGAGGAGAGCTGCGGGGGAGAGCTGGGGACAGGAGGGCCGTGCCAGTGGCTGTGTGTCCCCCTCACCCCAGCAAGTGGGACTGTGCTGGTGTTCCCCCCCAGAGCCCTCCAGCCCTCCCCACATGCTGCAGGGCAGGGGCTGCTGCTCCCCTGGAACCTCTCATCTCTTGATCACCCCCAAGTGTGGCTGTCTCTGTCCCTCCTCCCTGCCTGCTCCTGGATCGAGTTCCTGGCTCTGGGAGAGGGATGGCAGGAATGCTGGCTGAGCAGTGGTGTGTGGCCCGTGCCTGGGTTTATTCCTGACAAAACCAGCAATCTTTGGCTGGAAGGGACCACTCTGAGCTGGAACCACCAACCTGGCAGCACCATATTGTGTCCCCAGCAGTGTGGGATTTCACCCATCAGTGTTGTCATTGTCTCACTGTCCCCAGCTGTCCTGCTGTCCCCAGCTGGTGTGAGACGATTTCCTGGCAGACTTTCCTTCCTTCCGCAGGAGTCTGGAAGAGCCCCCAGTGACAGGCTGGTCCCACCACTGTGCCACAGGGCCTACCACTGGCAGGGCTGGTGTAGTCCTGCCACCCCCACCAGTCCCTCGGGCAGAGGGACAAAGAGCTGCTGTCCACCTGGCTGGGGCCCAAGACCAGGAGTCTGGCTTTTCCCACCCTGTCATGGTTGGAGCTTCCTGCTTGCTGCTGCTCCTGCTTGCTTTGCTGTGCCCACATCGCCGTGTCCCTGCTGCTCCTGTGTCCCCTGTCACTGCACTGTGACCACATCCCCGCTGTGCCTGTGTTCCCATGTCCTTGCTGGACCCTGTGTCCCTGCTCTGCCCATGCCCCTCTGCTCCCATGTCCCAGAGTGCCTCGCTGCTCCTTCAGGCTCCACAACGCTCAGGATTCCATCAGCCAGGTGAAATCCCACCCTCACTGTTGGGTGGGAGCGTGTTTGGCCTGTCAGACTGTTGCCACAAGGTTGTATTTAAACCATCTTCATAGGTTTCCTGTAGAGAGGAAAACCATGTTGTTCCCATTAGGGATTTCAACCACATTGGTTTCTTTAATCCTCCTTAAGGGATAGCTGGGATTATGTATCTGGGAGCAACTGAAATTATGCTGCTCTAAGGAGTGATATTTTAATTCTCTCTTAAAAGAGGCATTTAAAGGAAGGCTCAAAGCTCTACCTGGAGTGAATTCACAGTGGCCATATCAACCTTGTGCCCCTTGCAGCCTGTGGGACAAGAGGTTGTCTGGGACAGCTGGTGAATTCTATTCATGGGAATAAAACCTACAGACTGTGCTTGCAGGGTGACAACTTTCCAATTTCCAACACAACTTGCTCTTCTTAATGCTCTCAATGAAAGCACAGCACTGTGCTCAGGGCAGTACCTGCAGCATGGCAAGGGGAGAGGGGCAAGGCCAGCAAAGGAAAGCAGGATAAGGATAACCACAGAGTATTTAGAGAAAATGCGGAAAAAAGGGAGTGAGATGGCATGAATATTAGCGCATGAAAATGACTAGCACTCTGAGAATTTCCCAGTGTACTTCTGACTGGTTTGGGCTTGCTTTTATAATTAATTTATGGAAAGCACTTAAATTGGGAATAAACACAATCTCACAAATCCCTCCTAATCTCTGCCTGTATTTTTGAAATGATACCCTGAAGGTATAGTTCCTCACAATGATTAAACTGCTTTTCTTTTAAGAATTAAAAGGGACCTTTTCTGTGTGGTCCTGTGCTGTGTAAGCAGCCAGGCCCATACTCTGACCTGCTCTAGATGCCACATGTTGGAAGTGCCCGGATAGGGCATTTCCCCATCGGACTGCTGGATGCCAAATCTGCCAGTATTTTCTATTTGGATTCATGTATTTTAATGCAAAATATGACCCGGTGTGTTGTCAGCCACCTAACGACTCAGAAGCACTCAGCTATTAGCATACATTTAGAAAGCTCCTTGAAAATGAAAAGAAATGTGTTTAATTAAGTGGCTGCTTTTCCCTGTTGGTGGAAGCCAAGCTCTCTCTGCGGGTGGATGTGCAGAAGGTGCTTGGGGCAGAGCAGCACAAACGGGGGACTCCAGGGTGTGCTGGTGGATTTGGGGCTCTGGGTGCAGGCAGAAGCAGTTTGGGGCAGCTCTGCACAAGAGGAGAAGCCTGGCAAGATACAGGCTTTGCCCTGTGGCCACCTCAGCTGGGCTTCAGGTTCTGCTGGCCCTGCTGCAGGTCTCAGTGTGCTGGTTGGGCACTGTGTCCCTCTGCAGAAGGGAGGAGCAGTGAGAGGCAGAAAAGCATGGCATGGGATGGTCCCCTCTGTTTCCAGTGGGGTACAGGTCCCCAGGGTGCTCATGGCTATGGGGTTGCACCTGGAGAGGGCCCAGCAGTGACAACATAAAGGTGTGGGAAGCAAACAAAGATTTTCTTACATGTCTTACTGTGCTTCAATATGGAAATCCAGGAAAGCATTACCCAGGGTGCAGCCTGTCCCTTTTGTTTGGCCTGTACAGGTCAGTCACGCATGGGAGAAGCTTTTTCCTTGTCCCCTCCAGCTGCCTCTCCATGTCATAGCTAGTGGGAGAGCACTGTGGTGCTGGGGAGCTCCCTCACACTCACAGACTGAGGAAATGGGTGAGGAAATGGGAAGATTACCCCTGTGCAGCCGTGGGATGGCTGGGCTGCATGTCCTAGGGAGTGCTCCCTGTTCTGCAGGCAATGGCTGTGCTCCAGCAGCTCCAGGAAGGATTTGGGACATGGCCATGTGGGTGACAGGACAAGAGGCATGATGCTGTGGTGCCACCAAAGGCATCCAGCTGGGACCTCTCACTGCCCGGGATGGGCAACAGCCTGGCCAGGAGGGCAAGATTTGGCAGAGCCACCCCCTCCAAGTCCCTGTGGCAGTGCTCTGCAGAGTCTTGGTGGCACTGTTTGCGTGGCACTGCTCCTTGCTGTGCTGCTCCTCACAGCAATCCTGGCACGTCCCTCAGGGTGCAGCTCCAGCTTGCCAGAGTGGCTCTAGAAGATGGGTTGTTTTTTGCAAATTCTGTATAATGTATATACAATATTACATATATAAGATCTATTTTATAGGGTTATTTATTTCCCTCCTGCTGCAGTAATTTGTTCCATCACAACCTTCTCAGGGCTCTGTATGCTTTTTTTTGCTCAGCATTTCCCTCCTACACACTGGAGTGATAGGTTTTAACACAGTTTTTCTGTTCTTTGGGGAAAGAGAGAGAGAGAGAGTGAAAGACTGAATGTGATCTTTGTTTTCAAAATAATGCTGCAGTAATTTAAATGCTTGGAAAGGTGCTCTGTTCCCAGAAGTAATAAATAGTTCTGACTGTTTTGCCCCATTAATTGCACATTAATTAAATACGTGTATTTTATAACATGCGTGTTCACTCACCTGCTTGCTGTGACAGTTAAATGCATGTTTGAATATGCATTATACCCTTTAATGCACAGTAATTATTTGGTACATTATTATAAGCTCATCCTGAGCCACCCCTTCACAGGGAGTCAGTATTTGTGTTGGCTCCAGGGGGTGCTTGGTGACAGGTCTGGGGTCATGGGACTGGGCAGCTCTTCTCCTGGGGGACCACGTGCCCTTGGGGTGACTGCCAGCACCAGCTGAGAAAGGTCCATGGAGGTTGCTCAGATTTCTCTTTCCCCTGCAGATCCCAGCTGGAGAGGCCCAGTTTCAGTTGTCCATGGTCAGGGCAGGCTCCAGACTCAATGACTGTCCACGGCCAGAGCAGGCTTCTGCCAACCCTCACCAGGGGCTCTTTGTTCTCAGACATTTTAGGAAACATTGCTTCCATTGTCTCAACCATAAAAGCTGAAGCCTGCCGAGCTGAGGGAAGCAGAGGACTATGAGGGTTTGGGGAAGGACAGGACAGGCCATTCCTCTGGTGGCTGTTGCTCCTAGAATCACCTGGTTCTGCCTTTGGACTCTGGCACAAGACAGTGAAGGATCAGCAGAGTCTCCATCCCTCAGGGAGAGTGGGAACAGCCTTTGTCAGGGCTCTTGATGACTGGGGGACATACAGACTGTCAGAAAGCTCACAAGCTGTGATCAGAGCACCCAGTAAATCTGATCTCTCTGATCTCACCCCTTGCCATGCGGAAAACAGCCAGCAGCTCCCAACACCTAAACTGGTGCTGGGTTAAAGATGAAGTAATGACCTGGCAAAGGGCATCATGGCCCCAAGAAGATACTTTTCTGCTGCCTCCCTTCTTCCTGCTGCTGCTCCCAGCCACTTCCAGTGTTCCACCAGCCCCTGCAACAGTCCCTGTGGGGATCAGGTGCCCTTGAGAGCAGTGCTGACCTCACCACAGAAGCAGAGCACAGCACACAGCACTAGTGTGGCAGATCTGGGGCAAACCCAGAGTAGAACCAGGAAAGGGATCCACAACCTCTGCTTGGCATGGTCCCAAAACAGAGGAGGTTCCAGTCCCATGTATGGAGTCCTTCCAGCAGACCCACATTATCTCTGCATCCATCTCTCTAAGGTGGGAGTGCTCTGTGAGTGGGAGGGAAGGGCATGGACCTGTTCCCAACCTGCTGCCACTCAGCAGTGCCATGGCTGTGCCCTGTCCCCAGCAGCCGCAGCCGGCGGCATGTTCCCAGTGATAGGTCCGGCTGCAGCTTCTGAGGAACAATGCGCTCCTACTGTATGGTACCAGATTGTACATCAAAACTATTATTTCCAACATCTTTGGCTTAATTGTAAAACTATAATACAAATGACATTGGGGGTTTGCTGGAGTTAAATTTTAATAGCAAGCCAGCGCCCTTTTAATGACATTTTATACATTTAAATTGGGCATGATCCCTTTGGGAACAGTAATTTTATTCATGGAGATTATGTCTAATTTGAATATAAAAACACCACTAAAAAGATATTGGATTTGCTATTTTTCACTTGCAGGAGCTCTGGAGTCCAATCTTCCCAACTGACTGGGCTTTGGTGGATTGAAAAAGCCCTACAATCCCCCACCCCAACTTCCTTCCAGGAAAGTGCATTATAATGATCCATGTGAGTCCAGCTGCCCGCACTGCTGGCCTGGTTGGGCCCCCAGTAGGCTCCGAGGTGCAGCCAGCAGCACCAGCTCTCCCTCTGCAGCAGGTATGGAGGGATGAGTGTAGGAGGCCATGGGGCAGCTGCCCAGGATTGGCCATGGCCAAGGAGTCCTGGCTTCTGCTCCAGCCCCGCACACATCCTGTTGCTGGAACTGTAAGGATGGCAGCTGCCTCCACCATTGCTCCCCTTTTTTGTGCTGGAGCTGGCCAGAGTCTCCCAATTCCAGTACCAAACGAATGTGACTCCTGTCAGATTGGCAGGTGCCTTGGCTGGGGTGGTCCTTTCCTCCCTTGAAGACAGGAGAGGGTCTGGCTGGCGCTGTGCTTTGGCAGGAGCAGATGCACTTGCTTTTTCCAGAGACAGCAGAGTTAGAGATTGATAGATGACAGGCACAGCTCTGCAGGGACTGTCTCTGGCCCACATTCCCCCCTGATCCTCAGTGAAAGTGTCACTCTGGAGAGCAGGGAACACTGGCACACACAGAGCCAGCACTGAGGGACACTGGCACAGAACAGCCAGAGCTGAGCAGTGTCTGTGGACACCTGGGTAGCTCCTGCAGAGGCTGTCCTTGCCAGGGAGGATGCTGAGCAGAGCTGTCAGCCTGGTGGGAAGGACCCTCGAGTCTCCTCTCCTGGGGTGGCTGGCAGGAGCTGAGGCCAATTCCAGCTGTTCAGGCTCCCCCTTGCTGTACAGACTGCCTGCCCACTGGGTGTGGGACTGCAGGAGGACAGAACGTGTGGCTGAAGTCCGTGGATGAAAAACAGCTCGTTTCCTCCCAGAGATCAGAATACAGCCACAGCGGCGGCAAAAGCTCTCGGCTCCTCAGGGGAGCATGTGGAGGGAGCCGTGTCCTGGTGGGGAGGCAGGAGGCTGTGGGGCCCAGGAGTGCAGAATAAATAAAAGCACGGGGGTTCCAGCAGGAGGGACCCTGGCAGCCCTCCCTGCCTGTCAGCTGGGACCGTCGGCACCGCGGGGCCGATAACGGAGCTGACGCTGATGGGCGCCACACAAAGCAGCAGCCTCATCTCCAAGACCGGATAAACTGTTTGGCCTTTGGACAAGATTATTTCTGTTCAGAACACGATTGTTATCACTTAATTGAAAATAATTATCCAATGCAAATTGGCTTCAAGTTGGCAGCTGAGTTGAGGAGATGGCACATTTCCAAGCTGTCCTGAGGAGAGCTGAGTGTGGTGGAAGGGCGAGGGGCTGGGGCTGTCCGCAGGGCTCAAGGGGGAGTACACTGCAGGGCAGATGTTCCCTTTGCAACACCTGCATCCCTCAAGGAAAACAGCGGGGGCTGCCCTGCCTTCCCAGTGCTTTCATAAATGGGACGGTCTGGTTTGCCTTCCCAAAGCAGCCACAGTGACAGCAGCAGGAGTGTAGGTGCTGGAAGCAGTCGCTTGAGAGACCTCTGCTTGGATGTGACAGTGTCCACAAGCCTGTACCCCACCTGGGGATGTCTGCACCTCGGATTTCTTCACATGGAGAATGCAGATCTGCTGGGAGAGCTGCAGTCTGTCCACAGGAAGGAGGTGGCTGTTGCCATAGTGGGTGTGGGGTACAACTGAGATGTGGAAACCTCTGGAGAGCCCAGCAGGGACAGTCCCCTGACCCAAGTAGGCACTGAAGCCTCAGCTGGGCTTGTTTTTTTCCACTGGACTTGCTCCAGCCACATGCAGTCAGCCCATCACTCTGAACGTCATCTGTGTCTCTGTGTTCTTGCCAATGGATAGAGGAGAACAGGTGTCTCTGTGGAATTTCCCCCTTCCCAAACACTTCGATGCCTGCTCAACCCTCCTCTTCTGGGGTGCCTCTGGCCACCCCTGCCTGCAGGCTCCATGGGCTGTGGTCAGCCCCAGCACCTCCTGTCTAGGGGCTCCCTGTGGCCCCTCTGCCCTTGGCATTGTCTCCACTCCCTCTTCCTTGTTTTCTGCCTGAATGGATTTGGATTAGACAAGATCTTCCCAAATGCACACAATGCCCCTGCCAGTGCACAAATACACCAGAGAATACTAGGTTTCCACAACATTGTTTTTTTATGATTTGACCAGACTGGCACAAGGTTAATTAAAAAAACCCCCAAAAAACAATGTTTAAATGCAGTTTCATTGGAAGTATAAAATGCCTCTGCAAGAATTTCTGCCAGGACTTTTCAAACCTCGCAAAGCACAATTAGACACAGTCAAATATTGCCCTGGTTAAAGACTATTAATTTTCCTTACATTTGTCATGAATTAATTTTTTCTGGCTGTATCAACAGTGTTTCCTTTATAAATACAACTGGCTCCTTTACATTGAAAAATTAAATTTGCTCTGATAATGAACCAAGGTGCTAATAATCATTTTGCAATGCAAAAAAAGTGCAATTACTGGCTGCTGTGCCACGTGGTGCCACAGCTGGTTGTCACTGACCCTGCTCTGCCACTGTCAGCCACAGTCTCATGTAGAAGGTGCAGCATGGGAGTGCCCATCCTTGCTGGGTGCTCATGTGTCGGGGTCCACCTGCTTTGGTGAACTGAACCTCAGGTTTGCTTGATGCCCTTGAGGAGCTGCACAGACACTCATGGGGTAGAGAAAGGTCTGCCAGTGAGACTGGGGCCAACCTGAGGCACACAAGTCTGTGTGGTCACCGCAGGCTGCTGGTGTTGGGTACAGTGTGGCCCTGTAGACACAGAATTAAGTGATGGTCCCTGCAGACTGTACAACAGTTGGAAAGAGATTGATGTTTTAAGGCAGACTTTAGGGAAAGAAACACTTCAGGGAGGAGCCAGACCTGTGCTGTGTCACAAAGACACATCCAATTCCCTCCCACAGGTGTGCCACAGACACCTCAAATCACAGCACTCCTTCCTTACTCAACCTCTCTGTGTAGTGGCTGCAACAAATGATGGACCCAATACTGCCTTCTCCCCTCTTCACTCCTGGGACACCTGCCCCCATTACCCAACAAGATTCTGACCTTCTGATCCATCCATCTTGTCTCCTCTGCAGTGCTGGGGCTGAGCTGTGGCCTTTTATTTATTCACGCAATGTAGGTTTCCTCATGCTACCTCACCAGTGCACATCAGCTGTGACCTCGAGACACCGTCCTCTCCTGGGATGAGCATGTTTTCCAGTCCCAGGCATCTCTGGAGTAAGGACTGACAGTTTTTTAAAGGGGGGGGGGGAAAGGAGGCGGGGGGAAAGCAGGTGGGAGGAGTGACAGGCTGAAGTACGCTGCGGTTTAATAGGATAAAGCAGAGCTCGATGGAGGCGACTCAGCCTGCCAGTTTCCAGGCCTGGCGCAGGATTCTAACACAGCACTGCCCTTTCACAGCACCTGGCGTGGTGAAACTGGTGATACTGGAAAATCCACCCCTTTTTGCATTTTTCCTTGTCCTGTCCTCCTCACCAAACATGAACAGTATCCTCCTGCTGAACTCTCAAAGATCCATCAGCTGCCTGACAGAAGCCTTACAGGAATGCTGGGTGGCACTGGTTACTGGTGACAACTGGTGCCAGACACACTTTGTTCCAAGTGGTGACAGACTGAGCTGCAGGCATCGGTTTCTGTTGCACCTGATTTACCCAGGTGCTTCCCAGCAACAAGCTAGCCCTGTCCATGTTCCTCTTTCTTCACTGGTGGCATTATCCAGACCTGTCAGGTCTCCCCTGAATACCCTGGTGGGTGCAGGTTTCTACAAAGCCTGACAGTGGTCAGTACCAGACTTGACATCATTACCTGACAGGACCCAAACACACCTGTGGTTCCTTCCCCAGCTTGGATGTGCTGCTGGAGGATCTTGTTTCTTTTCCCCCAGTGGCAACGCTGCTGCCTACCAGCCAGATCCTGGCAAGATCCTGGAGGATATTCCCTCACCCAGCTGCCGTCTGCTTCCAAAGTGTCACTGCTTCACGTTTTTCCCTTCCCATGCTCCTGAGAAACGTGCTCCCTCCATCTTTTACTCACTGTCCTGCAATCACAAGCAGCAGACATCTACCACAGCAAAGGCTCTGCAAGGCTGGGTACTTGCAGGATTCGGAGTGACATCCAGAGGCAGTTCCACCACAAACACATCATCTGGTGCTGGCAGCAGGTGCTGCCAGTGACAGGCAGGAGCCACAATCTGCAACCAGACTTCTGTGGGTCTCACCCAAGCACATGTGTAAGTCACTTTGCCTAAATTCCCTGCCATTACCTTGCCAAGGCCAGGCAAGCTCTGCCCACCAGCAGAGCACAATGGGGTTTGAATAACTCCACAGCAGTGTCCCAGGTGAAATATTCTGGTCTGAAGCCACTGAGCATCAGAGAAAGAACTTGGGACTCCTGGCTGGTCTGACTCCTGGCTAGGACCTGGCTAGGGACCTGCTGACTAAGGACCTGGCCTTCAGGGCAGGAGCTAGGAAGAACTCTGACTTGCTCCACCCTCTGGCACTGCACATGCATGATGTGCCAGATCATTTCAGGTGCAGGAAATGCTGTCACCTCACGACAACTTAGCTGGCCAGATGACCAAACCAATCACTGAAAACTACCCTCTTCCCTGTCTGTCACGTTTGTGCCAGTTTGGCTAAAGGCCAACAGTGGCTTTTGCTCAAATGAAACCCGGAATCCAAAACCAAAAAGGGATGTAGAACACAGCAGCTGGGAAAAGAGTGGTTTCCATGTTAAAAGCAAATCTTTTCAGGGATGGAAGTAACTTACTATTTTTTCATTAGGACTAAAACTGATCTGCTTTTCATCATCAGGAATTTTTCAATCAAGCAATAAATGAAGTTAAGCAAAGCTTCATTTTTGTTGCCAAGGACATGCTGAAGCAAAGCAAGACATTAGATTCCCAAATATTATCCAGGTGTATCTCTGCCTGAAATACCTCTGAGACAGGATGACAGGATCAGCAGAACACCCATGTTCTCACTGTGGAGTTTACCAAAGAAAAACCTGATGAACTTAGGGAGTACTGGCATGGGATGACACCGGCATAGTAAAAGTCCTCAATTTTTTCTTGGGTGCCCATATCCCTTTCCAGATACCCTTGCAGGGTATAAATAGTCTCTAATTTTAACACAGGACTGTAGCATGAGGAGACGTCTTGCACCTCAGTGACACTGTGCTGTTCCCATCAGCTGCTTACTAAGGAGTGGTACAGTAGAGAGCATGTCACAGAGCATATAATTTCCTTTTCAAAACAGTAGAGTATAAATACATTCCTTTTTTTCCTTTACTTTTGCTGGAGTTGATGCAGTTTCAGGAGAGGACATGATGCTGTTTTCAATTATGTCTGGAATGCATGGAAATGAGGAACAAACCCATTTTTTTCTCATGTAAAGTTTTATTTGCATTAGTCCTTTGATAAAGCATTTTATTCTTACAAACCTTAAAACAACATGCTGAATTTCAGTGTACAAAAATAACTGCCTTTAAAAAAATTAAATTTTAGCACAGTGTGACTGGAACCAAGTATGCTCTTCATAGTCCACTCTTTTTTTTTCCAGAAACAGCATCCACATCAAAAGAAACAAGGACAGATTTAGTGTGAGATGTAAACTCTGTTCCATGCCCAACTGCTCACTCCTGCCCTGCTGACCAGCTGGTAAGGACATGGATGGAGCCCTGAAAGCTGAGCATGGAGGGCAGTGGATTGGTGGCACTGCACTGGAGAGTGAGATGGGTGACTGCTGCATCCCCAAGCATAAAGCAGAGACTTGGCTGTCCCTTCCGAGGGGGAGGGAAGTGCCAAATGCCCTTCTGCACTCTGGACAGGACCAATGGCTAGGGGAATGTGCCTTATTCCTGCATTCCTGCTTTTCACCCCAACCCCTCCTTACCCAAGCCTCCCTGGCATTGGCCCCAAGGTGCTATGCTCCCACAGCAGAGCCACATCTCACTGGTGAAGAAACAAACCCTGCCAAACCCAGTGTGCTCCCTACATCCTCAAGCAAAGAAAATAAACATACAGCCTATTCCGTGACCACCCCAGGCAGGAGCACTGGGTCCTGCTTGCGATGGGGACAGCTCACAGAGACAGTGGTCCCCTCCAGATATGGAGATGGACAGGGTGGGTGATGGTGCCCAGCATGCTGGGTCAGGGACGGACTCAAATTCATGTGCTAAGAGAGGGACAGGAATAAAGAGAAGGCAGAGCCACAGCCAGCAAATGCCAGTGCACCCTGCCTACCTCCCCATCACCAGGATTTCTGTTTGGACTTCTTCCTTCGCTGTTTTATAAGGAATAGATTGTCCCTGCTGTCAGGACAAACGTTTTTCTGCTTTTTAAATTTCTTCTTCCTTTTGGCACCTTCCAGAGGCTCCTGCACACACATGGCCTTGCTGCCTGAGAATGCCTGGAAAAAGGACTTGTGACGGACCCTGCTGCCCTTGCGCACCTGCTGCTTGTACCCCCGAGGGAAATCCTCCTTTGGCTCGCAGTGGATTTCAACATCCCTCCTATGCTTCTCCTCTTGGGGTTTCGTTGCCCGGGACACCTTCATCTTCTTTTGCTGCTCACTGTTCTTGCTGTGCTTCCCATGTTGTTCTTTCCAAAGTTTTCTTTTTTTCTTGTGGCTGTGCACCTCAAGCTGCTCTTCTGGCAGCGGTGTTTCAGACTGTTCCGGAAGAAGGCCAGCTTCCTGCAGGTCTGGAAAGCAGAGTGGATTAGTTCAAAACCTAAAAACCTAAAAGCTGGTGCCCAAGCCATTACAGCTCTCCTTCGCTATGCATGAAGTTAGACAAAAACTGATCTCTGACAGATTTTTTTACTGTGGGTTTTTTCGTGTCATCAGGCTAGAATCTTAACAAATCGCGATTCAATCCCCTTTCTGCTATGTTATGACATTTTTAATATCAGCATATTTTTCAGAATTAAAACATCTGTTTTAATTCTGACAATGCCCACTGAGCGACTTTGACACAATTTCCATGATAGACATGGATGAGTAAAATCACAAATATTTTACTACCGTGAGGCTACCTGTTCAAATCCATGCAGCTTTTCAACCCAGGAAATTAATCCCACAGTGTTTCTAAAAAGCACAAACACTGAACTGAAAAGTGGGAGGGATCTTACAAAACACACTGTACCTGCCACCTTTCTTTTTAACCTGTTCGCTCTCCTCTTGATATCGCATTCATCATCGTAGTAGTAGACGAAGGGAGAGCTGGGGAACATGCTCCCCTGCATGCGCTTCTCTGAGCACTCCTGCAAAACACATTTCAGGTCACTAGAAGTGGCTGAGTGGCGATTTCCTGGAAATGAAATGGGCCAGGTCCTCAAAGTCCGGCTCTATACTTCTGGGGGATGTGGTCACCACTGACACTTTCATTACTAGCTCATAATCCCTCCTGCACACACTGAAACATTGGCGCTGTTTGAGCACACAGAAGGAATCCCCTGTCTTCCTGCAGTTACTACACATCTGTAGCACCCACGGAACAGATGATGAAGACCAGGTGAGGACAGGTAAACACCAGCTGAGTTGCTGAGAGAGCAACTGGACATAGGGACAGCACAGTCCTGCTGCCAGGCAGGACCCCAGCACTTGCTCCACACATGCCTGGCTCCTCAGAAACAAGTAGTGCCATGGCAGGGCAGGCCTAGCAACTTGGCAGTTTTGGGTGAAGCTCTCCGCAGAAGTGTGGCAGGCCAAAGGGCTGGGTAAGCTGGGGAAATGGGGGAGCAGCAATGGGGAGCCAGAGCCTGCTGATAGCCAGGATGGATGGTCTAACCGTGTGCTGTTCCCTCACAGAGACAAACCAAAGGTGATTCCTGTAGCAGGCTGCTGTGCACACATCAGAATGCAGAGGAGAGAAAGAGGAAAAAGAAGAGGAGAGCCCTGAACAGATGGCTGAGGTGAGGAAGCGGCTGACTGTGGCATCATGTGCATGCCAGCTTATTTCCCAAACACTTGGAACAGGAATGTGAATTTTTTCACTGCTGTACACAGTTTTAGCCATGTCTTGAGAACCAGGCTACTGGGGACACTTCCTATGGGTGTCTTTTTTCCGGGTACCATGTGCCATTGACAGGTGTTTTATTCTCCTTTATCCTCCTTGTAAATTACTTGTTACCTGCTTTGCTTTGCTTCATCATCTTTCTCTTCTTTGATACTGCTGAGATCATAGAAACAGAATCCCAGAATAGCTTGGCTTGGAAGGGACCTTAAAGATCATACCATCCCAGCCCTGCCAGTCCACCGTCCCAGGTTGCTCCACACCTAATCCAGCCTGGCCTTGGACACTTGCAGGGATCCAGGGGCAGCCACAGCTTCTCTGGGCACCCTGTGCCAGGGCTTGCCCACCCTCACAGGGAAGAATTTCTTCCTGACAGCTAACCTAACTATTCTGTTTCAGTTTGAAGCTAGTCTAGTGAGGTCTGGGCCTCACCAATCTCTAGGAATGGTCAGTAGCTTTCTCTTCCCTCATGTCTGCAACACAGGACCAGCAACTTTCCAGATACCTGAACTACTGCTACCACTCAGTGCCTCCCTGGCAAGCCCTCTCCCTGTGCATCCTCCTGCCTGATCCCCTCTCCCTTCCAGAGGCAGAACGAATCTGAGATGCATTCTGGATGTATTCTGCATTTCTCAGATTCTTTTTGACATTTGCTTGGCTGAAATTCTGTGCAGAATCAGTTTTTCTCCAAGTTTTTTGCCTGCTCTTAGGGATGGTCTGCATATGGCAAAATCTGGTATCTCTGCCCTCTTGTGCTGCTATCAGCTTATCCCCTTTCATTCCGTCATTGCTCAGGCTGTTTCTGTTCTTTTTGCACTATTACAAATACTTTCTTATCTCCTTTAACTTTGAGAGCCATAAAATGTCCGCAAATTGCCTTCCTCCCTTGCTGATTTTATACCGTTTCTGCCATTTTCTATCTATTTACTATCAGCTCCACACACATAATTTCTAAT
>VZRM01006200.1:231916-311916 GCA_013397955.1 Grantiella picta | reverse complement strand
TGGCTAAGTAGAGGACTCCTCTGTCTGATGGACTGACCAGAGGAAAACCCCTTACCCTGCTCCCGGCCTGAGCTGTTGGTTGGAAGGAGAGAGGGGGATGAGCCAAGAAATGGTCTCTTAAAAGCGATTTTTGCTTCTTATTTACCCTCCGACTCTGTTAAATTAATAAATCACTTTGCAACTACTAAGTTTTCAGCCTGTTTTTCCCTTTCTCAGTGCATCCTCCCACAGGTCCCTTATCTCAACTCCAGTGTGTGTGTGTCAGTTTTTCCTTTCCTCTGCACAGCTGCGGCAGGAGAGAGCAGAGACAGCAGATGTCACAGGTGCCTGGCATTTAGGCAGGGTCAAGCCATGACATTGGGTGGAACCATGGTGTCTTGGAGTGATGTTATGACAATCCTGTATTCCCCATTGTTAGCTTGTATGCTCAGAAATGTGGTCCTGTGGCTTTAACTGCACTCAGCAGTGGAGAGAAGCGCGGGTTGTTTTGAAAACTTTTTCCCCAAGCCTCTCTGCGGGAGACCGAGGGGGAGGGAGGAGAACTCTCCGGAGACTGCTGCTGCCACGGCTGTTGAAGTTGCTAGCTCTGTTCTGTGGTTTTTTTTTTCCCTCCACCAGTTTTTTTTTTGGACCCCTTTCTTTCCCTATTTGCTTTCTCGCCAAGAAAACCCAAGGAGCCCCGAAGGACAGCAGACGAGAATCCTCCAGGGAGCTACTGGAGCAACTCCGCCCAGCCCCCGGGGGCCCCGGAGAGGGGAAAGTACGTCTGAGGAAAAGGACACTAAACTTCCCCAGCTGTTTACTCAGGTTTAATAACTCCTTTCCCCCTGTTTCCCCCTTCCCCTGTGCCTTGCAGGGCACTCTGCGTGGTTTTGTTAAATAAATAGGTTTTTTTCACTTTCATATAAGAAGTTCTGTTGTGGGTGGGGGAGGGGGTACCAAAGCTCTTGGCTTTCAGAGGAGGCGTTTGTTCAGAGCGCTCTCCATCTAGACAATTTTACCATTAATCCAGGACACATGGTCATCAACCACCAATCCACCAGCGCCCACCAGCTACCACCCAGCTTGATGAAGGCTTGCACTGAGGTGTTTTTTGCTGGTTACATCCAGCGTTTGTTTTGACAACCCTGAGAACGTGACAGAATAATTTCACTCTTTCCACCACTTTGTCCATGACAGTCAAGCACAAGCTTTGCAGACCAACAAAGCTGCTGTTTGCAACTCGATGAGACAAACATGGCATGATTCTGGGAGTAAAACCCATTAGCAGCAATGATTCACCACTTCCTTGAGCAACGGAAAGATGATCATTGAGTGAATCATTATGCACTGTGGGCTGCAGTCTGGAGTTGGGCAGAGAAATGGTCAGAGCAGCTCTATCACAGAAAAATATACATTTACCTTCCCCTAAAAATTGTCACAATCTACTTGCATGCCAGCTGAAACAATGGCAGGTTAGCATCATTCCCTTATATTCAAAACTGCCAATATTAGGTATCATGTAATATTGTAATTATACCCAGGATTTTTGTTGTTGTTATTTTCTTTAACCGTGTCATGCACCCAGTAGACTTGCATTCCATTGGGTAATTCCTTAATTAGGCAGATTTTTGAAACAAGTATTATGTACACAACAGACCGGAACGTCTCCTTTGGAGTCTTTGCAGTCTATCAGGTGATTGCATCATTAAGCCACACATGCTACGTAGTAAAAATCCTTATGAAAATTCATGACAGAAATACACTGAGCTTGGTGCATGCTAATAAACAAGAAACATACAAATTTAGTATTTTGACTTTTAATCCCCCTAAATTCCAAACAATTACAAATAAAATAATTTCTTCATCAAATATTATTTCTTTTTTTTCAGCCATCTAAAAAACCTTTCCCTTCCCACAGGGGTTGTGGAAGTCTCACCTAAGCGTCTTCCCACAAATTACATTTTACTAAATGTGTTCATGACATTTTTCCCACTGTTTTGGACATCATCAAAACACAGTGAAATAACCAAGAAAAAAGTGATCTCTCTCAGCTTTCAGAGCTTTTTCTTAAAAAAAAATTAAATAAAAACAAACAAATTTAACAGCCATGATACACATTAAATTACCAATCAAAAAAAAAAAAAAAGTTTGATTGCACAGTCTGGGAAACCAAAACCTTTTCCAGAAGAAGAAATTTAAATTGCCCGGTCCACAGTACAAGCACTGTGAAGTGATCTTTTCCAACAGAAATAAGACATTTCTACAATGCATTTTAAACAGATGCAAATAGTATCTACAATCAACTGTGTGAAAATGCTAAAGGAAAAGACAAAAACGACAATATTACATATTTAAAATAAATGAATGCAATCTTTTGATACTCTTGCAAGCAAAAGACAAAACCCTAAAATATTAATTCTAAAAGTCTTCTTTAAGAAGCAGACAAAACCCCCTCAAGTTTGTAGAGAAAATGAATGTATGCAAGATAGTGAGGATAACAACAATACAATCCCTGAATGCCTCAAAATCTTCATGGTTTAAAAGGCATCCCAATTTTCTCCAAAGGTGGTGGCATCTTTCTAGCTGTCCATGGCTAATTTTACACGGAATGCAAAACGTTATTTAAATAGGATGGCGCATTAAACTCCAACTATTCCTGATGTGGCTCTCAAACTACAAACCTTCCTCCTTTTCTATTTTAATTTTAAAGTAACTTAGCAAACACTTCCTTCCTAATCCCTGGGGACTATCTGTACGGTGACACAAATGCACAAATTTATGACAGTAACATAAATGCTCCTCCGAAGTAATGTGCAACATTAAGTGAAATCGTTTCCTGGAAAGATATTATAGGTATCTGTATTTTATTTGCCATCTTAAACATATCTGGGTCTTTATGACCTTATTTTTAAAATGTATTTCCTTTTTACATTTCCTGGTGCAAATGGACTGCATAAATAAGCAATGTGCTATGAGGCTTCAGACTAGCCGATAAACCCTTTCAATTTTCATGCCAGCTTCTTCTTTTGTAATTCAAATCTGCCTGAAAACTGGCAGCTCTGAAAACTGAAACAAGCACTGCCACAAATACCTTGTAATGCTATCGACCTTGTCTGCCCATGCAGTGAGAAAGGGGGATGCATATGTGTCTGCAGTCATCCAGATAACACAACTCATTTTTTTGGGGGGATAACAGAAGCTGGACCTGGACCGCGTACCCAAAGCAGTCATTACCAGGCAGGCTGGAGAATAAGTCTCTTCAAAATACACAGCGCATTTAAAAACCATATACAGGGCTCAGCGACTGCTTTCATTACCAATTTTAATTTAGCTCCTTCAGTTTGCTAGCCAGATAAACTCTTTAGTGCTGTTTTTTAATCTATTTGCCACATTTTATGTTTAAGATTATAGTAATATGGGACAGGAGAAGGAATCACTTTTGGAGGAAATAAAGAAATAGATCCGCTTATCGGCGCCCATCAGAAAGTTCATTAATCAGCCGGGCTTTGTGCCCCCTAAATTGAAAGGTTAAATAATCCTCTCAGGAATATTTCTCGGCACCGCCGCCAATTGTCCGGAGAGAAGCTGCCATTCACCATGCTCCAGATCGGTAACAGGGTATTTTACCACCGTTTGGGCCCCAAACAATGACGGACAAATGGCCTGGCTCACAAAGAAACCTTTTAGTACATGGATGGAGAAAGGACCACAAGCTTTGAAGTGGGGTGGGGGAGGTGGGGAGGGACTGGAGGAGGAGAAGGTGGAGGAGAAGGAGGAGGAGGTGAAGGAGGAAGAGGAGGAGAAGGAGGAGGAGGAGACTCATGCACTGGGACATGTATATTTTATTTGAATGTTTATTAGGGGATTGGTCAAATGTTTATATATATCTCTATACATCTATATATCTGCCCCTGCATGGCACTGGGCGCCCACACTCCCACACACTAAGCATATGCATAGTTACACATACATTTATACATTAATGTGAAAACAAACATTTGCAAAGCCTGTAAAATCAGAAGATGAACAGAAGTAAAGCACAGTTATATTTATTAGCTAATACACGGGGGAGCCTGACAAACCCCAAGGTTTTAATTTTTACTGTCATTCTAGATGATTTACAGCTTCCTTTCTCTGTCTTCAGCCTTTGTGTCATCTACTGATCGTTCCTCACTACTGGACCCAAAAGGAGGAAGTAGCACATCTGAGTAACTTTCTTAGGGGAGCATTCTTAATAGGTATTTCTTGATAAATAGATTCTTAATAAATTTTTTTGGAAGTGATTTCTAATCACAGTTTAAATGGAAGTAAACATGGGAAAAATTTTAGTGCTGCTGAAGAATATAAGATGCCAAGTGAGCAGTGCATAAGTTTGCTAGAAATGAGTTTCAGGATACATTTTAAATAGATAATAATTGATCTTTTTGCCTTCAAACACCCCTGGTGAAAGATGCTGCAGCTGGGCTTCAGCCTGCAACATCTTTCACTAATAGAC
The DNA here is from genome assembly GCA_013397955.1 of Grantiella picta. Classification (NCBI taxonomy): domain Eukaryota; kingdom Metazoa; phylum Chordata; class Aves; order Passeriformes; family Meliphagidae; genus Grantiella; species Grantiella picta. Next base: position 307,439 of record VZRM01006200.1, on the reverse strand, counting down.
AATTTCACACAAGCACGTTCCATACATATCAACATGCCAACAGCACGTGTTAACGTTTATCATTTCCTCATAATTTTTTCATGTGTTCTCCATTAAAGAGCATCATATATATTCAGCAATACCAGTTATTTGCACCTAGCTTCATGACGAGTGACATTCATCCCGAATATTTCCTTGCTGAAACGTTTGACAGCTTGTATATAACCACTGACAAACAAAAGCTTCTCCACATCACTTTTGCACACCTGTTTTTTAAAATTGTTTTCAATGCCATCAAGTATTTTAATATTACTTAGGACATCCTGACCAGTATATAGTGTTTAAAAATGGATCAAAGCATTTCAGATTTCTGCTCTCTCACACTATGTAAATATGCTGTTGAGCAAAACAGTTTCTTCCAGACCAACTGTTGAGTATCTCAGTGCTATCACTTTTCCTCTCTTTCCCTCCTGATGCCACCATAAAAAAATGAGAATGAATTTAACCAGGTCTCATCTGGCATCAAAACAGCTCAGACAGAAACTGGGTATCTCATGCAAATCCAGGGCAACTAATTTTAGAGGAGATATTTCAGGGTTATCGCATAGTCCACAGAAACCCTCCAGTGATTTGTACTCCTGCACAGACACCACCCCATTTTTCAAGTGCCAGAGGAAGTTATAAAAATTATTTAGAAAAAGGATTATCTGCACAGTCAAGAAACAACACAAAAATACTTTCTGTTAGCTACAAGGTGAGCAGAGGCTACAGGCAGAAGAAGTGCAAATTTGAGGGAAGAAAAAAGGGAAAAACCCCTCACAAGCCACTTTTGGACTCAGTGGTGAGAAACTCAGAACCAGACAGTGACTGTCCTTCCCTTGCAAATTCCTCACCTGCTCTGATGTAAAAACAATGCCTCTTCCTCACCAGCTCACCATCTGCCCACGCCACAGTGGGCAGCATCACCACCATGCTGCTCCACACCAGGCAACCCTGCACCGTGGAGACACCAAAGAGGCAGCAGGGAACGAGGCCCTGGATTGGGGTGCCCATTCCTTCATGGCAGGGGGCTACCTCTGCCCATTTCAGAGTTGCATTCATGGCTGTTGGGATATGCTTATCAAATGTTAATTTAACCCAAATTCGACATTCAAAAATGAGTCAAAACCGAAGGCCCAACTTCAGTCTCCTGTAGCCAAAAATTCTGTGGGATGCCTCCTTCTGTGGCCCTCGGTGGTAGCCAGAGCATGTGTGCACACACAGGGCACTCATACACACTTCTGAGGCTTCTCTGTGAGCACCTGTTCATGGCTCTGCGTTCCTCACCACTTTGTGCGGGCCCTCGGCTCCTCTAATTCCCTTTTATGCTTTATTCTTCAACACTTGAAATCAAAATCAGGATAATTCTGTCACGGGGATAGAAACTTTTCTATACACATGACAGGACCTAACAAGATGTATTAATATCATTGACATGATAGACCCTCTTGGAATTAAATCAGTGAATATTTTTAGGGAGTCCTAATCCGTAGATTATTAACATGATCGAGCATAACTTGAGGAAGTTACTGTCTAACCGGCATCACCTCTGGGCTGCTCTGAAACATGAATCACAGGCAAGATGAACCACACGGCGCAAACAGATTTACTGACTTTTTACACTTTTTTCACTTTGCAATATGTAAATGCACCAAAACCCCTTTTATGTAATTTATGCATATTATGTGCAACTGTGATTTTTTCACATTTTAAAATGTCTGTTAAATTTGCAGATGATTTTTGGTTTCCTACAGATTTTTGACACCAGTTCTAAGTTCTAACAAAATTTTAAAAAGACACCATCATTTCAAGTTTGGAGGAATTTTGGAGGAATTATCAGAATGTAGGAATTTTAATATGATTATTCATACACAGCACTGACTACCGAAAGAGGCACAGAATTTTTTTTTTCTGAAGGTTTTTTAAAATGGATTGAAAACCTCATTCTCGCTTGAAAGTTCTATCTTCCTTATTTAGTTTGTTAATACTTGAAACAATAATAATAATAATAGTAATAATAATAATTTAAATGCTTGTGTAAGTTCACCTTTTCAAACTAAAGGAAAGAGAGGTGAAAAATTTTAACCGAATTGTAAGCGTTAAAGGAAAAAAATCACCTTAATCCTTTCCCTTAGGAGACCTGTGGTTGAGTATATGGAGGGAAAATATTTCAGCAGCAAGCCTTCCCTGATTATTCTGTTTGATTAATTAACCACTCATCCAACAGCTTTGGGGTATCACAAAAATAACCCAAACCGCTCTGGTTTTGGGGTGTGCTGGGCTGGAGGGATATGTGTCACCAAATGTCATGTACTGCACAAAGAGCATCCAAGGAATACGGGGGTGAGCTAAGCAGAGATTTAAAATACTAAAATACATTAATTTCCATTCCCTGCTCTTCTCCCTTTCCTTTTCAAAGTCAGACCTGAAAGACACTGCTTTTGCAGCAAACATAGTTCTTGACACCACTTCAACATGCGTGCTGAAGTTGGGGTTCTCTGAGGGATGCCACTCTCCAAGACAAACACTCCAACAAAGTCATTTGGAGCCCCAAAATCAGAGAAATGTTCAGTCAGCCGAGCTTTCTATTCTACTCTCTCCCTACTCCCAGACTGTTTCCAGAAATACATAAAAATGCTATTTTTGGTCAAGATATAATCCATCTGTAACCCTCAATTTAAAAGCATCTTTTATTTTGTTTTCTGGGGTGCGGGTGGAGAAAAGCATAGGACAGATAAAGGTTAGAGAAAAGAAAAGCATGGGGTGATAAAGGTTAGAGAAAGCAGATACTTCCTATTGTGTTTATTACATGATGAGGGTAAGTGGCAGGTGATGCCCATGCTGCTGGAAGGTTCTGCATCACACCCAAAACGTCCACTCAGGTCCTTGCAGGAAATTTATACAGGGTTATTAAAGCTACTTATTTTCCCCATCATAATTCAAATACACCTTTCAAATAAAAATTGGGAAAGAACTCTTGGCTAGTATGCTTTTGTACTGAAAGCTGTAGCATATTCTTTGAACTCAAAAACTTAACACTTATTTCAGGACCTGAAACCGTTTTTGTTTCCTGAAAAAAGAAAAGCTATCAGAAAGAACACCTTTTGTGAAATATGACGCCTTTGCAATAGGAAAAGATTTGGGGTTTAGGTTTCCAATAGCCTCAAAAAATATCTGAAATTTGAAAGAGAATAGCAACACAGCAAATTACAATTAGTAGGAGAAAATAAACAGTAAAATCCCGCTGCCCAGCACACTGATCCCTCTGACCTGCTGGCTTTCTCCAGGACAACTAAGCAGGGTTGGCAGCATGTCAGGAGCATCTCTGACACTGAAAACTACTTGCAAGATGGCCCAGGTTTGGACAACATAAACAGAGAGTTTAAAACCAAAATATCTGCCTGCCCAGCTCCTCCCCTGCCTTGTGGGGTGAGCATCCTCTCGAAAGGCAGGAAATCTTCACGACCTCAAGCACCTTCTAAGCAGGTGTGTGTACACCGTCATGCTCCAGGTGTTTGTGTCAGACCAAAACTCACAAGAACCAGAGTCATCTTTACCCTAAATCCACATCCCTGGGAATTCTGAAGTGCCTTTTCTGTAAAATACCCTGCGGAATGGACACTGAAGCAATGGCACATGAGGGCCCATTCTGGGATTTTGAAATAAGAGAAATACATGGCCTATTTCGAAAACGGAATGGTGTTTTTACTAGAGTTACTAGAGATAGCCTTAAAATACCTGGAGAGGAACTGGCCAGGTGCCGAAGCATTCTGGAGGAGTGTGCTGATCCCATGGTCTGTGGCTGTGTATCATGGCCAGAGAAGCCAGCCCTGTGGCCGTGTCACAGCCACAGCTGTGAGGAACCCGGGGATTAACCATCTCCCCAAAATACTCCTAAACCCATCCCTTCCCTCACCACTGAACACCTAAAAAAGTCTCTCTGGAAACCAAGCGCTCTCTCGTTTCCTCGAGGTTAAATATTTTTTGCCACGGTTGTATTATTTTTAATTTTCGCTTTCTGGAAGTCACACTGTAAGGGATAGAAATTGACTTTCAGGGATATGGTTTACATTTTCACTTCAGGAAAAGTAGCAGGCCACAAGGAATTTTAATTTAAACACAAATAAATCTGAGCACAAAATTTAAACACAAAAGCTGCATTGTCTCGTGTCCTTCACACACAGGGCCAAAACAGTCAGCTCCTGGTTCACCTTCCTTTATATAAGTGGATTAAAAGCAATATTACCAAACTGTCAAAAAGTGTGTTAAATGATAGCTTTTGCTGATTAAAAATGCTGATGGTTCTAAAACTCTGTTGGTGGTCATCTTGGCCTGGGAGATTTCACACAGATGAGGCTGGTGACGGAAGGGCGCAGGGGACGGAGTCAGTGTGGACGGCTGGAATGGCACCGGAGCAAGAAAGGGTTATTATAAATGAGCAATCCGTACAGAAAGAAAACACCTGGTCCCAGGGAGATCTGTGTTGTAACACACACATCAACACTAAGAAACACTTCAGGAAAATAAAAAACTTGCTCTGCCCCTTTTAGGGACGGAATTTCTTTAGTCAGTTGATATTTATTGAATAAGATTCTAACACTTGCAAAGTTCATTCCTGTTTGACTGTGATATCCTCATCCTGATCCTGGGCCGGACTGACCACATTTGTTCCTGTATGGCACAAGCCACTCTTAACAATGCAGATGTGGTGAGATCTGCAGTCAGCACATTCTCAGTTTGACACCGAAATATGCCGAGGTGCCATGCACCTTCTCTGGCTGCCGCACCAGCACTGCCATGCACCGGCCTACACTTCGGGGACTCATGGCAGAAGTGCAACTTCACACCCAGAGCAAAACAGGGTCACTCTGTGCTGAAAATAAATAAATTTCCTCTTTTTTCTGTGGTGATGTCATGTGCTGGGTCTGGGTGTAAGCGCAACCACAAGCAGCAGCCTCAGCAGGGTTTTTGGGCTGTGAGGCCAGTACAGCACTCGGGACAGGCTGAGGCCCTGCCGGCTGGCTGGGCTCAGGCACCCCAGCCCACCGTGCTCCTCAAGGCCAGCTCCAAGCCCCGGGCTGCTTACAACAGCAACAGAGGACAGAAGGGGCAAGGCGTTCCCTGGGCAAGGTGTCATTTTGGGGCTGCAGCAGACCCCCAGCTCTGTCCCTCACAGCCTGGATGCACTGAGGACAGGAGCTGCCACCGGGCACACAGCAAAGAGGACAGGCAACAGGTCAAACTTGAGGGAAAATGTTTATTTTTTAATGACTAAACTGCAAAACTGAAACAAACAAAAGAAAATCTTAGGGTGCCTTCTTCTCACAAGTTTTTCCACTGATTTTTTGAGTGCTATTTAGGGTTTACCTTTTTTGTTTGTTAGAGGGCTATAACCCAGCCTTCACTCAAAATACGTAACAAATATTGCTACATTTATAGCTCAAATCTGAAGTGACGACGGAAGGGGAATGACAAAGAGCCAAGTGCTTTGAGGCTGAAAAAGCACTGCTGTGCACACCCCTGTATCCTTAGGGTGGAAAGAGGATGGGATGGCATGTCTTGTGGAGCACTGGCTCTGTTTCTCTGGGTTTGTGGAGCACCTGGCATTTAGGAAGTCAAAGCTGTAAGCTAAACTTCCTCATAATCCAGAACAAAGAGCTCAACAAGGCCTCCAAATTTCTTATGCCTAAAAAAATCACACATTTCATCATTGACACTCTAGCAAGCTATGAACAAAACTGTTTATCCTGAATATGTCAAAGAAGTCTTTGTCCTAATCTTTGATTGACAATAACCCCTTTGATAAACATTAGTGGGTATGAAAACTAACCAATTTACTGCAAACAGATACCTACATGAATAAAAACTTTAAATATATTTTGACAAATATAATTTCCCTTCTCCAATACAGAAGAAATACAGAGAGCAGTCACGATGAAAATGATGTGTAAAGGTTTTAAGTCACCATCTTAAAGAGGTCATTAAATATTATATTTCAAACCACAGTGGGAGTTGGATTTTTCTGCTGACTTTGATTTTTTTTCAGAGTAATTATAGTTAAGAGAGTTGAAAGAACAAGTTTAAAGAAACTACTTTCAACCACTTATAAAGCTTTGATTATCACGCAGCCCATAGATTTAATCTTCACTGAATGCCACATGATAATCTTTTTTTTCCCATGAAAAAGCAAATTAAAATATTCCACTTATAATCCTTTTTGCCATTTCTTCATAAGATTCCTTGGGCTGGCAGTCTGTTTTAGTGGGAATAAGATGTTTCTGCCCATACAACAAATTCTTTTGCAACGTGCTCAAATTTGTCACCACGGCCAATGTCAACAAACCCCACCAACATCCCCAAGAACAGAATGGATTTGTTATTGAGTCATTGTTTGAGTCGCCCTGCATGCCGTGCAGGGGCTCTGAGGAGTCAATAGATGGCAGTCCATCTCCTAGGAAAGTGCCGGAAAATGAATAAAATAACCGAAAGCCTCATAAAGGAGAGAGGTGGAAGGCCATGTGGTTCTTCACCAGCATTCACAGAAATCAACTAAGAAGACTTTATAGAATGCAAAACATTTGGACAAACTCTCTGACAGCCCTCTGTGAACAACACCAAAAGAACAGTGTGTTATCACAAAATTCAATGCCTGAGTTTATCTTCATGTACATATACCTATGTGCGGGATGCTCACCATGCATTTACAAAAACCAGTTTAAATCTAGTGTTGTATCCATGGCTGAAGTGCAGGAAAAGCTTTACTGTGGACCCCAATGACTGGGCAGCCTCTGTGGGCCATGACAGCCACAACAGCACTTTGGTTTTAAATATGTCTTATTTTTCTTTATTCTGCTATCCTGTTTGCACTGAAATATTTATTATAAAATAGGAAAATTTAAAGAAAATTTCTATAATTAAATACTACTGTGTTGAGATGAGATTAAAAAGTCTTGGCTTCTTGTTACAATCCTATAAATACACACACATATATACTATATATATATATATATATATATATATGTATATATATACATAAACATTATACCTTAGTCTAATGCAGAAGTTTTGTTTCTTGCCAGAACATTATTTACTTCTGTTCTGCTTTGGGTGCACAAGACAATATTTAAAGGGAATAATAAATGCCGGGACTCATACTTTTAAACAATTCAGATAATGCAGTTTCTTTTAATTTACTTATTGCAAATATCAAGCATGTCTTTTATCATAAAATTTTTTAAATTCCAGGCTTAATCCAACTGATTGTGTAACTTCGAGCCAAAGGTACTCTTCCCATGCAAAAAAAGGAGGCATCCAAAATATTTCCCACATGTCAGAAATATGAATTATGTGCAGATAATCTGCAATTCACTGAAAAGTAAAAGCTATTTATCAGAAGCTAGGGCCTGAGTCGATATCAATTAATGTTTGAGTGCCTGTATTTGACCACATTTCAAAAATGTCCCTAAAATGCACTAAAAATTTCCAAATGTGTACTTTTAATAATACAGCCATATTTGTAACATTGCATTTTCTAACAAGAACTTGTTTTGGTAAGTTTTTAGCTTTACATTAAGCTTTTAGCTTACATTACGTTGTTAGCTTACATTAAGTGTAAACCCTGAATGCTTTCTACAAAACCCACAGAAATAATTTTCTACCTCATGATACCTCAGCTTTTGCCCTAGTTCACCACTTGGTCAAGTTTAAGCTATCTCCTGCTTTTTTTTTTTACAGACATAAATATTTTGCACGTGTTGATGGCAACTCACTTTATGAGAAATTTTCAATGGCAGGTGAGACTAAAATTAAATTAAATCTTCTATCTCAGTAAAAACATGATCCCAAGGTGTTACTGCACCAAATATTTCTATCTGATTATTAAATTCCAAGTATTATAAACATTCCAGAAATTGTTTTTACGTGCATCCTCAGGGATTGTAATGAAACACAGCATTTACCTTTTCCTTTCATCCAATTTAAAAAACAAACAAACAAACAAACAAAAATACTCAGTGAATGCACCTTTTACTCAAAATGTTTTTCTTAAGAAAAAAACCAACCAACAAACCAACAAAAAGTCTTTACCAAATCTGTTCAAAAGTAAATTGTCAGGAAGGGTGGAGGATTTCCAGAGCAGATCTTTGTGTTAAAATCATTATGCACAAAACACAGATGAGAGGTTTTAAGTGCAGATTTTTCCCATTCATTGAATTTTGAACTAAAAAAGCAGAAAAAAGAGCATTCCACTGCAATGAAGAGGTGGAGGTTCAAATTATAAAGCACATCCCATCTACTGCTCCAGAGAAAAACCCAAAGACCCGAAAAGAAAAGTAGTGGCGAAACTTTTCTACTTTGTTTAGAGCAGAGAGCAGGGGTTAATTATCTGTATCAGTGAAATACGTGTGAGGCCGATCTGGGGAGCAACAGCAGCAAAAGTTCAAAGGAACAACAAAACCCTGATCTTTGAAAGTGTTTTTATATTTGCCAATTTTAGAAATTAATGTATTCAAGATCTGTGACACCAATCAAAGAATTTGCCTTTACTGGTTAAATATTGTACCAGGTTTCAATATTAACCAAATGTATATGCATTTTGTTTTATTTTTATATCTATTTTACATATGAGCAAAAACCTTAAGTAATAAACTGGTACAGTTTCACAAAGTAAATGCAGGCCAAAGAAGCAGTCACACTTATATCCTGACTAATTACAAATTATCTGCAAAAGTTTATGAGGTGTTTTTGCTCAAATTCATGTCTTGCCTCTGACTGATTTATTTCACTCATGAAAAGAAAGTTTTGTCATGCAGAGCGACTAATTACTATCATCTGGGATATCCGAGATGGGATTACTGCTTCTGCTACACATCCCAACTTAAAACTTAAAACTCAAAACTCTTTCCATGTTTAAATGTGGTCACTGGTAGAAGAGAGGCAAGGAACTAATTTAATTATTACAGTATTAAAATGAAACCAGAAGTTTTAAAGATGTTAAAAAAAATAGTGACAGTGATTCATTGCCATCTTCAGTTCAAAACTCTTCAGATGTTTATTATCTTCTCAGAGAAGATGCTTGTCTATATTTTATGGTCAGCAGTTCACAGAGGAGTAAATAGGTTGGGTGTAGAAGAAAATAAAAAAGGTATTTCTACTTACTGTTAGGTGATACTGCCTCCATATTTCTGGGCAAGCCTGGAAAATAAAAATATTGATCAGCTAGGAGCATGAAACAAGGTGCTTTACAGCCTGTTGGTTTTGGCATAACACAGTATCCACTGGTGTCGGTCACAGGAAAATAAGAAGCTTAACTGAAAGGGTCTGCATTTCAGCTTCAAAAACCCGGCTAGACAGTTTAATTGAATTTTACACTGGTTTAACACACTCCCTGCCATTGTCAGAAAGCCAGTAACAGTTTTCTCTCTGCCCTTTTTCTCCGAGGGGCAGAAGTTTGGGAGAGCAGCGTGCTCGTGACTGTAGGAAGCATTAATGCTGCAAAACAAACAGGCGGATTTAAATTCTACATTTTCGGACATTTTAAATTTACATAATGCTCTAGAAATTAAATCAAAGGTGTTTTCCTTTCATGTAGGAAGAGAAATATTTTATCTTTTTTGTATGTATCTCTTTCCTAATCAAAATATAATTGTTACATGTAATAATCCTCAATAGCCTCATGTCAGATGAGTTGTAAACAAGAACCATAGCAGATTGCTTTAATGTTTCTACTTTCACAATGGCTTGCTTGCTTTTTTTCTTTTTACTTTTTTTTTTTTTTTTTAATTGCTAGACTCTCACACCAACTCCTAAGTGCAGCCCTTTGGAAAAAAAAAGAAATTTCAGGGCAGGTTTTTGAGTCAAAGCAGCGACACAATTGACCTGAGGAACACATGAGAGATAGTAAAGAGGAAAACATGGATCTTTAAAACAAAATCAGAACATGTTGATGGTGGTCACTAAGGCTCAGGTCACTCTCTTAGGGGTTCTTAATGTTTTTACAAAATGTACAGTATTTCTGACGGCCTCTGAGCCACAGACAGACACGGAAATTGTGGCACTTTTCATCATTTTGGTGCAGAGCTACTGCAGTGAAGGACTTTCACTTCTCTTTAGAACATATACCCTCCTATTAGAACAGCTTCATTGTCATTTGAAAAATTAGCAATTTGGTTTGCCAACCTTCATTTAAAATATTTAAGAAGAAATATAGTATTCCATGGCTTCTGCATAATATGCTGCAGCTGCGATTTCAAACACTGAAGTCTCTTGACTACTTGCAAATGAGTACTATTAACATTTCTTTAGATTTTGAATAAATTTTTCACTCATGCCTAAATTCTTGCCCTCTTTTATTTTGATGGAGTGTGTTAATTAAAAAAACCCACACCACAACCCATATCTCTCAAAATAAAATCCAAGTTTTTGCTAGTCACCCTGTGGCAAATACAGTGTGTTCTTCCTGGATGTGATAGAAATTATATTATTTATTATTCATTCCACCAGAAAAATAATTTTCTGCAGAAAATCTACAATCTGTTCTGTGTAATGGTTCAACATTTCTCCACTCAAATATTGTGTGTAAATATTTGAGTTTTATATTAATATTTCTGTAAAGGAAATGTGTGACAGACATCACATTCTTCACCGAGGATCTGACAGTTTGAACACACTCGAGCTGTCTTTGAGCACAAACAAAAGGATTTTCCTCCTTCCCTAACTCAGCCAGAGTTCAGAGAGGCAACACATAAGCACTCTGTAGCCTGTAAAAATATTGTAAAAGAACACTCAGCATCTCCCTCAGACCTGAAAAGGCTTCAGCTGTGCAGGACAGCTGTGCTGGTCCGGCTCAGGAGTAGCTGGCAGTTATTTATACATTAGTTCTGGATAGTTTTCGATTACCACAGTGTGCCCAGGTTAATATGGTTGAAAAATCGCAATCAACGAGTTGTCCCATACTGGCAAAATGCCACTCTGCGGTATGACCTTTACTAACACAACTGCTATTTAATAATCATCATCATCATAAAAATTACTTTATTTGTGAATAACTGTTTGGTTGAGTATTTTTTCTGCTCTGGACACAAAGACTTTGAGCAAAAATCTGTAACACAGAGTGAGAATCACGGTTGGTAGAGCTCTTGTCAAAACCCTGGGAGAGGCGCAGCCCCAGCCCCTCCGTGGTTCTGTCCAGAAGTGGGTTTTATCCTCAAGAACATTTTAAGGGTGTGGGAAAACCACAAGGATGTAAGGAAGAAGGTGGTGAGGGAAGGCTGGCTGAGCATATCCCTTCATTCAGATGGTGGCTTGGGGTAATACTGCTCACCATTATGAAGTGGGGTACAATAGCCGAGGAGGGGTGACTGTTAAACAAGATCTTTTCAGAGATGATGCTGCTAACCAGGAGCCTCACTACCTTGCATCAGCTCAGGGTTATTGTCTGCATCTTCTTTCGCATAACAACAAAAAGTATGATTAACAATTAGTAGTAAATACTGGCTCCTCAAATGAAGCAGAGAGGTTTGCTATGGAAGAGAGCATAGCCAGACACAGCCGCTGCCAAAACGATGATTTTCCTTATTTATTTAAAAGAACTTAAACATGAATGGCCCTCATTTAAAGAAAAGCCCTCGTGGTACCCAGCTACTATGGCAGTGTGATGAACTACATTAAAATGAAATTGCATTTATTTCCTGCCCCAGTGGTCTGACCTTACTTGCATTTAGATGTACCAGCACAAAAGGTGCTTACTCCAGAGGGTAGTGCCACTGCCACCGCGCAGCCACCGCGCGCATGGGTGAGGGGTGCACCCCTGCACCTGCCAACACCTTTGGCTGTGCAAGTGCTGCACCACCATCCCTCCAAATCCGTATCTCTGTCCATGTCCAGTAAGTGTGGATGGGCAATCGCTTGTGCCAGAGGCCAACTCAGCGCAGTGTGCCATACCAGGAGAATCAAGCCTGGGTGCTGCACATTTTGACCCATATTGAATTATATCAGGTGCTAATTATTGTTTTACCAGAACAACGGCTTAATGCATCTGTTGTTTAATTCCCACTTCCCTATTCTCCAACGTGAACATCAAAGAAAATAAAACACTCAATCTCAAACAGCCCCTGACAGCAGACCGGGACTCGAGAGCTCAATAGACGAGGCCCTTGCCACCAGTTCTCATATTTCCACAACAATGAGCAAACACAAAACCGGCACTAAGCGGCCTTTCCTCCTTTCCGCTCCCCTCGGCCGGTCGTCTGCCTCGCGCCGAGAGGGCCCTCGACGGCGGCCCTGCGGGGCGCGCGGCGCGGGGGAGCAGATTAGCCCCGCTAACATGCGAGCGCCGGCGAAAGGGAAGGAAAAACCCCACTACTGTATTTGGCGTATGAATAACCAAAATGCACGCGCTGACAGGAGACCGGGACGGGCCCGCGGCTCCCCGGGAGAAAATGTAGCTGTGATGAGTGACAGGGCTTTCAGGAAATATGTTCACAATCACAGACAGTGAAGGCCATGACCTAGATCGTTTAAGAGCTTGTCTTGTCAAATTATCAAAAGCTTCTTCGTCTCTGAATAAAGAGTGACATAAGTGAGTGTCAGAAAGCTGCAGGCTGACAAGCCAAGCATACAATAACAGCATGCACGTCACATACTTGCCGAACACCGCCACGGCTAGCGGCAAATCTTAATGAGAGCGCGGCTGGCCCAGGAGACTTGGGTCCCTGCTGGCATAGCTACTCATCTCGCAAAAATCCTTCAGCTCCGAGTCAGTTATGGTCTGACACAACGACTACAATTACTAAACACAACTTTTTAACAGAATCCTCTGGTGCTTTGTCAAAGCGGCAGCGGCTGCTTGGAGCTGCCCCACTGCAAGCCACCACAATAAAACAAAAGATTTGCCTAAACACACACTTTTCATCACCTCCGCATGGGAACTGCCGCGGAAAACACACAATGCTTCCCTTCATAACCACTCTTGCACAAGCAGATGTCGAGACCTCTCCCCACGCTGCCAGTGCAGACAGCCGCTGGTGCTGGGCGGGCAGAGCTGCTTAACTGCTGGAGTCAACCTGGCCGTCAGTAACATGGCCTTAAGCTCACCCTTGGGTGGACGTGGACAGCCAGAGGCATGAAGGGTGGGGGAGGACACTGGGGAACTAAGGAGAAAGGGCAAACCCCGTGCTCTCTGCCCAGGGGAAATGGGCTACTTGGCCACATGGATGCCAGCCGCCCCTGTGGAATGATCCAAGCACCTCTGGCTCCATCCCAGCCCACAGCAGTATGCCAGAAACAACAAAGGCAGAAGGAACCTCCCCAGAGAGAAGAGGCCAGTGGTGGTTTGCACATCCAGAAAAGTTGTCAGAACATGCAGAGAAGACATCAGCCAAAGCACCCAGTTGGTTCCTGGGAAGGAGCACTTTCAACAAAGGTATTTGGGCATTCAGATGGGGCCATCGCACACGGCATGGCTGCAGGGCACCATGCACTTGGGCCCTGCTGTCTGCCACCTCAATGGTGAGCTCATTCAGCTCACCGAGCAACCGCATGCTGGTTTTTTCCAGGTATACAGGGAGACATTGCCCCTTCTGCTTGCTCCCCACGACATCCCCTGTTCGTGGAGTCCTTCTCCCGCCCCTGCTGCTGGCAGGTGAGGCTGTACACCAACCACAAGGCTCACGACATCCACCGAACTGCCACTGAACTGATCAAAAATGGTTCCTCTGATGACCCTTCCAAGGAAACCACATGAGGCTGGGCTGCTTCCAATACAGCCCCAGCTAAAAGAACTCTGTGTTCTCAGTGCTGTCTCAGGAAGAGAGACTGATCTAGCAGATCATAGATGTATGACTGTAAAATGGTTTAAGTAACTTTGAATGTTTCCTAACCAAACCAGGTGAAGCACCTTGAATTGCCTCAGATCAAGTTCTAGACTAAAGTGGAAAGTTACTCTGACAGACTGTCCACAAAAGCCTGTTCTGCACCCTCTGTGTTACAGTAAAAGGGAGTGCACTTGCTGGGAAACACAAATTACAACTTCATTTGAGCATCCAAAGCATTTGATAACATAAGTTTGACAACAAGAAGATGGGGATTTCCCTTTTTTACAAGAAGTCACATGGGAAAGACAAGGGGTGATAGCTACTCGGGAGATTTCAGTTGGATGCAGGAGAAAACTTTCCACAATGAGAACAATCATCTCCTGAGGAAAGTGGTGGATTCCCGAGCAGTGGACACTCTTAGGATTTGGCCGGGCTGTCTTGTGTAGACCACGCCTTTGCCAAGAAACATTGGACCAGATGATCCACGAAGTCCCTTCCAGCCTGGTGTTGTAGGATTCTCTGATTTCTCTTCCATGAACTGCTTCTATTTCCTCTGGAATCAGGGCAGATCTGCATCCCCCAGTTCTGCTGCTGGCTGCACAGAGAGCCACCTCCTACTGTCTCTTTCCAACCTGGCTTCTATTACTTTTGTCAGGTGTACTGGAAGTAATGATGAACAACTGATCCCTGACCCGTGTCTGCCATCACAGAGGATTCTGAAGCTCTCTACAGACCCTTCATTCTGTCACCTCCATTCCAGGCTGAGGAGTTATGGCAATGCTGAGGGATACAAAGACAGGGACCAAAGTTGTGCCCAGGTGTTCCTGCTTTCCTGATGATTCCTAACATTTCACCAGCTTTTCTTCTTTACAGCTTCTGAGGACTAAACTGATTTTTTGTGAAATCATATCTCATAACTACAAGTCTTGAATAGCAATACTCAGAACCTGTTATTCCATATGCCAAGGTGGGATTATTTTACTTTACATTTATTGCCAATCAATTTCAATTGCCATTTTATTGTGTTCTCCCTCTGATTCTTACAGTCCTTGGGCAGTTCTGCACAGCTGGCTCACAGCACTGACTCTGTAAGTAATTCAGTCTTCTCAGCAAATCTTGTAGCCCCATTGTTCACCCTTTTCCATGTCACACTAGCATATCCCACCTTTATCCTCTTACTCCATGCCTGTTTAGTTTCCTTAAAAGCTTTTGGTCAGGAACTTTGTAAAACGCCTCTTGGAATTTGTAGACTATGTCAACTGGATCATGTTTACACACATGCTTGTCAACCTGCTCTTTTGAAGAACTCCAGAGATCCTTGAGAAGTGGGATTTCCTTTACAAAAGCAGCCTTGAATCACCCCATGTGTATTATATTTATACACCGATCCCAACAAGCCACCACTATGGTTCCTGCTCACTGGCTTGGGGCACGTGAGCAGCTGGCAGTCCCAGCTCTCCCTGGGACACCTCCTACACACTGTCCTTGCATTAGCAACTCAGTTGCCACTCAGACACCAGCACAAGGTGTCCAAATGCCATCACTGGTGGGGCTATTTCACCTGCACTTTCCTTGGCAGCTTTTGGGCAATCGTTATCCAGTTTTGGTAATGGGTTAGCACTCACAGATTTGTAGTGACCCTCACATTCTCTTCAATTTGACAACTTCTCTGGTGCTCCCCTTCACAAAGTAAGGTTTCAGCGTGGGACATCCCTGGCTTCTTCCACTATGAAAATCCCAGATACAAAAAAATACCTTTAGGCCATCAGCAGCAGCCTTGTCCTGTCCTAGTGTTCCCTTCATGTCTTGATCACCTGTTGGCTTCATAGGCTTCCTGTTCTGATGTCAGGAAACATTTACTTTTGCCTTTGCTCTGCCATGCCATCTCTCTGTGAGGACCAGGCAGGTGAGCTCCTGCTCCAACGCCCCAGTATTCACCACACACGAATGACACAGGCAGCCTCACACCTGCCACACAGGAGCACAGGAGAACTGCCGAAAGGTCCAGAGAAAAATCTTTCTGATTTAAGGTGGACCTAAATGAGCAGAAGAAATACATGCTGTGATGTTCCTGATAACCTGCATGACTCAGGTAGGATTTAAATGCTCGGATGATAGAGCGCTCATGATTCTTTACAGAAAAGAATAATAGTTTACGAGAACTGGTGTCAAAAATGTGTAGAAGAGAAAATATGGCAATGAAAAGATGCTTCATTAGAGATTACAATTTTGTCTCACTGCCTACCAGAAGGGGGGTGGCAGAAATGTACAATTCACATTCTTTAGAAGTATTGTGGGCACATTAGCTATAAGCAAAAGTACATCTAGAACACATTCAAATATCACAAGAAATAGCAACTCCCAAATAGGCAAGCGGTCCTTTGCACATCCCATGTACCACTGTCTGTGCTGAGCCTGTGATATTTCTTCTGTTACCAAACAGAAGAAATATAGGCAGGAAGGAGACATTTAGAAAGAGATTATAATACTTCTGAATTTCAAAAAATACAGCATTTAGGGAATCCCATAGGTGTATGTGAAAGACAAACATATAGGCCATATCTATAGATAGAGAATGATGTGTGAATGTATACCAGAAGTATCACAGTTTGCCTTTTATCCTCACCTTTTTGAGTTTAATTCAAGAGAAAAAAATATCATAAAATGTTGACTGCTACATATAGTACTGATTTTAGGGGACATATAAAACCATAATAATGTCATACAAGGTGAAAGAAAGAGACAAATAAGTTTATTTTCTCTTTAATTTTCTTCTGTGTTTTACTTCACATCAAACCCAAAGCCTTCAAACTACTTCTCTGTAATAGTGTTTTCACTGATTAATATCCAATCATAGTGAAAAAACATAGATCTGGAACTCTCGATGCATCAGAATTACTCTTTACTTCTTCCTCATACACTTGGAGATAATGCATCTCCTGCTTTCAACTTCCCTACACCTTTCATTCCACAGAAACAAGGACTTTTTTTGTCCACCACAACTAAACCGAATCAAACTAAAGACCAAGTGTTGACAATGCTCTGGTTTGTTTTCTTTGAACCATTCTCCATGAAAACTCAGATAGTGTAAAGCAGTGATTAAACACAACATTTTCATATGCTTATACAAATAGGCACTATGTAAAATCAAAGAAATATGAAGAGACTGTAGCCATTGTAAATTCAGTTTTTGATAGACACAAACCAAACGATGCCCGATCTCTGTGCCAAGGGCCATACTCACATCAGCATAGTGGCCCTTCATGTCACAGCGGTTGCAGTGTTTGTTCCAATAGGCTCTCTCTAGGCATTCCCTGAAATAGTGCCCGGGCAAACAGCAGTTCACACAGAAACGTGCTGGGCAGCTGTGCTGTAGATGGTCTCTTCCTGCACACAGACAACAGGGGGGAACTTTCTATGGAGAAACAAAAATAGAATCATGTTAAGTGACAATTTTTCAATAGATTAAAAAAAATTGTCAAAAGAGGAAAGGAAGAAGAAATCACCTCAAGTAAGTGCCTACTGCTTACTAAGAGATGTGTTTCATCAAGGAATTGAAGTGGAGAAAGAGTATGAATGGAGTAAAACTCAAAGTTGTGACTCCACAGACTCCCAGTACCTTCTTGATTTGGACCTTGCCTCAGCAGCACTTGCTGAACGCCTGGTGCCTATAGTCTGTGCTCAGCTAACACAATAATAATCATGATGCTAGGGGACATGACTTAGCAGTGGGCTTGGCAGGGCAACCACAGGGCTTGACAATCTTAAAGGGTTTTGCACCCCTGAGGGATTCTTCTTCACTTACTACACTGTCTTTACCTCAATCCATGAGATTTTCTTGCTGTTTCCCTTCCAGTTCTCCTGTCCCCACACAGGGGTGTGTAAGGGACCGCTGGGTGGGCACTCGGCTGCCATCTGGACTCATCCCGCACAGCCTCATGACTCACACAATTCAGCACTTGGAGTGACAAATATCACAGTCAGAAAAAAACTATTCTGAGGCCAAACTGGTATCTCTGTAAAGCAAGTCTTCCCAGTCAGTGAGTGTATTTCCTCCTGAGGGCTGTGTGGGATGTGGTCATTCCTAGTGTCCTTGTGGGTACCACCCAGAGGACAGAGGGTTTGGCAGATGCTGTTGTGGGGGTTGGTAAATCCAGGCCGTCATGCAATGGTTCCCACTTCTCGACAGTGTAGTGACTGACTTTTAAACCTTTAACCACAGGACAAACTTTCAGAATATTTGGCGTCTATCTGAACTTAAAGTTAGCTCCAGTTTTGTTTTCTCCAGGGTCTTTAACACTATTCATATAATGGTTTATTATACAGAGATTCACTTTCATTTATTTACTAAGGCTGTATTTTTGATTCCTTAGATTTTCCTTGTTGAAAATACAATTGAAAAGTATTTTACATTTTCAAACTGTTTTACCACATGAAAAAAAAGATGTTTCTGTACAGCACTTGACTCTTTGTCTTGCTCAGTTTACAGCGCAATGGTTTAGTGGAATTTGTCCCTGCCCATGGCAGGGGGGTGGAATGAGTTAAGCTTTAAGGTCTCTTCCAACCCAGACCATTCAATATGATTCTACATTATATAATTCTGCATATTTTTCTTTTATGAAAACAATAAAAGCAATGACATCCTCTAACAGAGGGATAATTTTATACAGTATACTGACCTTGTGCAAGCTATCCTGCAACTCAGAGCAATGCTTCAAAGAAAGGATAAACCCCTGAAACAATGGTTCTAATGGCAAGTACAAGGTGGTATTAGGAAAACGGCTGCATGAACAAGTGATTTAAGGGTTGCATTTACCTTTGGAGTGGGACAATTCTTGGACAAATGTCCTGGTCTGTCGCAGTTCCTGCAAGTAACGTTTTTGCCAGCTGTGTAGTACCGCACACTGCTGTGCCTCACGCCTGCATAGTTGGAGATCTGTGCCTGGTGAAACACAGAGAGAGAAATGCATTTACCACTTGAGATTCTGTGGTTTGGGAACTGGGAATTGTAAAGGTCACTGCTGGCAGTGATCCAGCAGAAATCTAATGTTTCACATGTACAATTCACACATCCAGGTTTGGAATGGGCAATTCTGTTACAGAGAAACCTGCATGGTCTGGAAAGAAAAGTTCTTGTTTGAACTTCCTCTTCAGAACATTCTTTTTTGCTATTTAAAACTGCAGTTGTGAAGCTTTCCCTCAATTTTGCTATTTAAAACTGCAGTTGTGAAGCTTTCCCTCAATTAGCCAAAAGACTTTTACTCACTCATGACAAACTGGAGTTTTCCCCAGCAGACAAATATAATTAACATCAATTGCAAACGCAAGTTACATGTTCCCTTGCACATATTAAGGGAAACTGCTTGGACAAAGTACAATGCTATACAAGTCTGGATGAAATCTGCAATTTGCAATTGTAAAGAAAGACATAAAAAGGGGAAAAAGAAGAAAAAAAGACAGAAGCTGGAAACAACAATCTCTCTCCCAGTGACCTCACACATACTTTCTGTAGAGGCAGCCAGAATTGAAAATCCTGTATACAACTATCATTGCCTAGTAAACAACACGAATTTTAAAAAAATAAATGAAATTTTGGATGAGTGAACAGGAGAGGTATAAAAATACCATTTCCCTTCACGGAAAGCATTTGTAATGTCACTTGATTGAATCAGCTTTACTGGACATTGGAAAGAAAAAGGATAAGAGTTGCACCCAGCGGCTGAAGCTCACTCCTCCTGGATCCTCCAGCACCTTGCCTGGGAACTCCGGGCTGCAGTTTCCCCAGACCTGCCCCTGTGATGAGCCTAGAAAGGCATCACAGTCTGCTGCCTCCCAGTGCTGCCTGGGAAGGGGACCAGGCTGCCACGGAACAGTTCTGGGGCTCCGAAGAGACCAGGAAGGAAAAGCCGATGTCCTCCTTACAGAGTCTACAGAGGCACTCCAGCTCCCGGCATCTCTGTCCCTTCCTGCCTCTATGCCAGCCTCAACTCAGCAACTCCTCTCTCCTGTGAGAGGACACTGCTAATCATCCCACCCAAACACCACAGATGGGCTTTTCAATCCCATTGCTTTTGTTCTGTTTGTTAATAAGCAATAAAATAAAGAATTATGGAAAAATTTGGTTGTCTGTGTTACCTCTAAGTCTTTATGAGAGATGGACCAGTCCACATCAATTTTTCCTGAAAAACAAAATCAAAATTAATTATATTTCATTTATATGAATATTTTTCTGAGAGATATTCAACATTCTGATTACTGTACTTATTGGAATTGATAACAGATTTTGATGTACTAAAGTGGAGAAACTAGTTCCGTCTTTGGTAAAGGAAAGCTAGTGACCCACTGGGCACCAAATCTGCACTTGAGTATTAGCACATGCCCAACTATCGGGAGGATTTTTTCTCACACCACACTCTGGCCCTGTCCCCTGGCAAGAGTGTGGTGTGAGAAAAATTCCTTTAATTCCTTCAGCGGCAGGGGCTCCAAAGGCCCCAATTCCAGCCACTGGAGTTATCCCTGCCTGCATTCACGTGGATGCCCAGCTCAAGCCCAGAGGCTGCAAGCGTGGGAGCACAAGGAACAAGAAGTTAATGCAGAGCATATACACTTTTCCTCCTTGCGAATTTACAAAGTCTGCGTATCCAGCCTTGCATCCTGACTGCTGTGTGCCAACATGACTGAGCACAATCTCAGCCACCCAGATGGTAAGCTGAGCAACTCTATTTCCAAACAGGGTTTGGTAATGTGCAATAAATCAGGAGGACACACTGAATTATCGATCGTCACGCCATAACCTTCTCACATGCAGCCTTTGGGCTGGCAGGAGTGAAAAGAAACAAACCAAGAAAGAAATGAAAGGGCAGTAAGCTAAAGGAATAGGGATGCAGCTAGAGCTCTTTAAAAATTCTGCATGTCAACACTGCTTACTGCTCTGGCCGCACACACACAGCTGTGCTCCCATAGCAGCTTCTCACTGCTGCTGCAGGGCTCATGTCAGTGGAGGTGCTCATCTTACCTATATTTTACAGCAAGCATTACAACCTCTGTGCAAATTAATTCGGTATTTTTGCAAACTTTTAAATGCAGCTGTCTCATCCTGATCCTGCATCTGAATCTGAGGCATTCACACGTTACTAACACAAATCACGAAATCATCGTGATTTACAGACAGCAAAAATTTCTCCAATTTTGGTCGTGCTATTCATTGCCACTAGAAAGTGAGTGATGACAAATTAAAATTATATGATCTATAATTTTATGTCTTCCTCTTATTTTCTGAAAGTCAATAATTTTGGCTGAGGCGTGTGATGTAGTATCTGGATACAAGGCATGTCACTCAGGTGCTTTAGAGCACAACACACGCTTACTCATTCAGCACTCAGGGCTCACACCCTGTTCTGTCCTGAGCAATACCCTGAAGTATTTTTATTTACAATACTTGCTCATGCAAGCGACTGCAACTGAGACATTGATAACGCTCTAACTGCTAAAAAACAGATTTGAATGATATATGAACCTGAGTCATGGTACATAAAGTGACTGCCACCACCAGGACTCCAGCACCCACCCAAACTGTCACCCCAGCATCGTTCCAGAGAACAGGGAGGATGGATGGGACAGTGACGCATCTGTGCCCTTTGGCATGAGCGAGCTGTGGATATACTTGAGAGAAAACCAAGACTTTTTAGGCCTCATCATTACAAGTAAAGAAACGCTGTCATATTTGAGTGCATTATTTATGGCTCAGATGCCTGTTAATAAAATTCATTCATAAAGAAAAAGGTATTTGTAATTCAAAGCTCTGCTTTGGCACTCGGCACCGCAAGTACCGTGTTGCACAGAAATGCACATGCAGAATGGCCACAGATGAAAATTACCAGTGAATTAACTCCTGTTAATCACTAGGCATGTCCTTCCTGAGGGCAAACCAACGAAGTTTCTCTTTTTCACTGTCAAAATCCCCTGCTTCACCGGGGAAAACCATGATACAATCATTCAAATACTCCTAACACAAGAAGCTAAAACTGCTCCACTCAGAAAATAAATTCAAGAGCTTTCCTGCTGAATGAAATATTGCAACAAATTCTCCCTTTACTAAATCTGTTTGGTGATCTAAAAGTTAATTCTAATTCACCATAGATTGCATAAGGCTTTGTTTTCATCAGCAATAAATTCTTCAGACTGAAACACCTAGGGAGAATTGTGCTTCTGCAATCAAGGTGAAATCTTGCTGTAGAGACACACAGAAAAATATGCAACAATATTTCTCACTGACCACAGTGTTTTGTCTGCCTCTAGATCATTAAATAAATCACAAAACTCTTCTCCAATTGACAGATACCTCCCCTTCCTTCGGATTTTGTTTGCTTATTTGGATGAATTAATGTCTCCCACAGGCAATGCCAGTGCCCTGTGGGTGGTTCCTGGCTGTTCCCTTGGCTCACCCACCAGTGTCAGCACCCCTGGCATGTTGGGGACTCCCTTGTGCCATGCTTTCTCCAGCCTGTAGCACATGTCATCTTTGTTTTACTCCTCGTTGCTCAGCCTCAAGAGGTGCAGAGCTTCCCTGGAAGATGCAGCGGCAGCTTTGCCCTGGGGCAGGCAGGCAGCTGGCACCCAAAACCAACAAAGAACAGGTAAGGGAGCAGAGGTGGGTGACCGAGAATGATGCTCTCCCATCCCCCAGATCTTGACCTGAGGCAGAGAGGGCAGTTTTGGACAGAGCCATGGCATTTGCTGAGAGCTCTGTCCCTCGCAAAGCCTTGCACAACACCTGCCACCTGATGTCCTCCAAGGCCATGCCAGTACCACATTAGAGTGTTTCATGCTTTTTTTAAGGTGGTCATGCACACAGAAGGTGGATTTCTGCCTGAAGGAATGGCTGTGATTGCTTCATTTTTACCTTTACTTGACTTTTATTTTTACTCTTCAGAGTACAGGAGTTCAAAGACTTATTCAGACAATCTCTGTCAAGATTTCCCCTTTTTCTGTAAAGAAGTTGCACAAACAAAACTTACTTAAAGGGTCCTATCAGTTAAATAAAATGGAGAATATCTTTAATAGATTTGTGCTTTTAATCTTCCTCATCTTCATTTGTTAAATGCTGTCTCCTTTTTAAGATTATAATAATTTCTATACTAAGTTTCATACTAAGATTACGATAAATTCCTGTACTATGATTATATGTATTTCTATACTAAAAAAATACAACAGACTTTACCATATAAAATTCTTGTATTTATACTTTGAGAAAATGGTTTTGTCAAACACCTCATCAGGGAAGAAGAGGATGTAAAATATACACCATTTATATGAAAATGGAAGCCCTGCACAAGGTTCTCCCTTTATCAAGTACCACATTTTGGCTGTCCTCTGCCCCTGCACAATGGGATGAATGGCGAGCAACAGCTTTGCTTTTATTTAAAGAAAAATTTTGAAAGATCATTGAGATTCACATGTATCCCTCCACCAGCATGAAAATGTAAATTTCTGAGCAGCGCTCAGGGTGAAGCCAGATTTAGGACCACTGTTCAATGTGCATTCAAACCTCCCCTCTTTCATCCCAGACAGGGAGAGGAGGGGAGGAGGGAGAAGGAGGACCAGCAGTCAAAACCTGAAATTGCCTGGAGGAACAATCTGCTCCACGGAACAAAACACTGACTCAGAATAAACAATAAACGGTTCACAAAATTTCCTTACCTGCTGTGCTGCTCTGCCAGTGACCCCGGCAGCTGATCAGGCTGCCCTGGCAAAGCAGGGCACTGCTGGGCACTGGCTGTGACCCCCCCCAAAATCACACCCGTATTTTGCTCATCAGGCCTGGGAGAAAACGTGTTCTTGCACAACCTCTGCCTGCCCTGCAAGGGTTTGTGTCATCACCTTCTTCAGCAACAGAGAAGCTGCAGAGCATGGACATCCAACTTTGAAAATAAAACACTAAAAATCCCGAAAGAAGAAAGCAAGTGCTCATGTCCCCCCTTCCTTCTAATTGGAAAATATGTGCAGACATATTTTATTTATTTCATTTTATGATCAGCCCAGTGAAACAGGACACTTCAAGCTGTGGCAAAATGATATGTGGCCTGAAGGCCAAATATGTTTCAAAGCTGGGCTTTAAAAATTGGATTTTGACTGCTAATTAATATAGCACATTATGGAATAGAGAACTCTAATTATATTCTAGTGTAAGATCTCTGTGGCAAGGACTGTTTCAGACATTTTTCTGAACAATATTTACCATACCAGGACACAGTTTCTGCTACTAGTGGAATAACATTTTAAAATTATAAGCTTTGCAGCCCCTTAAAATCACTAGATCTGTAAGAATTTCACACTGTGACATATTACATATATCTGAAAATTCCTGGTTATGTGTGAAGTCTTACTGCAATGTAGCTTGCTATAATGAGTTTCATATTTTCTGTGCCCAAGTAGCCCTTCTTACAAAAGAAAAAGAAATGACAGCATGCCAGGGTAGCAGCCAAGCACTTGTCCAAACAGAAATCAAGGTGGCCTCCTGACATCAGGTTTTGTAAAGCACAGGAATCTGGGTTTCTACAGACCAGGACATACTGTACATCTTTCCCTTCTAGGCAGAGGTATTCCAAGAGGCTACAGGTAACTCTGTGTGTGTCTGCATGGATATGTATATGAGTCTATGTATGTTCCTGTGTCTGTATGTGCACACGTGTGTATGCATGTCCCCCCAAGCAAGCATGTCAGCAGACATTTGGCCTGCTGCAGCCCAGCCATGAAGGAGAAGCAGCTGGTCCTCCTTGTGCTGACTGCCCCGTTCCAGCAGCTCCAGGTCCATCCCCGCAGGGACTGGCTGGCAAGTGCTCAGTGGCCGTGGGGTTGCATCCTGCTCTGCACACCCCAGACCCTCAAAGGGGAACAGCATCAACCCTGGGGTATTTTTCTTTGACATTTCTACGGATTTCTCAACTTTTCCTTGATGAGAAAGAGATTATTTACTTAAAAAAAAAACACCTGCTGTTTAATGGAATACCTGTCAATATCTCTTTAAGACAGCTTTAAAAGAGATCCATAACTCCCGCAGGGAAATCAGTCGATGGAATCGTTGACAGAAGTTCAATTTGAGACATTTTCTCATGGCAAAAAGGGGTTTTCTTGCCTCTCCCCTTCACACCTAAAATTATATTTGTGCTAGTAATATGCACATTTTTTGGAAGAAGGGAAGTCCTTGCAATGCTTTATTTTTAGCAACCTTTATCTGCTGGTTTTGAAAAGCATCATAAACAATACTCAACCCATTCTGAAATTAATTAAAATGTAAGCAGTTGACTGAAGCAAAGGCAGAGTTGGCCAGAAGCATACCAGAGTTCAAGCAGGAAAAGAAACTCACACACCTCAGAGCAGCCCTGCAAAAGTGGGGAGAAAAAAACCTCAGGAGCTGTGAAAGCAACTGTAAGCAAACTTCAGCAACTATGGCCCATGGAGGAAGACTTAACCATCATTGCCAGAGAGGAAATGTCTGGCGGTTGGGGTAGGACTGGTGCTGTAATCCCCCAGCAGCATGTCTGCTGGGCCCGCAGCTGGCCTGAGGTGGCCACTCCAGGGGACATCACAGGCCATGGAGTGCAACACACATGATTTAGGAGCACCTGATCAGGTAGAGATGTTCATTTTTGGTGCTAAAGCAGACATTAATAAATGCAGAAATCACTCTGGTGTCAGTGCACCCTGCTGCTCTCTCGAGGGCCAGGTCCTTGAGACCACATTTTGGCCCTGTACCCCATTTCTGTGTTGGACAACCTCTCCAGTGACCCATCCTGCACCCTCCTCCACATGTGTGCCCTTCTGTGCCTCCTTCAGCTCCATTTATTCCGGCAGATCTGTGTGGGTAAAGCACCTCATGCACCGAGTGAAAATAAAAGAATGCAGTGAAAAAAACAACACACAATTCTGTAAATCATATTTTTGTGGAATATATGTACCACCAAACTGCTGAAATGCAGGGACATATACTAAACGTGAACACATACGGTGCCCTTTCTATTATGTAAGTGTACGCATAATTTCCTGTCTGTGCTGTAACACTGCTTCCTTCAGCACTGGCCACTGCTGGCCATGTTAATTCACAAAACTCAGCGGCTCATGATTTTCAAAGCTTAGCGCAACATTTGCAGAACAAAGTAGGTTTTTCTCTCTTTTTGGTGGGTACAAGTATGGGGACCACAGGAACAGTTGAATTCATGGCATGGTTGGTCTACCACACAGTCGGGGGAATTCTTTAAATAGAGCCTGTCACTCTCTTTGCCCATCAATGGGATTTCCTTCTCAAACTGCTGATTCGTTCAGGTACACAACAGAGGAAATTTCAGTTAACCTTTGTTTCACCCCGGGGAAAAATCTGTCTGAAAAGTATAAAGTGAATAGATAAAAAAAAAAAAAAAAAAAAAAGAAAAAAAGAAAGAAAGGCTGCAGGGTTATTCTTCCTAGTGTTCACAACAGTCAAAGTTAAACAGAGAAAAGAAGGCAAACATGAACATTTTATTCCCACCACAGAATAAGGTATAATATATGATTTAGAAATTCCATTGTCTATACTGTGTTTTCTAATTTAGAGAAGGAAAGGCTGAACACAAATCTATTGTTCTCATTGGGTGTATCAAGATTTCACTTTTTCACTGTTTCTATATGACTGAAAAGGGAATAATACTTTACTTTGAAGAGAAACGCTTTTTATCTATTTGATTGAGTTGTTTGCAATACCTTTTAGATTCCAGCAATCCTTGGTGAAGAGAAAAATAATAAATACTAACTCAGAATTACCTGTGAGAAAATGAAAACAGGGATAAAACTGAAAGTACAGTGATAAAATAAAGAGAAATTTCAGGAGACATTACTGCCAAAAAAGGTCTTAAACGGGTATAAGTTATTAATAAAACTCCCCATTTTGAGATACAATTATAATTTCAAAACAGGAATAATAATTTTAGTTTTCCAGTGTCATTTATCTGACAACATGTCTGCAGCATTTGATGTCATAACACACTGAAAGTTACTGCAGACCTGTGCCCAGGAAGCCTCCGCAGCACGCTCAGATGGACAGATGGACACGGGTCTTGGGAGCATGGCCAGGGCCTGGGTGTGCAGGGCCGTGAGGTCTGTGCAGCTTGAGTTCCAGTGGAAGAGATATTCTGAAATGCCTTATGGGATCAATAGGTTGCCAAGAATTGATTCAGTGTCACTGAGACTATTGCCGTGTTTCTGTGACTGTGATTTTGTCAGTGGCTGCACAGCCCTTCACCGGGGCAGGTCCTGGTGGAAGCCAGGGGCTGCAGTGGCTCTACAGCCACGGAGAACCTCACCTCTTAATTAGCTCTGGAAGAGGGTGTTTGTCACAGCCACCGAGGTCAGCTGCTGGAGCCTGCCAGCCCAACCCAGGCACACACTGTTTGGGGCATTTGTAGGATCCCTTCACAGTCAGATAAAATGGCACTTGGTTACCTGCTCAGCCATGAGCCTGAGGAATGCCTGTGCTTCACTCCTCACCATTCACTGAAGATCAACAGCTGTGTCTTGGGACTTTACTCTGGCAACACAGCACATCTTTTTTCACCAATACAAAATGGATGAAGTATAAATATAAATCAAAAAGAGACAGTGAAGTCCACAGAACCTGGCTCTGCTAAGGCTGTGGTGTCTGATCTGCCAAAGTCCCTGTGGCTAAAAGAAGCCGTGTAACGTATGTGCCAACAATGTGACGTGTCTCCCTGCAATGAAATCCAGATTTAAAGCTTCTTGGAAATTAATTGCTTCTTGGAAATGCAATGCTTCAGTTGAATTGCAAACCTAAAACCATTCACCAGTAGCTGCATCCTGGAGAAACAGCACAGCTCTCTTGATGCTGCCATAAACAACAAAATAGGGAAATAATCCCTGAGTTGGAATAATACTGATGTAGATGAATATCTGAAATTTGTCAAGATTAATTGGGGATCTTAACTCCTACCTTGTTCTCTGAAATTCCCAAAATCTTTAACCCAGGAAAAAATCACATTTCAATGCAGGCTAAGTGCCAGTCTTTGGGTATGGGCCAGAATTTTGGTTCAACTTTCTTTCACGCTGATAAATGGCCCATTGGGCAAAGGCAAACTACGTCATCCCAGCTCTGGTGATTCCTTCCCACCCTCAAACTCAGACCAGGCTCCTGCAAACAGCTCTTGGAACACGAGGAGGATCACCACAGTGTTCCTGGGAGGAGACAGACCCAAAACAGCTCTGAAGGTGGCAGTTCTCAGCACTTTCACCTTTTTCTGGGAGGGCTCAAACAAGCTTCAGACAAAAGGACTCCCAAAGAGCCTGATCAAAGTCAGGTTACAGGAAATTGCATTACTCTGAGAGCAGAACTGCAATTTGAGCTGATGCCAAGATGGAGACATGGAGCAAGTGAAATTCCTAGCTCTCCATTTTGATCCTCCTGATGATGATAGCAAAGATGGAATAGGAATCACAAGCAGGAGGTTCCTCAAAAATACTCATACTGAACAGAATACTTCTACAACTTGGGTAACAGAAATTAACATCACCTCACAGATTTGCTATCAGTCTGTCTGAAGAAATCTCCCCATCTGCCATGCACCCTGGTGCCCCTCCACATTGAATCTTCTTCAAACTTGATCTTCCCAAGAAAAGGGAGGAGTGATGCATGACACAGACCTCCTGACAGTGATTGGAAAAAAGATGCATCTGAGGATTTGCTAGAGCACAGTTGCTCCATGAGAAGGAACCCCAGCATAAGCACTCTGCTCTAATTTGGTCTTCCCGGGCTCTTGTGACCTTACCACCAGACGCAGGTTCTTTAGTCCATGCCTGAAACACTTCTATAGCAGGAAGAGTTTGAAAGAGCTTTTTAACACCTTGGTCATGGCTTGTAAAGCATGAACCAAGACGGTGCAGTTGGTCTGCCAAGAGTCACTACCATGGGAAACTGGTGGGTCCCGGCACAGACAGTGCTCTGCTCTCCAACTGCCATAAAGGACCACAGATATTTGGAACATAAAAGCACCAAAAAGCACTAGCATCTGGTGCCTGAAGGTCACACATCTTGAGACTGCTCTTATGTTGGGCTCTGTGGAGTGGAGACTGGAACCCAACAAAGAATGAGAAAGTACAGTGTCCTTTTCCATTGCAGTCTGAATTTTTTGATGTTACTTTGTTTCACATGACACAGATGTCCTTTTATTTGAACAGAAAACAACTGGAATGGACATCTGCGTAACATCAGTTTTCTGCCTGCAATTAAAAAGAGTTTTCCGGAAATATGTCATTCTTAGACTTGTACTTAAAGACATGATTTTGAGGCGATGAAAAAATGAAGTGGCCTTGCCAAAGAGCTGCTAAATCTCACTGGCTACAACAGTTCTGTCTTTGCAACAAGGACCGCAGCAGAAAAAGTGTCACTCTCTTTCCTTCTCTTTCCAAAGAAAAGTGGGGAAAAGGAAATGTTCTCTCTATAATCAGCAAACAATAATTCTCAATGAGAGAATTCAGATCTTTGTTGTTTAAAAAGTGTTCAAAGCTGCTAGGAGATAAAATGAATCTGAGACCCCAATTTCATCTCTTTCCCATGTATAAATTTCATATCTTTCCCATGTATACTGGTGCAGTGGTCTCCACAGTGGGGTGCAGACACCCCAGGAGTGGGAGGGCATTCCACTGCAGCATGGAAAGAAAATGGTTTTTTGCCATTAATAAATAAAATAAAACAGATTTAAAAAATAGTGTATACTTGATCTTTCTCTCCTTCTTTTTTACTTTCTATTTTGTGCATGCAGTGTAACCATAATTGACATTTCAATGGTGGGGTGAAAAGCACCTCCTACTATGCTAAAGACATATTTATTTATACTTTGAGCACTCGTCTCATGGTTTTGGCTTCCTTTTTGTTTCTTTGTTAGGTGTTTTTTCTTTCTCTTTTATTTTTCTTTTCCTTTAAACAGATGCCATAGCAATAGGAAAATCCTTTTTTCTGCTACAAAAGAGCAATTCGTATTATAAGCATGCTGTTGTAATGAACAAAACTTTCTTCCCTACCTGCTAAATTTAGGTTCTCTAATAATATGAGCTTTTCATACACCTGAGGAGCTTGGTCACTGAACCTCTTGCCCAGGTGCTGCCAGGCAGCAGGCCAGGAGGGAAGTGATCAGCACCACACCAACCGCAGTGGGTGCTGCTCAAGTGTTTTCACAGCCTGTAATGTGCTCGAGATACAGAACAGCACACAAGGACCAGGAGACCTCACAAATCTATACTTGATTTTAAGCATTTCAATTCTGAGAATTTAGCAAGCCTTTACAGAAAATGAATCAGACAACAGCAGTAGCGAATAGTTAAGCTGCATATAATTAGTTTTAAAACAGCAATTACAAGATTTAATATCATTCTTCCTGACATCAATATAAATGGAAGGCATATTACACACTAGCTCTTCCTAACTAAATTCAAAAACTACAAGTCTCAACTTTTTGCTGTTCTAGTAGGAAACTGTTAAGCACTTCATATTTATATTTTTTTCATTTAATTTATAGTGTTTTGCTTGATTAAAACTTCTTTTTTTTGTTTCAATGTTGATTTTTAAACAGCAGTATTCTTTAAAATATGCAGTTATCTAATTCAGGAAAATTACTTCATGTGACTGAGCTGAAGTGAATGCAAATTATTTATAATAATCCAAGAAAGCTGATGCACATCAAAAGTTGTGGTTTAAGTCATTCCTGTCTGATAAAGACTCAATCACCTGAATGGTTCTGTCTGTACCTCAGGTGAAAGTCCCCTACGCTGCAGCAGAATTATTGTTCTACTGTGCAAATGATTAAATACACTTTCCATATTACAAGTCTGGGCAATAACTGTTGAAACCTTTGATTCAGATTTTCCTTCTCTATCTGGACAAGAGGAAGAGATGCCTGAATCCATGACTGAAATGCTGGTTGCAAAGTGGACCCTGCATCTACCTAGCAACACTGTGAAAAAAACAACCAGTCCTATCACTGAAAAAAATCACCAAGGCTTCATTTAAAATGTGCAATCAACCACATTTCCTGAGCAGGGTGGTAGCTTGTCAGTCCTTCAAAAACAAATAATGCAGACACTCTAACTCCCAGCATCTTTCACTGGGCTGTGTGCAGGGAGGACGGAGACAAGAAAAGCAATGGAACATCAGATCAGTGTTCCAAGCCTGTGGCCAGGGCACAGAAGCCACCACAGCTCACGAGGATCAGTCCTGTTCCTAAAGTCTTGATGAGCTGGGAAGGGGAAACACACGGCTAATTTTAGGAGAGACACTCCTGAAGAGAGCTGGAGTTTAGAGGTTCACACTAAATGTCAGAGAACACTGAGGAGGCTGTGAAGGAGGAGGAGGAGACAGAGAACACCCCATGCCCACTTCCTGCTGCCAGCCGGTCCCTGCCTGGGGATGAGAGAGGGACCATTGCACGGCGGTGCCACTGTGCTGGCCCCACTGGTGTTCCCAGAGGTTGTCCAAAGACAAGTCCTGTCCTGCTTGGCATATCTCCACAGCAGGATGACATCCACATCAGGCAGATGCCACTGGCATGGGCTCATCCAGGCACTGTGCTCCCAGAGACCACATCAGCATTGGTGGCTGGGTACCAGATCTAGCCCCAGATCTCTTCACCTGAGCCTCAGAGAAGCCACACCTGCTGGAAGCCCTGCCTGTGGTGGGGCTGGGCCAGCACTGGCCATGTCAGTAAGGAACAGCATGTCAGCCTGTGGCTCACAGGAATGCAGCAGCACAGAGATGAGTGTGCAGTAAAGCCACCATGAACACCTACTTCTCGCAGCCATGAGCCGTCACAAGTTCTGGCCTTCATGCCAAGTGCATGTGGTTTAGAAAAAATAATCCAAATCTTGATTGCCAGTTAAAAAACAGAGTTATACATTTCTTCCCATACACTTCCATCCTAAATTCAGGGCAAGGCCAGAGGCAGGAAACTCCTAAAACATTACAACTTCTGGGTGGCAGTAAGGACCTCTGCTAAGAACAACTGCAAACAATTTTACTTCAAGTCCTTGATGCAATAGCAATAAAGAAATGCTGGGATGCTCAAGTTTGCCTCGCCTCTTGCCATTAGTGGGTGATTCAGATGATCCAGTATGACTGAAACCAGACGTGTGTTTTGCATGTACTACAGAAGTCCAAAAATCAGATATTAATTTTCAAAAAAATGTGAAGAAAGTACATTTGAGATGCATTATTTCTACATTTGTTTTTATTTATTCCTGTGTTTATTAAAGATCAACAAGCTCGATGATGCACTAGGAAAAATGTGATTACGTTTTTATAATTTTTTAACAGAGATGCAGTGGGAAAGAATAAGGGAAGGATAATCTGCAAATTGTTACCCAGCAGATCTTCAATGGTTTTAAATAATGAAAATAAGGTATGAAAGTAAAAAACCACCTACTGAACATAAATGCAGGCAAATAAACACACTATTTAAAGCAAACCAATTACATCACTGACCAGCAACATTCAAAATCTGGAGAACAAGTGGGCCAACTACTTCATCTGAGAGAGGAATGCACAGCTAGCCTCCCTCTTTTGGAAATATGAAGAATGATAAATTCACTGGTTGCCTGAAAAGAACATATCTCAGGAGCAGTAGAAACACTGATTTCCTTTTTCGACATTGTCTCTGACAACACGCTGTTTGAATTACACACCTGCCTCCAGCCTTCATTATTTCTGTTTCATTATAATGAAGATTATACTTTTGACTTCCAAGGCAGCTCGCTTTGACAAAGCCCTGCAAAACCTCCCTTCCCTTTTCAATCTCACGGTGCCGTAACAAAAACCACAAACAATTCTACCACAAATTGGGTGTTTTACCCATAGCACCCCACCCTGCCACCACACAAAAAAGGAGTGGTGTGGAGAACCCAGGTGCCGTTACTGCAGGTGCTACCACTGCCACTGCTATCAACAGGAATGCTCAGATTGGAACATCTCAGTGACCTAAGCAGGGAACAAAGAAGTGGAGAATGCTTAATCATAGACAACATTTGCAATGGTAAAAATGCCCAGAAGTGCCGAAATATCCAAAATGGTCACTTTTAAATTCAAATCTCCAATTTTTAAATGAAATCCATATGAAACTTTCATTTAATTCCCCCTCAGTTTGAATTGCATGATAGCCTGTGTGGGCTCCCCCCATGACTGACATTGCATGAACGCCAGCACTGCCATGTGGCCCTGTGGCAGGCGGTGCTCTTGTGGTTACTGATGGGGACAAAACACCAAAGGCTGGGCTGTGACACCCTCTGTGCTTGCCCATCGCCCGCTGGCCCAGCAGCAAGGCCTGCGTGGCACCTGCTGACAGTGGACATGCCCTGGGTGTGCAGGCGCTGGCAGGTGGCACTGATAGCTTGGGGCACGGCACCGAGTGGCACAGCTGGATCTGCACCTGGCATTATGTGGCACAGCTGGCTCTGTGCTGGGCAGCACAGCTGGATCTGCACTGGAGACTGAGTGGCACAGTCTGGCTCCATGTCTGCCCCAGTGGCACAGTCTGGCTCTGCACTGCACTCTGGACAGCACAGCTGGCTCAGCACCATCTGCTGAGCAGCACAGCTGGTTCTACACTGGACGCTGGGTGGCACAGCTGGCTCCATGTCTGCCCCTTCCAGACTTGTCCCAGGGTATGAGGTGCTCTGGGCTGCACCCAAGGTTGCTCTGTGTTGCCACGGCTGCTGTTGGCACATGCTGAGGGATGGCTGCTGGGCACCAGTGAATTTTCAGTGCTAGTCTTCTCACACTTGTACTCAAGGCTTGGGCTTGCATTTGCACTTTTATACAGCATATCACCTGAGTCACAATCTCCAGCACCTATGGCTTCAACAAAAAATCAGTAGGGCTACTGATTAAAAAGAAAAGCAGCATTCAACTACTTTGTCATGAACACATTTTACCCACTGTGATGTGCCACTTGGTTAGACCCAAGAAAGTACCGTGGCAAACCCCCATGGTTCTCCTGGACACAGTTTCCAAAGCTTTCACACATGCCTGCAGTCTTTATTCATGTTGAATTATATAAGCTCCCTTTTTTTCCCCTTCTTTTTCTTTTTTTTAAAATTCAGCTATTCATGCACTCAGACAAATGTTAAAAAATTAAGTTTCTGTAAACACAGTGTTATCTTAATAAGTTCAAATATTATTAGACTGTTCCCCAGGGCAAGAAAAGCAATATGTTCTAAAGCAAGTGGCTGTATATTTTGCAGAAAGTGGCTACTCTGAAATTAAGAAATGCAAATCATTCTACAGTTTATGTGCCTCAAAGTAAAAATACTGATATTAAATTTTAAAAAGGTAGCATGAGACATTGCTGCTTACGCCAGAGCACCAGGAGGATGCCAAGGGACCCAGAGCAATCCCGGGTCTGGGGTTTTCAATGGCACAGACTAGTGATCACAGGATGCTGGTGATACTCTCCAGTTACCCCTGGCAACCCTTCTCAACTGTAACGATGCTGCCCCACAATAGCTTTCACTGGGCAGCTTTCTCTTCACTTAGCTGAATGCTCTGGGACCATCTGTGTCGGAAAGCATAAAAGGCCAGCCTGCCTGTGGGCCCGTCACTCTGAACACCACCTCTCTGACCCCGATTAAATACAACTTTCAATCCCTTTTGTCCTCCCTGTTGACTTCTCCTATTAAGGGAGCCCTTTGACAAAGAAAGCGGAAGAGTGGACTAAGTGCCCCCAAGAAAGGTGATGTCTGATACTGCTCAACACAAGGATTAGCAAGCCAATACATAACAAAAGCAAGTTTGGGGGAGGGGTAAAGAGGAAAAGAAAAAAATGGTTTTATACAGGTCTTTGACTAATTCAGTAGGTACACAGTTCAACAAATAGCTATACAAGAGGCCTGCTCCCAAAGAAACAACTACCAGGGAACAATAAATCGAGAAGATACCTTTCAGCATGGTGACACAAGGCCATGACATTGACAGGAGCAGTGGATGTGTCATTTGCTACCTATGGAGTTTGAAACTGAATTTTGTGGTGGGGAGAGGTGCCAAGAACACTCAAGAAGTTACTTTAAGGACAAGCCTCTTCCTACAGAAAGGTCTTGCAAAATATCCTAACTTTGGTCATTCGAGGTAACTATAATGACAGTGGGCAACAAAAACCTGAACAAAAAGGAAAACAGTGGCTGGAGAAAACCTATATACTTGCACATCAGAGCTGACTGTTCCCAAAGGCATGTACTAATAACTATCTGCTCTTTGGAATATGCAAAATTTCTTTGTCAAAAAGAATAAATAAAAATATGCCATGCAGGCTTGCAGTATGCACGGGGTATCCTAACACAGCACAGTCTCTGACCCTGAAACTAACAGTCAGCACTGGGGAGAGCAAAAGTGGATCCCAGAGTGCAGAGGCATGGGGGGCAGGAGCAGGGAGAAGGGCAGAGTGCCCACTGCAGCCCTCATTCATGCCTAAGCTCTGCAGAGGGGAGCAGCCACAATGAGGGATGGACAGGAGAATGGGAATCTTGCTGTGCCCCCCAGAGACAGAGAACAACATGTTCCAGGGGTATTTGTCCAAGGTGTGGGGCAGTGGTACTGATGTCATCACCACAGAGAAAAGTCAGAAAGCACCTGGGAGCAGAAGATAGTTCCACTGAAAAACCTGAGCCAAAGAGAAGACATTTCCGTAGAGCCAAGCAGCAGGAGGGACAATTGCAAATTCTATTCTATGAAAAGAAGATACTGAAACAGTAGAAGTGACCAGAAGAGAGAAACAATAAATGGAAATCCGTAACAAAGCAAATCTTAATAGAACCCCAATGAGTCCAGGGTATTTTTAACTCCAGCAGTAATTAGGCCACGGGTGCAGGCAGATCTGGTTGCCTTCATGCCAAAAAAAGGCAAATGTACCCAGGCTTCTTGCTTAGAATACGTTCACTGTACCACCATCGTACACAATCCCACTTCTAAATAAAGGTTAAGATGGTGCTTGTGTTAGGGAAGAGTTGTATGAGACCCAGTGGATGACCATCACCCAGCAGGCAGTGCCTGTAGCTCCAGAGATGGTTCTGGACCCCTCCAGGACAGGCTCTGCAATCCTCCTCAGCCCTCAGGCTTTTACTGATAGCTTCGTTACCATTAACTATCTGCTTTTTACATGTTCTTTTGAAATTTGATGTTTTATTTGGCACAGTCAATTTAGACTACAGATGCATTTCCTTTTTCCTCTTTTTGTCTTTTTTTGAAAGGGGGGGCAAAAGACATCTGTAAAGTTCCCAAATGGGTGCCACTGAAAATTAGTAATTCTCTATGCACTCTGGAAAGTAATAGATGGGAGCCTGTTTCTAATAGTTTTACTTTCTGTGTTATCTGGAGAAAAACAGATTCATACATACAAAGTGGACTGTTTCAGAAGATAGTGCTGTGAAAAATGAAAGGCTGTTCCAAAGTAAAAAGTGATTATTTCAGAAGAAATGAGAAGCTCCAATGTCAACCCTACTGCCTGAATCAGCAAAAAATCAAAGCTTTGCATAGAATCGGAAACTGGAGATTTTCCTTAAATTTACATTTCTTTCTGCTGAGCACATTTTTGCTTCAACATGAAAGAAGTTCTTAGAGACATTCCTAGTTTCAGACATTGCTTTTTGCTACGGTGTTGTAATATGCTGCTGCCTGGGACTAGAATTCCATTAGTACAATTGGAAGAATTTATGTATGAATGCTAGATATGAGCCACAACAGCCATGGATAACATCATCTAAATGAAATTTTTTTTTTTCTTAAATGAGATCTCCTCAGTCATATTGACAACAGTCCAACAGAAAACCCAAAGCCATAAAAACTATAAAATAAAAATTGCAGTTTCTGCTGGCAGAATCCATCAGAAACATTGACAAAATATTTCCATATATCTCTCTGATATTCAGTGCACTAGTACAATAAATCAGGAAAAACTTGCTCTAGAAATGTCACCATAAAGTGCTGTACTGTTACTAAAACCTAAGTAATACATAACAATTGCATTCTATATATGTCCCATCATAATTACACAAGCAAAAAACATACCATTTTGATATTACAATGTACCTAAAAGAGGCTTTTTCTCAAGACTATCCTCACAATCCTAAGCCTCAAAAAACCTAAATTGCAAAAAGTAAAACTGAGTCTGTAAGATGTGCAATTTTCAAAAACAAAGTTCAAAAACAGAGGCAACCTCAGCCAGCATTATGAACCTAACCTTTTGAAAAGAAAACCTTTTCTTACAGAATTTTTTTTTTTCTGATAACCATTCCTGAATTATCCGCTGGGCTTTGGAAGCAGCAGATCACATGGGACATTGCCATGGGGGCTAGCTGGCTTCTGAATCATATGGGACTGCCTCAGCATAGCAGCCACCACTCCCTTGCATGAACAAACCCAGCAATCCTTCAGGACAGACAATATGCTCACATTACACTTTCTTGAATAGATAAATAATTTACAGAATATACTATTGTATGAAGTGCTGATTCATCCACGGCAACTAACACCCACAGTGGAATCTTAAACTACAGGCATGAAACCTCCTAGGTTTGCCAAGACCTTGCAAAAACTCAGTGAATAACCATTTCACAATACAACTAAAATTAATCTGCTCTTTTTTTCCTTCTTTGGCACCATGTATTATTAATTGTGTATGATGATCTCCAGATCATGGCCTGCATTTCTACCAGACCGCAGGTCACCAATGTCTGCAAGCAGATGGACAATCCAAAAGGAAAGTCACAGGCAAAGAGCAAAGATATTACGGCAGGAGATGAGCGGGAGGAACATGCGCAAAATAGTCAGAACTGTGAAAAATACAGTAGCACCAGAGGAGCTAAAAGTGTTGCTTCTGATTGTTGCCATCACAAGTGCTACGTTTTGTCAGTGAGTGACCTGGCTGGGGCTTTAACTCTAATTAACTCTGCTTTAACTCCACACACGCACCAGTGTATTCCATTATGCCCAAAATAGAAACAAATAGCATTAAAATCAACAAACATATGTAAGTTGCCACCAAGACATTTCTCTTAGGACTATATTTCCATCTTTTCTGATGTAATTTGTATCCAAACAATATGAAATCAAATAATATAAAATACAAGTACCACATTAGGGTTTCCAGAACCTCCTCAGGAAGGTTTGGGCAAGTGGGAGGTGAAGGGGTAGATGTAGTGGCACAGGACAGACTCCAGCAGAGAAGTGATGTGGCCAGCTCTGTGGTGGCTGCATGGCCACCTCTGGAAGCACCTCTGGCTGTGAAGGACACAGAGAGGAGAATGTGTGGCAGGAACCACCGATCCTGTGGCAGTCTCTTGTGCCACAAACACTCCAGTCTGCCACACCACGGAGAGCAGGGCTGAGCAAGGAGCATTGTGAGAGACAGAAAATACTGGAATTGCTGCAAATGAAGGGAGGTCACTGAGGCCCAGGCTGTATTTAAATACTGAATTTGGTATTTATTTCAATAATTAAATACCTAATTAGTTTGTCCAAAGGTAGAGGAGGATGAGTAGCTTGGGGAAGAGATAGCAGCACTGACCCTTGTGTCACCAAGGGCGACACACAAGGGGACACGTCCATCCCTGAGGCCTCCTGCAGCACTGGTAGCAGGAGCAGACTCTCTCTCTCCTGTGAATGAGCCACAGCAAAACATCACCAGCACACAGCTGAGCTTGGTCAAGGGAAAATGACATTCTGCTTCATGAATACGGACAAGAAAGAAACCACAAACCAACCCCAAAGCCCAGTTATGTCTTCAGCCAATGATGTCTGAACCTAATGAGTTGGATTTCCCTCCAGCTTCTCGTGTTCCAGCCTCGGAAACTCCAAGTACTCTTTCCCGACCTGTTCAGCTGAGGTGATTTGTCACTTCCTGCCTCAGAGTGAACTCATCCAGGGCCAACCACAAACCACGTCTTGCAGAATGGCCATGCTACTTGGACAACTGAGGAGATGGAGCACAGAAGAGGCTTCATCACACACACAATGCATTCCAGCGTGGCTGCCAGTGCACCAGGGTCCAGATTTCCAGGACTAGGCAAAAACAGACACGAAAAATATTTTCATGGAAGAAAATTTCCTTTTCCGATTACATTTTCATACCCTTTAGTTCGCTGCATGAGAAGGATATCTGACAGGAATTTGCTTCCCTGACACGTGTCATATCAGGAAGGAGAGGCACAGAAGTGATACCTGTGATCTGGCTGGAGACCACGATGGATGGAGCAGGACAGCCTGAACAATCATGTGCAAAACTCACACTCAGTGTGTTTTTCCATCCACCTTTTTAAAGGTAAGGCTGCACTGCTCAAGCTTCCCAGCAAGAGCCAACAGAGCCACCTTTGCCATCAGTCACAAAACCTCTGATCCTGGCACCGTACAGCTGTCGGTGTTTGCTGCTGTGCCCCACAGCGGATTTCTCTGTGCCCATCATTCCCACTTACTCTTATCATGACACATGCTGGAAAGAAAAGACACTGGCGTAACACAATTCAGACATTTAAAACTTTTCTCTCAGCTGTTTCTGAAACATATCACTTCCATTCAGGCTTAGACAAGGAGCTTCAGTATGGGGTGAGGTGTGTCTTTTGTCAGCACCCTGTCTGCTCCCTGTGGCCTCGTAAACAAGCTGCTTTCTTTAGAAATACAGCAGACCTCCAATTTAAATTTATGGAAAGGCTGAACCGGAGGAGCCCACACTCAAATAATTTTAATAACCTATTAAGTTGCGACTTCAGATTCATTTTATAACTGTGTTCCTCAGGGAACAGCACTATCAGGATAAAGATAGAGGTTTTTTTCTTTTAAAGATAAATAGCATCATTAATCTGCAACATTTCTTTTCTATTATCTTTCAAAATGAGGAGTTATTTTGTTCTGATCTTGAGGTAATTAGCCTTCATTCACTAGCCAGAAAATGTCTGTGTTCTGAAAATTAAAAATGTGTCATTAAGTGGAATTTACCATAATGTCATTTATCTTTATATAGTTCATCAGTGACAGCAATGGGCCTGGGAATCCATCAGCTTTTACTGAGGAAGCATTAAAACAAATTGAAAAACAGAATAATCCCAAGCACTCTTTAACACAGTCAAAGCCATTTGGGTAATTAAATAGTGGTATTTAAAGTTTTAATTTAGATTTTCCCCTCTGTTCATCAGCAGTCAAATGAGATGTTCATATTCATAACTGTTTGTAATAAAGGGTTTCATAAAACAAACAGAATATCAATGCTGTTAAAATTAAAGAGAACACAGAGAAACCTTTTGAGTACAAAGAGGGAAGTTCATTCCTACCATACCTTATTTTCTAGGGTTACACTGGGAATAAACCTTTGCTGTACCTGGCTCACTCTTCACACTAGAAATGCTCAAATTCTGTGATGTCTGTACTACTACAGCCACCTTCTTCCACATTCCTTGTCTTTGGGCATTTTGTGACTCAGGAAAGCCAACTTCCACAGTTTGCCTCTCATTTCCATTTTTTTCCAAATGTTTGCATATTAATCTCAAACATCTTTTATCTTGTATATTCAGCTCTGGAGAGTGGATTGTTCTGTTGTGTTCCTACAGTTACTGCGATGACAAAACATGTGTTCGGGAAACCCATATGCGGTACAAATAATGCTAAAAATAATTATTTAGGAACGCAAATGGAATGTATAAAAGCTTTCTAGCACTGCTCTTGCTAGGTAATATTAGGCCCTCCATCAGCTTTTGCCAAAATTAAACTAGAGAGAAAAATGGAAGTAGTTCTTTATGTAACGGTTTCAACTGAAATAAGTCTGAATAATGACACATGCAGTGCATGTACATTCTTACAAAAACTCTGTCGGCTGGGATGCAATTATTTAAAACAGGGAAAAAGATGCACCTATGCTCTCTTCTGAGCGCAGCTGGACCAATGTTAGACTAAAACTGTCGATAATTTACTGTACGATTTTTGTTCTCTTGTTTAATGTGGCAAAAATGCTACAGGATTTGTATGTGTTTTTAAATGAAAAGTCTAATAATTGTTGTTTGCTCTCTTTTAAGTAAATCATAAACCCCCCAAATTATGACTCTATTTGCAAGGTTACAGGGATTTAGACACACATTTTCCAGAGAACCACCTGAGATGTTTTATTTTTTGATTCCAGAGCAGCAGGTTAGATATTAGGCAACAAAAGAGGCTCTTACAGAGCACCAGAAAGAGCTGTCAGGAACCTGAGTGCCTTTGTAATTTTTCAGGTATGGAGTGGAACAACTCAGCACAGCATAAATCATGTACAATGTGAAATCTGCATAAGCTTTACAGCTCAGTAAAGTTTTGTTTGTTTTTAATTTTTTTTTTTTTTTTTTTTTAAATTTAACCATATACTTTTGAGCCAGTGCTATGCCTTAACCTCTACTGAAGCATGGTCATAACTGCCGTGGAGATCAAAATGAACCCTAGAGGTGACAAGATCCAGTCATACATGAACACAACCTGCACTACCTGACAGGATTAACTGATTAAAATTAAAAGTGCTTTTTAAAATTAAAAGTGGGCTATCAAAAGCCTAACACGGACGATTTTTAAAGGCATATGTAGAGGGAAGTAGACAAGAGGGTTCAAAAGCATGCCTGCTAC
Organism: Grantiella picta; assembly: GCA_013397955.1. Lineage (NCBI taxonomy): Eukaryota > Metazoa > Chordata > Aves > Passeriformes > Meliphagidae > Grantiella > Grantiella picta. Next base: position 265,958 of record VZRM01006200.1, on the reverse strand, counting down.
AAGGTAATTTAATAAAGAAGTGCCAGGAGATATTTGCTGACAGTGGGCAGAAAACCCTCTGCCTGCTAGGGGAAGCTGGGAAGGAGCAGAGCCTGTCTGTCCTACACCTGCCAGGACAGTCAACCAGGACACACTTCTACTGCGAAAATTGAGGAATCTGAGCATTTCCAACACCTCCAGCGAAGCAGCATCTGTGGCGTTACCCAGGTGAGCTAACGGTGACTGGCAGCACAGACAAAACAAATGCAAAAATGTTCTTTAAAACGGTCTTTATACCGCAATTCTCAGTGGCAAAATAGAACTGGCAGGTCTCAGTGTGCCCCTTGCCCTCCAAACCACCAGATACCTATTGGGGCAGCAAAAATAGCTCAGCTTTCGGTAATGTGAACTCTATTCTTGTAATGTTTAACTTCACTTCCTGTGTCTTTGTGTTGCTCAAGGAAGTGAAACTCATGCATTACATGTTTGTATTATTCCCCCTTATAGCAGACTTGCAGACAATGTCTGCAATGGTCTGGAGCGATAAGAGCCGCCTCCAGGACACAGATTCTCCTGGGGATTAGGCAGCACCATCTGGGGTCTTTCGTTGATCTGCTGCAGCTGCAGCCTAAACGTTGGTGCAGGGTGAAAATGGGTGCTGGTCCTGGAGTGTTTAACAACTTGCTGCAACTCAGTTTCAATTAGAGTTTGCTGTCTTCGAGAAAAAAAGGCAGAATAAATGACAGTGACTCCCCTTCTCATGAGAGAAGTGCCAGTGGCTGCTCGTTGCAGCTCTGTGACCCTCTGTGCCACCCTCTGCCCCAAATAAAACCCAAAGAAATGGCGAGCTGGTGTGCTGCAAAATCTTCAGAAAAAACAGGACACGACCAGCAAAACTGGTGGATTCAGTACACTTGCCTCTTGGCATTTGCTGAAAAAGAGAACATCCAAGTGTCTAAAATGGGTAAAACAAACGGTTTGAGGGGCTGCAAGTTTAGGTACCCAAATGTTGTGTTTTCACTGCAGGTAAGGAATCAAAGGTAGCTGTCAAAGGCACCTAACAGGAAGCATATCACAGTCCTGTAAACATTTCTTTCTTGGCACCAAGAAGGAATGAGGGAGCTGGCAAAGTATGAGTACATAGGTTGTCTGCTGTGTTGGCCAAGAGAACCCTCTCTAGAGATTTTTCTTACTTTTTTCTTTAGCCACTCTTTTCTTCCTTCACTGACAGTGCTGCAGCTGCACCTTGCTTTGTAATTATATTAAGCAAACCACAGGGCGCTGCCTAAAAACAATAAATCTCATTAAAACAATAAATTTTTTTTTAGGAAGTACTTCTGATGATAAAGCTATTAAAAAGACATGGAACACAACAATGAGCAGGAAGAAGGAAAAAATTTTGTGTGATTTCCAGGCATGCCTTTCAAAATTGATACTTCAGCAATGTTAAAACAGCTTAGAATTTGGGCCAGAAGCATCCATTATTGATGTTTTCCTGAACCCAGCTGCAAATCTTCACCATGTTCTATACTGAGGACTGGGAGATGGGATGGCAAAGCCACCATGATAAATTGGCCAAAGTCAGGATATGCCCAATATAGCAGAAAATAATTAAATACCCATCCTGATGCTGGAACCAAACATGCAACCACCCCATGAATGCCCTAAGCATAAGCCAGATATTACCCCATGAGACATTTTCGGGGTGCCCCAGAACACTCCAGCGCTGGTGAGGAGCTGCTGGGTGCTCCAGTGACAGATGCTCAGCACTGCTCAGTCTATGCTGGGACACAGGTGCTGGGAAATGTCTACATCCATATTAGACTTTTAAATAAAGCCAGATCCAACTACAAGAGTGATTTTAGACCTTTTTGTTATTTTTCTTTTTTTTTTAAATTAAAACAGGCTATGGATTTTTGACATTACAGCTGCCGAGCAGAGCAGCCCATCTACTTTCTTCCTACTCAAAGCATAAGTACCATGTGTTGTCCAGGAAATGTGACTGAAGAAAGTGTGGCTGAAGGAAGAACCAACCTGTACGTCTTCCCATGATCGAATGCAAGGCACACAGGGCCTGAGGCAGGATGGAACCCTCTGGCTGGTGTAGGGCAGCCTCAGCAGTATCCCTGAGTCCCCCTGTGGTGCTGCCAACTTTTGCCCAGACCCATCCCAGGTCATTCTGCCCTTGCAGCAGTTTCTGCAGTGTGGCTTGCTGGACTGGGGCCAGGATGAGCAGCACTGAGGTCACCAGAGGGGATGAAATCACGAACCACCTGCCCTCATGGCCCTCAGAGCTCCTCAAGGGTCTTCTGAGCCCACCAAGAACCTTGTGTCACAATAACGACACAGAGCCTACCCAGAACTTTGCTCCAAACACCATTTCCAGTGGACACTGCCAGAGTTCTTGCACTGAATGAACAACAGAAACTCCTCACTGATCCTCTTCACACACACATGTGCCAGAGTTCTTGCACTGAATGAACAACAGAAACTCCTCACTGATCCTCTTCACACACACATATTACACAGCCCTTCCAGCACCCTCCCACTATCTTTGAGGCCTCATTTAACAACAGAAATTTAAAAGTATTTGAGGCTGCCACAAAGTGCCGCATCTATCCTGTTTAAATGCATTTGCAATGTTTAGTTTTGTGTAGTGATAGCATTTAACAGCATAAATACAGACACAATTTTAAACACATGAAAATCAGGTTCCAAATTCAAGAAATGCTGGTGTGCACAATAATCTTTGCTGATGGTAAAACAAAAGTAATTTCATTTCTGCAACCAATAATATATATGTCTTACCTTTTTACCCGTCCTATTCTTGACAGATAGTCTGTTAATATGCCAAGTTAAACACACTTCTGATGTACACATATAGCTCAAAAAGATCTGTTACTTTTGCACTACTATGATCAAGATATTATATTTGACAGGTAGATACTAACAACCGAGTTGAAATTCTCTTGTGCTAGCAATACACAAAAGTTTGGGAGAATAAGAATCAACACATCCAGTGGCAGCTCCCAGTCCATATGCTGCTCTGCTCTGGCCCGAGCAGACTAATTTTAAAAGCATTTTCACTTACCATTCCTAATGTACCATGATTTAGCAGGCAAACTGCTGACTGTGTCACCTTTATGCTACTGATAAACACATTTGTTGGTTTATTTTCAACAATTCTTCTCTACTCATGTACCATTTCACAAGAACAATGGGAAACCAGGCAGAGCTGAAGAGCTGGCCATTGGGTTTCAGCACCAAACACATCAGTACTCAAAATGTGCTGCAATTTCTGATGTATCATCATAGAATCACAAAACCTCACAATATTCCAAGTTGGAAGTGACCCATAAGGACCATCGAGTCCAATGCCTTGCTCTGCAGAGGACAAGCCAATGAAGACATGTTGGATTTTGCTGGAACGGTTTGAATAGCCAGTAAACAAATGGTTCCCTGCCGCGTTCCTAAGAGAGACAGCAGCACTGTACAGTGAGATCCAGAACATGCTTGGGGAGATAAAAAAAACAAACCAACAAAAATCCCCAAGCATGACTGCTTTAACAGGAGTGAAAGGCAACACACAGGAGGTGCAGGAAGATTTGGGCATTATTTTACCAGTCTAGGGCTCTATCTAGATAATTACATGCTTAAATGTTAAGATTCCCTAAGCTGGCTTAGCAGTCTCCATAAAATAGTTTTACAAGAAGATTGTCCATTTAGAAATGATGAATAAAGGGAACAGAAGCATGAAAATGGAGTTCTACAGAAAGTGACGATTCTTCTTAAAATAAGAAAATATAAGGAGTTTTGGTTTTTTCCGAGATGAAAACAAGTTTATCAATATATTTATTAAAATAAAATCTATAAATAAAGTTGTAATTCCCTAAAATTGCCTGTTATGATAAAAGAAAAAAGAAAAAAGAAAAAAGAAAAAAGAAAAAAGAAAAAAGAAAAAAGAAAAAAGAAAAAAGAAAAAAGAAAAAAGAAAAAAAAAGGCTAAGTAGGGCTTCCCATGACTAAATGGATTAATTCTTTAGTACCACACAATTACTGCTCTCTACACAGTTTCAGTGAACATCTAAATAAACAGCCAAAGCTTATTTCACACAAAGAAAAGATCCATTCTAAGGAATAACCCAAATGGTAAAAAGTTGACATTTTGTATAAAAAATAAAGAAAAGCCGTACAGGAAGACGGGAGAAAGAAAAGGACATTTTAGGTACGTTTGTGGGCTGACATTCACCAGCAGACAGATCTTTGTCGGAGCTGCGCTGCTCACATGCCTGCCGTGTCCCTGGATGTCTTTCTCCCGGCGATGTTTCCCGTGGCGAGTCAGGAGCTCAGCTCAGCCGCTCTGCCCCTCGGAGCGATGAAAGGCTGCAGCCGAGAAGCACGGCTGGAGCAGGACATGCCACCCTTCCAGGACACGCAGGGACAGGGAGTGCGAGTGGCCACTGCGGGGTCCAGCGATGCCCCAGGACAATGGGCATGGAGGCGGCAGCAGCCAGACCCACACCCTTGCTGAGGGGTGCCATGACAGCCCCGCTGCTGGCACCACAGACACGAATGCTCTGCGTCACATTTGGAGCAGACGTTGGCCTTTGCAAGGTACGCATTTGACATCCAGAGCTTTTGACAAATATATTACACAGTAGTGTTTCTTAGCAAAGGAAAAGCTCAGGAGCTGTAAAACATTCTGGGCTCTGGAAGAACTAAAAAAGTTACCCCCAGGTTCTAAATTTCTCTGATTTCTGCTTCACAAAAAGCCCTGGTTCTGGTTCTGCTTCTCTTCTCTGTTTGAAGGGCAGCAACCAGCTCTTAGCGCAGGCCAAGCTCTGGGGATCACTGCTTCCTGGCTCATCATAATTTACAGTGGATTAATGTTGAAACTCTCTTTTCTCTTTCACAGGACACAGCTTGTCAGCAACACAGAAATTCTTATCTCTCTTCTCTCTTCCACTGAAACAGAAATACACTGTTTCAGTAGACCAGCAGCACTTTCATGATTGCTCAATGTAGATTTAAACAGGATAAAAATTAGCACTGTGTCTCAAAATTAGTGTAAAATTACAGCCTTTGAGGGTGTAATGCCTGACTGATTGTTAGGAAAACATAATGATGACAGAATGTGGACACAAGTCACATTTCTATTGTTACCCTGAAATTTTTAACAGTTTGACAACCAGGTTCAGCCCAGCAGACAATTGTCCCGAGGTAAAGGTGTGTCCTAAGCCCTGTGCCGAACTTGGCACAGCAGAACCACCAGAAGAGTAGAAGGTTTCCCTTTCACCAAAGAAAATGGTTCATACCCAACGTAACCTTGACAGATGAAGCATCACCTCATCTCCTTTAATTGCTGCCAGTGACTTCAACTCATCACAAAGCAAATGTCCTCAGGATTTTGTCAAGGACAAGAAACACGAGGTAAGACCACCCAGTGTGTTGGACATCTCTGACCAGTCACTGGAAGAGGGCACAGAGTCCTGCATCCAGAAAGAAACAAGGAAGACCCCAAACTGGGTCTACTGGAAAGTGCCTTTTTTGGGCTGCAGCCGATGATGTTCTCAATCCCAGGTAATATTAGATTCTGCAGAAGCTTATCTTTGTGTGATATTTTAAGGTTAAAAAGCAAACTAAAACGATGTATTTTACAAAGCATGGGATGATAAAGGAATGCCTAGAAGCATTTTGCACTGAGGAAGGACAACTTGATTTGGACTAATGTTCTAATATCCATTAAAAGTACTATAGTGTCTGCCACAGCACCCTCTGCTTCCATTGGCTGTTGTGACATTTCTGGAAATTTGCTTCTCTTGTACTCCCAGGCTGTAAAGCAGAAATTACCTATTTCCAAACCAAGCTTAGAGCTTCATATAACACAAGATGATTAATGAACTTTAACTCCTCAGGTTCAAGAAAAGTGCCACCTTTTCTCTGGCTAACATGGCACTTTCTAGGTTGCTCTTTAAAACACACCCTCAAGCACAGCAGCTAGATGACATGGAAATGCAAATACCCTCCACATCTAATAGAAATTTTTATCAAACCAGGACCACCTCATCCTTCAAAGTAAGGTGGTGAGTCCATTGGGTTTGTGTTGTACAGTCCTTAACAGAGATTTTTTTATTTCCATTAATGCTGATACAAGAAACAAAAATCCTGCAGATCAGCACGTGTTGCTTGTTGTATATTGAAGGTAAGTGCTGGGCTCTGCCAGCTGTGCTTAACATGTATGCAACACCATAAAGATTAAACAGCATAATGTTATAGATCCTATTACAGTATATAATCTCTAAATTACATTCAAGTGGATAAAAAAATACACAGCTTGCTAATGAACTTTAAATTTCATAACACATTTATGATGTGCAGAAGAATTCCACTACTTTGGATAAGAAGTTTGTGAAAATCCATTTCCAGTAGCTATTACATACATCATCTGTCCTTTGTCCTGGGAATCCATTCTCCTGGAAATGGTGCCCTCAGACAGGGTGAGGTCCCCATCCACCTTCTTTTTATGGTCTCTGGGCTTTCACGTACACCCAACATGGCAGCAAGGAGTACAGAGGTTGTGGCTGCTCTGACGAGCACTGAACAAAGACCCAGAGCCCCGCAGTGCTCCTTCTCCGCTCATTTGGTGTGGGTATTGGCTGCACCAGGCACCCCAAGGATGGCAAGGGGCAGCCAAATATCCACCATTACCAGCATTTCCTACTTGGCCCCATCCCAGCTGGCTGCAGCCTTCCCGAGGGACAGTGGTCTGGCATTGTGGACCAGCCAATGCAAGGGCTGAGCACAGCACTATTGTGTGAAAAGGAAAAAAAAAATCTTTGTCATGGTCACTCAACATGGGGGAAGCTGAAGTTTCAGTAATATTTTTTTTTTTGCCAGAGATGAATGAGTTTTCCCAATCTCTTATACATAACATGGAAACTAATGAAATCTGTGGAGCCCCATTGGTGTCTCCTGGGGGGGTGTTTAAGGCAGCAGGTTTGTGATGCTGCAACTTTCTGACCAACAGCAGAAAAAGCATAATTTTGTCTGAAGAACCATGTTTACCAAACCCCATCAAGTTTCGGAATGGTTTCACACTGATTGTGCAAACAAACCTTAAGCCATAAAAATCAGCAATTCTGAACATAGTATACATGTAGGGGATCACATGCTGCTTCATGAGCGAGGGATTGTAAAATCCTAGTAATATTATTTTTACTAGTAAAATTTTTAATAAAAAAGTAAATAAAATTGCTTTCAAACAGATGGTAAGGCTGCAATCATGTTTTAAGTTGTCTTTAAGTCATGTTTAGTATTGGTAAAAACAGGAGTATATAAGGCAAACTGCAAAAGGAAAACATCCCCTTGCCAGATTCAAACTGCAAAACAATGGAAGGGCATACATAGCAGTCTACAGCTACAGGTTTTTGCAGTACATCCCTGTTAGAGTCCAAATCCCTTCCTACCTTGGATGTTCAGGTGAGCATGCTCAGCTAAATAAATTCAAACTATGTAAATGTTTACTGTAATACTACTGATGTGAATTTTAAAAAGTGGCACCACAAAACCAAATCAATGGAAAAGCACTTGGTAAGTGACAATTTAACAAGGCCTATCATAACTGAGTTATGCAGCCATGAATTGTGTTACAGTGTTCCCCTCGCCCTCTACACTGTAATTCAGGTTATAAAATCAGTGTATAAATTCCTGTCATCACAGCTTTGGGAACAGGGTTTGAAGGCCCTGGCATTGTTGTGTCTGCAATGAGATGACTGGAATGTGAGAGTTAACAAATTCATCTCAAAGTCCTTAACTCCACAGGTTTGATGTTTTTTAATTTTTTTTCTGAGAGGCCAAGAAACTCAGTGTTTCTCCACAGAAAGTGTGATTCTGCTGCTGCCAGTCTTTCATCATGCTTTGTCCCCAGGCAGCTGCCTCCATCCTCCCCACGTGGAGGACGTTGTGGGTGCACAGTGAAAGTGCCTGGCAGAACCTTAGAGCTGGGCAGCATGACATGAGCAACTGATGCCGCAAACCCCAACCTCCCCTTCCAGCAAGCCAAAGGAGGCATTCCCAGATTGCCAATGTGGCTGCTGGGCTCCGGGAATGGGGAGATAAGCAGAGTCACAACCAGCAAACAGCCTCTCTCACCTGCTAATGGGACCACTAGGACTCGGAGTGGATGGCATGGGCACAGCTCAGCCCAGGCATGGACTGGCGCTGTGTCTGGCTGGACTGCCAGCTCCTGCTCCTGCCCGGCCCATCTCCCACAGCCTGTCTGCGGCAGGACAGGCAGGTGACACAGCTCAGTGCCACACATTTTAAGGCGCCATTTTCAACTACTTGCCCGCAGATGAGCTCTGTGCAACATGACCAAACCACTGTCCTGGCACGCTAGATCTGATCCTCCACCTGGAGTCGAGGCAGGATAAGAAGGGCATGAAAAAGGTGAGGGAAGGAAATAGAGATGGGGAAACAGGTGCCAGCAGTGATGAGAGTCTGGGACTTCCTGAGAGGTTCGGGATGAAGCCAAGCCAGGCATGAGGCACAGCCACATGACACCTCCCAGCAGAATGAAAACACTGATATGTCATGGTCTGACTGCCAGTGCAATGGCTACAGAAGTTGGTGGTATGACTACGAGACAGGGGAATCAACCTTTGACTCTAATTGTTTCTAGGGTGAACTTCAGCTTTTTAACCTCCAAGTCCTATTTTATGGTTCTGTGACCAGCCAAGCAACTGTGCATCCCACACACCTCTTGCCTACTTGCTACCCTAACAATAATTGGAGGTAGGACCATAAAAATACCTTTGCAGGTCTGCATTGTGTTGTTTCTTTTTAATAGTTAATTCTTATCGGCAGCTTTACGTACCACATAGCTAGATTCCAGCTCCTTGAAAAAGTTAAAAGCGAGGACCTCCACAGAGCATTTCTCCTTTGCAGCACAAAGACGCTGAGACCTCCAACTAAAATGGGTGGAAAAATCATATTTTCCAATTATCCTTACAGACGGATGGCATTTCACGGCACCCACAGACAACTTCTGCTGAGTGCAGCTGCAATGACAGAATCCACACCTGAAGAACGAACCTGGTCATGCCCAGTACACAGCTGTGACATGGGTTTGGAGGGCTCTGACATGAGCAGCAGATGCAGACATCATGGAAACATGGAATCATGAAATAGATTGGGTTGGGAGAGAGCTTAAAGTCCATCTAATCCAACCTCCCTGCCCTGGGCACGGACATCTTCCACTAGATCAGCTTGCTCCAAGCCCCATCCAACCCGACCTTCAACACTTCCAGGGATGGGGCAGAGGCAGAAGCACACAAGGAATGAGATTCCCACTCAAAGATAGCTACTCTTTTTTTCCTAGTATTGACTGAAAAAGGAAGTAAAAGCATTTCAAAGGCCAATAATTGAACCACTGATACTCAACAAGAGCACTAGTTATGGACTGCATGAGGCTGCTTTATGTTTTAGTGTCACCCTGTAAAATTAAAGCATTGTTATAAAAGTCTAGTTCAATGATAGATTTTTAAGTTTTTTCCTTCAATGTTCAGTACACAATGTACAACACAGATGTACTTGTTTAAATTTGACTTTATGACTTATGCAAAGCATCAGCTATTATGCCACTGAAAGTCTCCTTAAATAAACTTTTCTGAGACATGGTGAAAATGGAGGTGGTAGATTAGCGGGCAGCGAAAGATGAGGTCATCTAGGCCCATTGAAACTGTGTTTTGAGACCAACAATAGTGCAACTCCAGCAAATCCTCTGAAGTACACCCCCTTGTTTTCCACGCAGCCTGGATTAGTCCTGAGCTTCTGGATCTGAAAATACAATAACCCTTTCACTCATATATAATAAAGAGAAACAGACTATACTAAAAAACCCCAAACCTAACAGGTTTATTTACATGCCCAGCACATAGAACTCCTCTGTATTTACAATACAGAGGGCAAAACAATACAAAACAAATGGCAATTGAAAAAGGAAGGGGTTTTTTTCCAAACTGTTTGAACGTGATTTACCATGTTCACAGAGGTGCCCAGTAAGAGACATTCACGTCTTGAGCTGACAAACATGGAAGCCAAGGCTGTATGTTAACAAACATATATATTTAGGGGAATTATATAATAGTATAAGAATAAACAAAACCACATGTGTAATTACATACACAAAAAATTCCTGATAACATGCCAAAGGAAAAGCTGAACACCAAGGGCTGTTCTCCTAATTCAGGATTATACGTCTGAAAGTGTGATGTGTTTGAGGGAAATGCCGCAGCTGGGAAGGGAGAATTGTTTTTGTTGTCAGCTTCAGTGACAGAAGAATCAAGCTGGTAACAGACTGATTTTTTTATGTGTATTTGAAAATTTAAAACCATTGGAAAATAACTGAACTTATGATGTGAGTTTTCCAAGGTGTTTTGGCAGTGGGAAAGAAAGTAACTCCACAGGTAACCTGTATATCACATCTGGTTTGTGAGGAAGGACCAGAGGCACCACTCAACACACAGAATTATGTGGGGAGGGCATCGCCAGCCACACACAGACATTGACATCAGAGTTTTAGCTCCTTTGCCAAGCTGCTGTCACGTCATGCTGTGGGAACAATGTAGTGGGGTCTTGAAAGGCTGGGAATACCCAGACTCAGAAAGAATAAATGGGAAAAAAAATGCATTACTGCTTAGCCTGGGACAAAAACCAGGCATGAACATGAGGAAAGCATGGATCACCACAGTATTTACTTTCGTCAGCAGCAGCCTTTGCAGTAAGCTGCACAGCAAACCCACCATGGTTTGGAATCAAGCCACGGCAAAGCGGCTGGGGACTGGGAGATGCAGGCCCTGTCCCTGGATGCTGTGTCAGTGTGATCCAGGTGTGCACAGTTCAGTTTCAGTTAAAGACAAGGCAAAACTTTTTAAAGCATTTTCCTCAGTTACCTTAATATGAATTGAATTTAAATACAGCTTGATCTCTCACGGAAATAATTATTTTTTCATAGCTTTGGAGAGGAGTACAATGAAGAGACTGTAGATCTTACTACGACGTCTTAATTTCTGGATTAAAAAAACCAAACCTGGAGAAACCACTAGGAAAACAGAGGCACATCACTGTGCAGGGATGGGCACAGCTCTGCAACAGGCTGCAGAACAGCTCCCTGGTATGGGCTGTGCTGTCCCAAACCCTGTTTTCCACCCTGCCCATCCTTCACATTTACAAGGAGCCGTGATTGCTTCCACCCTTTGGGCAAGTCCCAGGATTGCTCTTGGCAAGTGTGAGCATGAGGCTTCATGGAAGCACCGGGAGGGAATGGGGCTGGTGTGGCGTGTGGTGGTGACACCCCGTGGGCTCACCAAAGAGTGAGCACAGAGCAGGGGGCACAGTGGTGGCTGGGACCTGCTGATGATGGCCAGGACTGGCTGAGGGTTGATGGCAGCCAGGACCAGCTGATGTCCTCTGGCTGATGATGGCCAGGGATCAGCAGCTGTGGTGCTCCCATCCAGCAGGACAGAGCAGCTCAGGGGTGCCAGCTCCCCGCGGGTCCCCATCTGTTGGGGTCTGCACCCAGCACCCAGCCAATGCTCCCACAGACCCCTTCACTGGCCTGGAATGCTGCTGGGATTACCACTGCTCCAGCCAGAGGGAGCTTCCCTGGTCTTGCTGTGTGGCTTAAACAAGCCATCAGTTCTGAGAAGCAGCTGTGCGATTGCCTGGCTGTTTGTTGGACACCCAGAACCCAGCACATCCTGCCGTGCACCAGCCATAATCAAAAAAATACTGGAACTGGAAAATCTGGGAAATCTGTTCTCTTCAGCAAGGCACTTATCGCTCAGGAGTGAGTTTCTCTGGTGCATGCCAAGGAGGAAAGCCTTTTTCTATGTTGCTGGCAAAACTGTCAATCATCTTGATGAGCAGCAAATAAATGAATGCCCAATGATGGGATTCTATATTATCCTTAAAAAAGAAATCCATCAAATAAACATCAACAGGTAAATGTTTATACCCGACAGCCATCAATTTCAGCTATCCATGCAAAGAGACAGGTGAGCTGGACTGGTAAACCTCGAAATTAGAGAGGTATTAATCATCTGCTCCCAGCCAATATAAACAGATGTTATTTTTAAACAGGGAAAATCATCTTTTCCTCTGAAATTTATTTGCAACAGATAATGTTCTGTTACATTTTTAATCAAGCAGATGAAGTTACATTTAAATTGAAAATCTGCTGCACTCAACTAATCAGGCAAGTAAAATTCTGAGATGATTGAATGGCTGCACAGACCACACCATTACAGCAGGTAAATTGTGAAATTTACCTGTCACACCACACAGCTCATTGTTCAGCCATCGTGCCTGCAAGTGAGGAGCACAGAAATAAGACAAAAAAGGAAAGACATGTTCAACATATTCATAAATCCATCATATTTTAGGAACACACCTTAACAGTGACAGAGAAAAAAAATAAGCTCCACCTCTTTCCTACAAAAATGCCAATAAAGATTTACACAGGTTACTCCTATCTGCTTCATGCTCATCTAAGTTTCATGTCTGGATATGCTGCGATCAAGGCACAGCATGAAAACCCTCTTGTATTTCTCCCAATGTAAAGTAAAAGGCAAGACCACCAAAAAATTTGAAATATCTTAGGAAAGAAACAGTGTGACTTTTATGCCAGTCCACTTTCCAGCTTTTCCAGACACACTGGGCCCCACCACCCGATTTTTCCACACCTTGGCTCACCACTAAAACACTCATACTGATGTCCCGACTCAGGGTTTCACTGATTATATGCTTATTTGAGTAAACACTGATGTAGTAAAAGCAGCATTTGTTTAAACAGATGAAATACAGATCTCGGCTCCTACCCTTAACAAGGGCACCCTAAAATATTTTGTTACATGATAGTGCCAGAAATGGGGATCTTTCATTTTAATTTTAAAATGAGATCCATATAATCTTGTGCATGGCATTGATAAATTATGCATATCTACTTTTTTTTTATTATGTCACAACGAACACAAACTGACAGCAGACATCTGGAAGACTGTCACTTATTAAAGCTCTAAGCTCCCATGCCTTTTTGCACCCCTGTGCTGTCCTCTGCACCCAAACCCCATGTTCCACATATTAAGATTATGAAGACTAATTTCTCCTTTTTTTTTTCTCTAGGAATTCAATAAACTGTTTTATTTTCATATATTACTGTATTTGCTAAACAATTGTTCCTATCAGAGCAAAAAGTTTAATGGTTACTTTAGCATGGTTAATCAGGGCTTATAGTTTACAAAAGCCAATGTTCGTTTTAAAAAGTACAGTTGTTTTACATCGTTACATTTTAAACACCACAATAGTTTGGACACTGCAGCAGCTTTCTAACAATCATAAATTCTGAAAGTCCTGTGGTTCACACCTGGCCCACTGTGGCCTGGTGACAATGGTGCCGTTGTAGTGTGTGCTACACAGTGTGTGCTGCTGTCACCACATCAGGGCCAGGTCTCGACTGCTAGCACCACGAGCTCCAGCCATGAAATCACAGAATCACACACTGGTCTGGACAGGGAGGGACCTCAAATCTGATCCAGTCCCACCCCTGCCATGGATGGGGACACCTCCCACTATTCCAGGCTGCTCCAAGCCCTGTGGCTTAAACAGCCTGGTCCTGGACACTGCCAGGGATCCAGGGGCAGCCACAGCTTCTCTGGACACCCTGTGCCAGGGCCTTACCACATTTAAAGGGAAGAATATCTTCCCCATATCCCATCTAACACAGCCCTCTGTCAGTGTGAAGCCATTTCACCTTGTACTGCCATTCCAGGTCCTCACCCAAAGTGCATCCCCAGCTCTTCCGGAGCTCTTTTACATACTAATACTGTCAAATAAACACAGTCTTTACATATCTTTCAACTGTTGCTGAAAAGCTGATAAAAATACATTTTTTCTTAAGTGAGAAAAGTAGTTCTTCACAGACCATGTAAAAAGGTTCTGTCCAACTTTTGAAAAGAAGTCTGCTTTATGTGTCTTAAGGAGTTAAAGTGGTGTATGTCCACTCGATAGGAAACTCTTGTAAAAAAAAAGAGAGATATTACAATACTGATTTCACTAATATCGTTTTGCATTAAATATACCATGCAGCCAGAAGAAAAACATTATTTGTAGCATACTACATTCTGGGCTTTATTGACAATCCAAAAAATGTCAAAAAGGAAGGATACTGCCCCAGCTTGTAGTGCTGCCTGGTGTGGAACAGCTTCTGACAGCCAATCCTAGACAATCCCAGAGTGCCTCACCATCACCTGAGTGGGAAGGGTGGCCTGGAGTTACTAGACTATTCCACTAGACCCTTCCCATAAAGCCTTAAGTGCATGATACGTTACAAATTAAAACAGGACATCACACTGAAAGAAGGCTGTGTTAGATGGGATATTGTGAAGGAATTGTTCCCTGGGAGGGTGGGCAGGCCCTGGCACAGGGTGCCCAGAGAAGCTGTGGCTGCCCCTGGATCCCTGCAAGTGTTCCAGGCCAGGTTGGACACTGGGGCTTGGAGCAGCCTGGGACAGTGGAAGGGGTCCCTGCCCATGGCAAAGGATTGGAACAAGATGGGCTTTAAAATCCCTTCTGATCCAAACTAGTCTATGATTCTGTGATTCTACGAAAAATTAAAATCTTTTAAAGCCTGTGCCTACTCATGTGGCCATCACAGGTCATCCATCATGTGGAACACCTGGAGGTGCCATTTCCTGGGACATGGCAGTGCCAAGACACTGGCAGAGCTGCAGGAGGGTGAAATGCAGAGCGAATACTCTCTTTGTTAAAAACTGCCCCATGGCCATGCTGTTCTTCTAATCTTACACTCTCACTGTAAACTGAAATGTCCCTTGCTGCAAAGATACACACCTTGTCAGGTGCAGCCAGGTGAGCTACAACCCCAAATCTACAGGACACAAGTCAGCATTTGAGGGCAAGCGTGTGTGAGTGTTTTGCTGAACAAAAACCTCCCTGCTGTCTGGACTGTGTTCACTGCATGCTGTTCAAAATATTAATGAAATGCCTGGGCAATTTTAACTTTGGGTCTTATTGTTCTAAGTACTTTTTTTTTCCTTTAGTGTCAGGTGTTTTTCTGTTTTGTTTTGTTTGTTTTTCTGTTTGTTTTCCCCCATGTTTTAAAAAATACTAACCTACACAACATCACAGGTCTCAGCCATGCAAGATGTGTCAATTTCTGTCCGACCCAGGCAGCTTTTACAGCCAAGTCCAGAATAATATGAGTTTGAGACAAGGTATACTATGCAGTAACTTTTATTTTGAAGCTCTTTAAGTGTAACTCCCAATTATATATAGTGATACATTCTTTAAAAGTAGTGTAACAGTATCAATGATAAGTATTCAGCATCAAAACTGTCCTGCTTAATATCCAAATACTTGATTCTTCCACTTAGTATCTATAGTAAAGATTATTTTTGCACATAGTTTCTCTCTTAAAAGGAACAGAAGTTAGCCAGAATTATTGAAAAAGCATTGAAATGCTATAAAGTTAAAAATTCAGATGATGTAAGCCCGCTTATTCAAGAAAAATTCCCTCAAAATTATAAGAAATTATTTTCCAGCCTTCAATATATCTGCAAGTATTGAAATACTACATAAATTAAATTTTGCATCTACCCTAATTTCCTTGGCATTTAATGTGTCTTAAAATTGGTTTCTCCCCAAAATCAGGAAATTAATATGGAAAATAACAGCACAGTGTTCAGTGACACATTAATGATAGAACAGAATAGAACAGAATAGAATTTTGAGTAACCTCAAATAAAAGCAATTGCTAGCAAACTTTATTACTTAGTTAGGAAAAGAACTCTCTTTTTTTCCCTTTTAGTTTTTTTTCCCCCCTAAATTAAAGGAAAGCTGCCAAACTGATCAGAATTAAGACTTCTAGCTTCCAGAATCTGTGCTCAATTAAAATAATATACCAGAAAGTAATTTTCTAAGATTTTGGAGGACAGTTTCGTACAGTATATGTCTGCTTTGACCTCACAGTTATGCCAAGGCTGAAAGAACATCACTTGAGCACTATTACTTCTTTCTGTAAAGAGCAGCACAGTACTTTTACCTCTCAAATCTGACATATTTAGTGGGTTTAAGGGTATCTCTGTAATATGTAAAGAAATAGTAAGAACTTCACTCAATTCACTTATTTAATAGTCTGAGCCATCATTAGACCCAAAAGAAACTGCTGCATTTTTTAATTACACATTTGTCACTTACCTGTACTGACCTATCTCAAGCATGCCAGGCAGGATTGCAGAAATAACAAGGAAAATGAAAGAAGACAGACACACTTAAGTGTCCTTCTTGCACTAATAACAGAGGCAAAAAGGAGGCTTCAGATGCACAGGACAAGGAGAACCTGAACATGACTCTGCTCCTCAGGTGACCACCTTCCACATCATGAGCAAATCTGCCTTAAGACACACCTATGGAATCACAACAACGTGCTGTGTCACAGAGCAGGTGAGCACCGCCAGGAGCACATCAAGCTCAAAGCTGTGACTGTGTGAGCTTTGTCTGAACTCACCGTAAACGTGAAATTAAGTGCCAGAAATAAGGTTTAGCCTTTTTAATTTCTGTCATTAAAGCTAGTTTCTCAGCGAGAACATACTAGTTATTAAAAGCTTTTAGAAGTTTTACAATTGTTTTTCTAATTAAACATATAATAGAACCAGGTTATTTAGCACTGTGTGTTACAGATCTTTGGTAGCATTAAGGAAGCCTTGTCATTAAATAAGCAAATGCACTTTTTCAGTCACTGGATGAGCCAAGACTCTATTTCCCCGGGTGGGTGGGCTGGCTGGGCAAGCTGAGCACCAGAGGAAGCAGCACACAGGCAGGTGTGCTGCTCACTCCTGTTCCTGGAGCTGGCTGTGCCCTGGCTGTCCCCTGGCTGTCCCCTGGAATCCTTTCTCCTGGCTGGCTGGCACCAGGTACTGGCTGGAACAGAAGTGTTCCCACCCAGCTGAGCTGGGCAGGAGCCTGCTGCCACTGCTGGAACCCTGGGAGCCCCATCCCCAGGCGGTGCTCCTGCAATACATCCCTATGCATCACACTCCTCTCTCCCTCTCTTCCTCCCTCCACAAAGACACAGCCAAATCCTCAGCATCCACCTCAGCTACACACATATTCAGATGCATACACAAATCCCATCTAGTAAAATATGTGAGCAAAACAACATATTCTAACTGTTTCTGTCAGAGTTTATGCTATAATTTGCCTCTTGTGTAGTGCATTTCTTCTCTTCAAATGCTTAAATGCCCCACAGCTTCTGCATGGGTCTCTGTGCTGCTCCAGATGCCCTGTGCTGTGGGATGTTAATTCCTGAGGTAATGCCATCCTCCGAGTTACCTGCATTAGAACCGTGGAGCTATAACATGCCACCTGCCCTGCAAGGATTCCTTACACTGCAGGGTTGTCTTTGTTTAGGAATAAGAGGTCCCAGCCAAATGCTCTGCCTAAGACTGAGTTGGATTTCTGCTTTCCCACACCTACAAGAATGTGAGATCTTTGAACACCTATTGTGTTCAAAACCCAAGGCTGAGATGGAATTGGTTTTGTCAGGAAACTCACCAGTTTAGTTTTACAAAGGGGTGAAATTTAGACATCTTCATATTTACCCACTTTTGTCCTTAGGCTCGACACGTTAGCAACCCACATATGCAATATGCCCTAAACATCACAAATCCTCAAATTTGCTGACACTGAACATCCTCAAGCAGCACAATTCAGAAGATGATTTTTTCTTGGCCGTGGAAAATAACTCATGCCTGCAAAATGGCATTTAACAGCTGTTTTCTTCCTTCTCTCTCTTTTTTTTAATTTTTTTTTTTTTTTTGTGTGATACCTAATGTACATTTTAAGGCTACTACACAGCTGGCTGCTTTCTAGTCCTCACCATAGTTTTCAAAAAGCATGAATAATTTAAAAATATGCCATGGACAGTATTCCAATTAAATAACAACTTGACAGTATCTTTCAAACTATCACATGCGCCACCAAAGGTATTACCTGCATAATTCCAAAGATGAGTTCCCTATTATTTGAAATTATGTCAGGGGATTACTTTCGGAACAGAGCAAAAAGGCCAAGGAGTGTAATTTGAACTCTCAAAGGCAGAATTATAGAGCTTTTGGCAAGGTGGGGAGAGGGCATTTACTGCACTTTGGATGATATTGTAACTCACTGGTAGAACTTGGAAGAGGTGAATAAATTTTTAATCAGAAAAAGCAGAGAGAAAAAGAAGAGCACACTAGAGAAGCCACGGCAAATTTTGCCTCCCTCAGGATCAGAAATAAGTATTGGAATGGGACGAGAAGTCTGACTACACCTCTGTGAAACACACACAGAGCCACAGAGCCCAACGACAAGTTTTACTACACTTTCCTTTCCCAGGATTGATGATTCATCTTCAAGCCCAAGGATTAAACATAGCAATATCAAAATAAAGACAGCAGTTATCCTGAGACCACACTTTAACAGTAAGACATATTTCCTAAGACAGATCTTGTGACTACACTAAAAAGACCAAAAAGTTTAACTTCTCCAATACAGAGCAGATATATGAGATATCAGTACTTTTTCAGTTTCCAAAATAACTTGTGTCAAAATCTATGTGAATTACTCATTATTACTTGTAACCAAAACCCCCAAACAAACAGAAGGAAAGAGAGACCTTCTCGTCAAAGGAAAAAGTCATCCTTACTGTGCTTTTTAGAACTTGTAGTCAAACCAGGATTTGTTCTGTTTCCTTCCAATTTACTTTAAGTTTCTAAAATAATCATAATGTATTTAAAGGAATCTCTCTCTAAAAAAAAAAAAAGGGAAAAAAAGAAAAAAAAAAGAAGACAGGGAGAGTCAAAACAAAGAAGAAACAACAAATGTAACTTTAAACAATTAACATTTGTGCAATTAGAGATACTATATAGGCATAAGAGCAAAGATTTTGCTGTAGATAAACATACATGTATGAGTTCTGTTACATAAAATTTGTGTGTATAGAGATGAAATGCACACAGGTAGCATAATTTTTTCTGGAAAGATACAATGAAACCTTATTATGCTTACACTACATGTTGCATAAATATTAATGACATTGCTCTAATAACTATGTATTAACTACTGACACTGGTCAATAATTAAAACTTAGGATTTTAAGTCTGGGGCTGGGTGAAGACAGCCTGATACTGATCCTTTGACGTAATTTTGATTTTTTTCATTTATGTTTTTTTCTTTTTCTGGATGAGAATTGTTTGAAGACTCTGATTTTTCATTTGTTCCATACAGAATTGTGCCTCATGTAGCATTTTGTTTTATTAATAAACTTTGAAATTATAATAACAAAACAAAACATTAGAAAACAAACTGAAACGAACCTACTGGCTGTCTAAATCCCCATTCAGACTGGAAGAGCATTTCTTACGCTTTTCTGTGTCCTTGAATGAATTGACATTTAACAGTAGTTTTCAGTTTTTCTTTGTGGATGGTAAATATAACATTAAAAAATAAAGCGACCAACTGGATATATTAAACTCCACCTGCACATCCCACCTGCCCAGTTGTTCCCCCTTTGCATGTTTATGTTTTTAGAGCAACTACAGGAAAGAAGAGAAACACCTGAATGAAATGTTCTTGCATCTGTACATTTTCTGAAGCACTGACAAGAATTTTGGGGCATATTTTCCATTTATGTCTATTTTCTGAGTGAGTGTCCTTCCTCCCTGTAAGACACAAAGTGCAGTGGCAACAAAAGAACATTGACTGAGAAGTGGTCTCAGTCTTACTGATGGAAAACAGATCAGGTATTCGCCACACCAAAAAGAAAGAAAGTCTCAGTGAAGTTACCCCTAATAAATTTTCAGCTTTCCCTACAACAGTAAAATAAAGTAGAACCAGAAAAATTTTCTTTTGTGAAGAATGCTAACGAGCCTGCTTTCTCCTTCAAAGTCCTGCAAATCTTAAGCTTCACAAAACCAATCAGGAGTAGTCAAGCCTTCAAATTTAAAATTCCATGTGCTCCTTCTAATTATTTGAGTTCAGTGGGAAATTATTTTTAAATGTGCATTACCATAAAAGGAAAAAGTGTTTTGCAGCTTTTGTCCTTTGGAGATTGCAGGGTTATGCTGCAAAGAACCAAAATTACATCACTGACATACGTCATAAACATGCCATTTGTGTTTAAAACCATAAAATCATATCACTGACGCCTCATTAACACGTCATTTGTATTTTCCAGAATGTTTTTGCTGCTGTTCAGCAAAGTAAGTATTTTTCTTCACTAGAAACTCATAGCTGGTCCTACAAAAGTTTAAATTATATATAACTGAGCAACCCAGTCTGGTGGAAGGTGCTGCTGCCCATGGCACGGAGATGGAACAAGAAGATTTTTAAGGTCCTTTCTGACCCAAAGCAGCGGCCGAAAGCTCCCTGCTGCCTCCAGATGCTGTGACAGGGACTGACGACCCCCAGCCCCTGGAGGCAGCAGCCTTTGGGGCTCCCTCACCACGTCCTGTAAGAGAAACCACAGCGAAACACAAAAGACCGTGACCTCCAGCCACCACTTAATCACTCAATTTTTAGGGAAATTACAAGAAAAACAGTGCTGTTTCACCTGCACTAAGCTGCTCCTCAAAATGGAAAAAAACCCCTAGCACAAAAATCCCAAGCAACCAACCAAAGTTCAGCTTTTAGGCATTATTTTTACCAAAGGGGTGTGTTTTAAATACTTGGGTTCAGTATCTGAAAATCAAAGTCACACATACACACAACACAGATGCACCACGTGAGACATACAAACACACACACCATCAATGCCAACAGAATTGTCCCTCTGCTGTGACTGCTGACCTGGATTTCCTAGAGGGATTTGTTCTCTGTTCTTTTTATGCCAAAACAGAGTTACAATAATTAAAAACCTGATGAGGAAATCCCCTCAGCACACACCCATTCAGCCTAAAGTACAGAGAAATGATGCCAGCTTTGCCTGTGCCCTGGGGAGCCTGAGGGGACAGCTCAGTTTTGTGCTGGGCTGTCACTGGCTGAAGCCTCTGACCCAGAGTCCAGGGCTGGGAATGCTGCTGCCTCTCTCACGGGTGTGTTCTGGGACACCAGAGAAATTTCTGTTTAAAGTAGGCAAATTTTCCCCCTTTAGTTTTCTTTGCCAAGATACCCCATGGGAGCGTGATGCAAGTGGAAATGTCAAACCTTCACATTTACACCTACATATACACACACAAGCACATATGTGTGCCTACACTTACACACGTGTGTATTTATGTCGCCATACACGCTCACGGGGAGCAAGTCCCCGCATTCTGAGTGGTGGCTGGAGCCAGCCTGGCTCCAGTGGGAGGGAGAATCCCCCAAGCTCTGCAGGTAAAGTTTCAAAAGCACAAGACATAGTTCCAGGCTTGGTGTCTTACCTTTGATTAGCGTCAAGCCAGGAAGGGAAGTGCAGCATGAGGCAGGGACTGCAAGCCCCGGGCTCTAACACACCCGGCGCCTCACTGCCCCCGCTCCAGCGGGCTAGAGCAAGCTCTGGTGTTTCACCATGCACAGAGAGTTTCAAAAAGAGACCGAAAAGAGCATCTGGCAGCTTCCCCCCACGCTCCCCCCTCACTGTCTGGCTGTTGAGGTTTTAAAGGAGTTGATGGAAGAAGATTTGTCCTGAAGATGCCTGACTGTTCGTGGTGCCTCAGGGGCCCAGAGTAAGGACAGGGACACCACAACCACCCACACAGCACAATGCAAGACAGCAAAAGTGCAGAGAAATCTGCTCACTTTGGGCAAAGAGCTGCTTTTTCTACTGTCACTGGCATCTGCTGTCTTTAATAGGCCTCCTCAGGCTCTCTGAGTGCATTCCCCTCATCTACACTTCAAAAGTGCAAAGAAAGGAGCACCAACACACACGTCATACCTGAGGCTGTCAGCAAAGGAACATGCAGAACGAATACCAAACTGGTGCCAAAACACACCAAACTGGTGACAGAAACACTTTTGCAGTTGGTTCTATGCACATGGTTCTCAGCAGTGCACAGGAGACATGTTACTCTTGGTGAGCCACATCCACCAACAAAAATTCAGGAATAGACAGAGAGCTTTGATTTTCTTCTTTCCTCACTGCTAGTAATGTCATTGCCTCTCACAGGACATATTCGGGATAGCTGGGAATGTTGCATCTCATGTGAAATCAAAGATGTTAGCAAAAGCTTCAGAGGAAAAGCAGTCAAACACCCCGACCACGGAGAGGAAGAGGCTGAGCCTGGCAGGTGGGAAACTTTTACCACTGCTAAAAAATGCCACCTAAAAAGAAACAGCTTAAGCCTAAATTCCGTAACTACAAAAGCTATCACGCTGGAGAGAAATGCTGCAGTGAACTGGAGACCCTCAGCAGAGGAGCCGGAGTGTGCAGCCACACATGGGGTGTGCACCCACATGCACCAGCCTGTCCCCTGCAATCACAATTTTCCCCCGGCAAAGGCTGCTGGAGCAGGGTTATTCCATGTGGGATACAGTCACAGAAGACACACAGCACTCACCAATATGAATTCTAGAAATACCAATCATATACATTAACAGAATATAAAGACTACCACTACCATCACCCCAGGGCTTGCCAGCCCATGTCACACGTGTGTGTGTGTACCAGCACACACACAAATGCTGCAGCAGCCTGAGGAGCTACCTCTGCATTTCCTCCAGATTTAAAGTGAAAGCAGTGACCACACACCCCTGCTTCATGATCAGCATCACTGCAGTGGTGTTGCAGGGCGCAGGGTCATGTTTCTGTCCCCTTTTACCTGACACCTACACCTGGCTGCTCACCTCAAACTTCACTTCTTCCCTTTTTAAACCACTTCGTCCTTTGTCTCCAGTATATTCTCCACTGTGTTTTAATTGCTTAAACACCTAGAACTTCTCCTTTGAAAGGATTAAATGAGTTTCCCATCAGTGTTCAAAACTTCAATTGCAGTATGAGAATTTGTTATTGCCTGTAAAAAACCCAAAGAAACAGGGACAAGGAAGAAAGATCAAACTGGTAACAGAAGGCAGGGTAGGAAAATCCCCTTATAACTACCAACAGAACAGAGAAAAAAAGGCGGAAAGGTGAAAAAAAGTCACACAGAATATATGACCATGTAAGCATGGGCACTCTTGCAGAAAACCTAGTCAGCAATCCCAAGCCAGAGGAAATTTAAATGAGAGCCAGGTCCACAACAGCGACGGAATCTGAACAGATACAAGGGGCTGCTCAGGTTGCAGGTTGTGCTTAGCCTCAATCTCTTTGGATTTGCAAAGGCACTTTATTAGTTTTATTAATTTTTTTTCTTAAATAATCAAGAGATTTGAGTGTATCCACATTACACGGTGAAGAAGATTAAGTTTTTTTCTTTAATCAAAATATCCATATGCATGTGCTGTATCTTCCAAGGGGTAGGTGGATTCCCACTGCTGATTCCTGCTCCAGGGTGCGTTCTGCCGCAGGAATTCATGCACAAACCACTCTTACCACATTTCCATGATGGCAGGGTTCCAGCTGCCATCAAGTGAGAAGAAAACCCCCCAAATTACAGGAAAATACCCCAAATCACAGTGCTCAGCAGGGTACAGTTCTGGGGGAAACAAGCCCCTAAAGGGGTTCAGCAGCACACACATGAACACACAAGACTTGGACTCGATTCCCCACGCAGTGGTGTAACCTGGCAGCACCCTGTCCATCCCTCTAAGGGGGATGCAGCCACAGCCCCATGGCCTGGCTGTGCTATGGGGAAAATGAGACCAGGAGCTCTATGCTGGCGTGGGACAGGCACAGCCTGGGCAGGACACCAAAGGCCACCAGCTCCCACCCTTCTCTGGAAGCCCCTCTGTCCCCAGCCTCGCTGCAGGCCATGGATGGCACTCTCCCAACGTGCACAGCTGACCAGCCCAAACAAATATGGCTCCCAGCACAGCCTGCTTCTAAAAAAACCACTGATTTTACAGCAAGACATCTTTCTTGTGTGCTTTTCCATTAGCGGGCCTGTGGGGCTCCTGGTGCTCACGCTGAGCCTCTCTGGAGGAGATGCCTGCTCTAGGCAGTGTCACAGGGGGCTGAGGCCACCCCTTGGGCAGGAACATGGCCACAGCCACCGCGTGTGGCCTCCAGAGCAGCAGCCCGCAACAGCCAGACAAGGCACCACAATGCAACCGGGGCATAAATCCCTGCCTTTGGGGTTTTGGTGATACTGAAACTGGTACGTGGATCACACCGGGGAGTCCTGCTGCTTTTAAGAAATGCAGCAGACACCTCTAGATAATAATGGTAATACCTCTAGGTATTAATAACAAAAATATTTTGACTGTTAAACACATTTCCACCTAGCAATCTTTTCACTTCTGAAAGCAACTTTGAGATGGAATGCAGTGATTCCACAACTTGGGTATACAATAAGCAGAGGGAAATGTGACCATTTACAGAGCTTTTCTGTGGCCTCGCAAAATAAAAAATTTATGGTAGTCATTTTTGTAGGAAGAAGTAAGTTGCTGCTATAAATCACAAGACTCCAGGACAAAAACATTCTGTATCATGCAAAGGTCATATTCAAAAACAGCTGTCAGGCAAAAGAAGCAAAGCACAACTCATTGTATTTTGTTGTTATTTTAGAAATAAGCTTACACCTTTCACCATTTAAAAATACACTGAGGGATTTGAATAATAGCACAGAGAGAAAAGAAATACAGATATTGTCAGATTTTTTACTAGTTTCTGCAGTGCAACAAAGAGTTAAGACAAATTTAAATTGTATGTCTAGAACAAGCCATTTTAAATACTGATAGTTCACAAAGAGCATTTGCTTTTTCACAGACATAAAACAATAAGTCAAATTTATCAGAGACTGCTATTTCCATTCTGACTCCATAAACTGCAGTTACTGCTGCTAAATAGAAAACTCCTTCCTACATGATTTTTTAGGGAAGAGGCAAAAATGAAATGTTTTCAAATTAATTTTCTTTTCCATTTTAGGCATATTTTTATGTTTGCATTCACTAAATGTTCAAGCACACCTCTTTTTTCTCTTTATCATTTTACAAGTGTTCTTTGGATTCAAAAGCAGCCACATACCACAAAATTGCCAAGCCCAGAGTGCGATCATACTCACACCCAGTCTCCGAGGAAGGGGCCAGGCAGGTAAAGGCTATAAGAGAGAGAAGATAAATTGTTTTTTGTACCCCTTAGTGGCCGGACATCAATGCTGCAGCTCTGAAAGCTGTCTTTCAAAAAAAAAAAAAAAAAGCAGATTAGGATTGCAGCTATTCATGGGAGAAGAAATATGTTAAAAGGAAGGTTTTAATGAAGAAATGGATGAAAGACTTCCAGCTACAGGAGATTAACGTTCTTATCATATAAACTCTTACTGCAAAGCGGAGAGAAGGGGTGGGAGGAGAGAACACTCCTCCAAAGACCTGGAAACTCTCTGACACTGAAAATGAATTCTCTGCATTAGTGCATGGCACAGATTGTAATGATTCTTTTTGCACACTTTTATTACAGAGTCCTAAACTTTAAAAAAATAAAAGGGTGTAGATTACACCAAAGACCTAGATTTGCCAAATTACCCATTTTTGAAACACCCTGTGAAGAAGGTAAGACCCTTTAAGCACAGCAGCCTGCAGCATCATCACCCAGTTTTCTGACACTCAAGGCAGGAAACCCACCACTGGCAGGTGGGAACACACAGGCACCTGGTCACTGCCTTTTGGCAGGGAAACCAGGAATTTTACAGAAATACAGGCACAAATATGCTGTGGCCTAGTGTGGCACTAGACAAGCAAAATCTGAAACTGAAAGGCACCTAAAATCATAGGGCAGCAGGGCAGAGAGAGGAGGGAAGAGGCCCATCAGTGTATGGAACATTGGTACTCATGGACCAGCCACAAACCTGCACAATGGCAGCTGAGGACCAAGAGGTAAACCTTGATCTGCCACCAAAACACAGAGGTCATGTCCCATGGCAAAACATCTCTTTGCATCACAACAGATTCTGGTGACTGGAGCTGGAAGGCTGCATAGGGGAAAGACTTTCTGTGCACTAGAGGCATCAGGACAGCATTATTTGTTTACAGGGAATATTAAAAACAATAAAGCTGTTAGACAAGAGCAGGTTGGGCAAATGAGGTGTAGGGAAGGGAACAGAATAAGGAGATATGCTCAATTTCTTTCCTTAAGGAGTTGTTTCTGACGCAGTGGAAGCTCAGCATCTCTATTCAGGGACTCAGACATGAAAACAGACTCATCAAATGACTGACACAACTGGCTGCTCTCACGGTCAGAGGACTGTTCATGTTTCAGTTCCCTGTTTCACGGGAAGCAAACCGGACACTAGACACACCACAACACTGTCACAGGAGGTCTGTTCCATGTACAGTCACAGGCAGTTCCAGGGGAGAAGGGAAAGGCAAGGCTTCATGAGTTCTTACATGTTATGACCATCCCTACTGACACTGCAGGCTCTAAAATCGAAACTTACATACAGCACTGTCACCAAAACACCTATCTTACTCTCTAGAAACCCTGAAAACAGAACTGCGCATGTCTCAAAATATTTTAAGAGAATATCTCTGAGAGGATAATTGGACAATACACGTATTTTTTAAACACTGTTCCTTGAATTGAAAAATTTTATGTTCATGTTTCAGCAGAGTCATTTATAGAATCCCAAAATCCTAGAATGGTTTTGGTTCCAAGGGGCCTTAAAGATCACTTTGTTCCGACCCCCTGCCATGGGCAAGGACACCTTCCATTAGACAAGTTACATATTATAGTCTATATGATGAGAGCTACAAGCTCAATAAACAAATTGTGGTTCCTGTACATTGGGAGGATTTATGGCTTCTCTTCCCTAGAACTATTTTGATGCTGTTTTGGTTTTTCATTACACACACATAGCTACAACACAATTTATTCTAAGCCTATGTCTTTGCACGGGGATCACAGAGTGTATAAGGAAAGCAGCAGCTGAACCAAACTTTTGCATACTGGGGCTACTTGATTTCCAGCAGAATCTGGAGGGGTTTTGGAGTAGGTTCTGGCCTACTGTTGGGAATAAAACCAGAGTAGGAGAAGAGCAGGTGTATTTACGACCTCATGTGACTGTCTGATTTCCCACTAAAACATCTCAGAAACTGTTTATATTGCCTACGCTCTATGAAACAATTTTAGCTCTGAACAGTGCGACCCATTCATACAGTGCAGGGAGATTCTGATCCTGTTTTCTGCTCTGTAGGTGGCTTGCTTATTGCCAACATTGATTAATATATCTATGAACCAGAAATATTACAACATATGCCACAAAACCATGACATAACTCAGCGAAAACTGCCCCCGGTACCAAACTCCCATGTCAATTTTTAAGAGCTCCCTCAGAGAGCACTGGCACACCTGCAAGGCAAATCTGAGAAATTTTAAAAGATTTATAAGACGGAAAAAACTACATGAGTTCCAAGCATGGTGTGCTTACTGGGGCTTCTGACGTGGTGACAGAATGCTTTACAGAAAAGTCTGCTAAGCCACAGCCCTGTGCTTAGCTATGGAAAAACACACACAACTCCAGCAGAAGGTTATCAAACATTTACGGTCCTGAAATATGCATTTCACCAAGAAAGATGGCAAAGACTATTCCTCAGCTCTTCCCTCTCAAACAGGTAGCAGCAGCATGCGAACAGCAGCACATAAACAGCAGCACTGTTTACAGATGCTCCGACAAAAAACTCCACTGATGTCAGCCTGCAGATTAGTGCCACAGAACTCTCCATTTCATCCACAACTGCCTCACTTATGTGTGCATCAAATGAAATTATGGTACTTTTTTTTTTAACTTCTTTTAAAGTATGGTCTACTTCACTGTATAAATAAATATTTTTTTTATTTATTTCTCCACTCTTTGTCTCTATCATGATTTGCCTCAGCCTGGCAGGGGACGCTGTTTCCAGTAATGACCTTTGTGCTCTAGGAAACCAGTGAGCAAGACAAAATCCTGGCTGATCATCTAGCAGAGTTTTCAGTTGCTGGTGACACAGTGTATATTACACACAATGATTATAACAAACACCTGCCTAAATTCTGTCACACCAACCACCATGTTAACGGACTTTCCTTGCCATAATGTGAAGGAATGCTTTTCTAAACACTGAAATTTAGACTTTAGCTTTAGTGGCTAGGGAGAAACTTCTCTGAATTATTCAGTGCAGAATCCACATAAGAAGAGTCAGACAGCTTCAGATCAACAGCCCAAACTGCCAGACTCCTGAGGGGGCAATCACCTGCTGAATTCAGGCAGGGGAAATGCTCAGGTCTGCCCTCCACCCCTTGACCCCTTCCTATTACAGCTCATCCCTGTCCTGAGTTGAAATGTCTCTGGTTGGGCACACAGCAACTTATTATATGCTCTCAGGAATACAAAATACATGGCAAAGTTGAAAAGGTCACAGTACAAATCATTCTGACATTATTTCTAAATTTCTACCAGAAAAAATGCTGTCTTTCCTTCCATATGTCATGCTGCTAAAATAAAGGTATTAAAATGGTACAAATAATGGCCATTTAATTTACCACAGCTTTGCATCCATTGCCATGCACTCCTCTTTGGTTTCTATTGATCTGTCTTTTCAAGTACTGACATCAGTGTCATCGCAGACAAATTGTTGCCCCCATATAAGAACAAACAAGTCAAAAAAAAGCACTAACCTTTGCTGACAGGAGTGGCACAGCCCTCAAGGTTCAACATGATGTCTCCATCTCCGTCATCAGCACCAGCTCCCAAAAGCATCCAGCTCTCAACGTTATCACTGTCAGAGATCAAGCTCTCCTCCTCAGAGCTGCTGTCTATTACCAACACATCCTGGATGGCATGATGTCCAGCAGAACAGACTGGAACAGGCCTCCCACTAGTGTTTTTTCCCTGCCTTGGTGTGCCCACACCTGATCCAGGGGGACACAGGGCATTACATCCAGCAGCTTTGGCGTGATTTGGTGTGGAAGATACCAGGTGGATGCGTGTTTTACCTTGAGCTGAAGAGCTTCTTGACCTCTTTGCCTTGCTTTTGTAGATGCTGTCTTCATCCGGTGTATCAGACAGAACAATGATCTCAGGCTCATCTGACAGCTGAGTACCACCATCAGTGAATTCAGTGAATTTCTCATCTTCATCCTCTTTCTCAGTTAGACCTGAACTATGACCCATGACTTCTGCAACATCAGCTTTGTCATCCATTTCCAGTGTGCTGCTTTCTCCAAGATTCTGGGAATAGTGGATCTGGCTATAGAGTTGAAACTCCACCTCACTATCCACACTCTGCTCACTGGATGACTCCTCGGGATAAAGTTCATCTTCATACACTTCAGTACTCTCAGGATCATCATACCCGGTAAACATTCTGGAAAGGGAAGAGTCTGTGTCTACAAAAAAATCAAATGGTTACATCAGAATGGTAATATGTCCAAAACAAGCTTTCAAATGATACCTTTGGTCTTCCTGAAATTGCTCAGATGAGTCATAGAGCCCTGCACACAGATCATCAAACCGAGCTGTATTTAACAGCTATCATCTGGGCTCAAATCTGGAACAGCAAAAGCTACTTAAGGACTAACCATAACTACAACTTCAGCTGAACTACTTTGGCTTCTGAAAGTGGCATTTAATGAGTTCACCACTCCCACCCGAGGGAGGTCATCTGGACACTTACAGGGCCACACCTGGAGCACTGAGTACACCTGGGACTCTCTGATACTGGAACAAGTACAGCAAAGGGCCACTAAAACCATTGAGGGATTGGAGCATCTATTGTAGAAGGTCAGGCTGGAGCTGAGACTGAGACTCCACCAGAAGGGAAAGTTCACGGGGATTCCTCCATGCTCACAAACACCTGGGGCAGGGCAAGTAAACAAGACAGAACCAGACTCACTGGAGTAGAGTCCAGCAACAACAAGAAAGGGAATTGACACAAAATAACTACATACAGGGAATTTAATTTAAATGTAACTCTGTTGCCAAGAAAGGTTACAGAGTCTCCATTCTCAAGGATTTTCAAAGCCCAGCTAGACACAGGCCGGATCAAGTGGCTCCAAGTCACTCTGCTTTAGTCACGGCAGAAATTCCTAGAGGCTCCTTCCCAATTCAGCTATCCTGTGATACCAGCCCAAGGGTGAGTGTCTTCAGAGCTCATAACCTGCTCCCTGGCAAGACAGGAAATACAAGGACATTCTGAAGTCACACTGCCTCCTTGAGAGACTACCTTACTTCATGACCATGACCATGATACATGGAGCATAAGAAACAGAACACTTCCTCTAAAAGTCTGTCTGTATTTCTGTGTTTCAGTTATCCTCATGGAAATCATCAAGCTTTTTTTAGACACGAAAACTGTCAGATGGAGCTCAGCTTCTTGGCTGTGGAAGAAAGTTGCATGGTACTGCTTAAATCCACTTAGTCACATATACATACAAAAATTCCGATTTGTGAGCTTTGTACAGAAGTAATTTTTGTGATGATGGTATTTAAAGAACCCAAAGGTTCCTGTTATGAAGGCTCTCCTGTTTCACACAGGTTCCTGGGTAAAAATTACACCTAATACGCTAAATATATGAAAGAATGAGGTGGTAATAGACACAACAAGCCTACTTTACAACACTACCTAGCTTTGGATGCTGTAGAAAGGAAAAAAAAGGAAAACAATGGCACCTGAATGGTTGTAGTTAGAAAAGCATCTGACAGACCAAATGAAAAACCCAAACTTCAACATTTCTCTCAATTTCACATGGGGTCCCTGTTTCAAACAGATCACAGCCTGTTCTAATTCACACAGTAAGAGAGTTCCAATCAAGCACATTCACAATATCCACATGTGGTTATGAGGTGTGAGAAGAGACCTTCAGTAATGCAGGAAATTAACAAATCCTCCTGAAGATGCTGCGTTTTTAGCGATACTCCAAAAGCCAATGGGATCCAAGCACTCCTTCCTTCCCTTCTGTTATCTAGTAGATAATGTCACACACAGTAAGGGGTGACCACTGCTGAAAACCTGCAACTGAACAACACTAATATCTCTCAAGAGCCCAGAGAGCTGACTCACGGACACTTCACGACGCAGGTAACAGCACAAACAGGCAGCAAGCACTACACTCACTTTGATCTATCCTCCTCAGAAGGTCAAACAATGGCTCTTCTTCCTCTCAGGTTCACACGTGACTAGGATAATGAAGGGCTTTTCCTCTTGCTCAGCATGTATGCCAGGCCACTGGGAAACAAGAAACATCCAACATCAGCATCATAACACAATCTGAAGACATGTTGCTCACCATTCTCCCACTCAGGCCACAGCCATGCCTTTCCTCTTCAGGAAAGAGAAACAGCCATGTCAGGTATCTGACATCAAAGCAAACACAAACACAGTCTCTAGGAAAGGGAAGAGGAGCTCGACAAAGTCTTGCTGTTTTTCAGATTGTCAAGCTGAAGCAGTCTCTCACTGAGTCCATACAGAGAAGCCAGAGAAAGACCTGACTGCAACTCAAGATTTCCTTTTGCCAGTGAAAAGTTGAGACTATGGGCAAACATTCTTTTCCATAGAATCATAGAAGAGTTTCAGCTGCAAGAGACCCCTCGGGTCACTGTTCTCTCAGCCATATTCACTACTAAGTTACACATGTATCTCATTTCCAGCTGGACATAAAGACACTCCTCACATTTGAGTGTGAAAAACATATACAAAATATTAGTCCTGCACAGACTACCTGATTTGATGGGCTGCAGGGAGCAGCAACACACTGACACATCCAACTTTGGAAGTAGATTACCTTATTTTAAAAAAAAAAAGCCAAAACCCAAACTTCAAATCACCGGCCACAATAGAACCCCATCCCTTTATCAATAGGAATCCCACTCCTACCTGAACCCAGAGCACAACCTTTGTCAAAAGCACCTGACTGCCTCTCAGCTAGCCTCTAAGTCAGGGCAGTTCAAGTAAAGAGCTACCAAGGTTAAAATTGAAAAAATCACAGACATCTGAGCTCCTTTTAACCATTTCCTAACAAAACTGCAAATGGCTGCAGTTGGTAATGACAGGGATAATTTTCAAATCCTGCTTGCCAGCATTTTTCATCTGGCCCATTAGAAACCTGACATTCCACATGTGATGCAGCAGGAGTGGCAGCAACAACAGGCAGTCAGAAGGGAGGTGCCACTGGCAACTAGAGGCAGGCAGGAAAAGCAAAGCCAACAGACAAGAAATAACAAACAAGTTAATCAGAATACCTCAGGCAAAATCCGAAAGGGGGTTTGGGATGCTCAGCTGTCACATATCTGCAGAAGGGACTTTGCAGTAAGAAGCTCAGGGCAGTCCTTCCCATGTCATTCCTGCTCACCTACATTGACTCTCCCTGTCAACTCCTCCTTTCTGCTGCTTAACTCCAACACTTCTGCTGCTCTTACTTTCTCAGCTTCTAACAGCTTCCAGAGTTTATTGTGCTTAACTTCAAATATTGAGATTTCTTAAAAATTGCAAACAAAATCTAAAATACAAAGATTACTTTTTTCCATTGCATGTGACTTTTTAGACAAGTGTACTGTTCCCACCACAAACTGTCAACAAATTCCAAATATTTCCTTATTTATCTCACTCTCTGTTTGATCTCTGCAGTCAAATCCAACCCTTTTTGATACAGGCTGCATTAAGAATAGGACAGCAAACATGCTCTATACTGCTTTGGAAGGCAAAGAAAAAACACAACCCTACTGTCAGGCTGTTTCAGATAGGAGCAACAAAATTAAAAAGAAAGCTCTTTCAAGGAAATTGCCATACTATCTATTAAAACAGAGGGTCACAAATCAGGACAGCAGGAGCCAGACTTTTTGTCAGATTTAAATTTCATTGTATTTGTGATACATAAACTGCCTGGTGTTTCAGACTGCTGAGACACTTTAAGGGCACAGCCAGTATGAAGGTGATAAAGAACTTGAATGTTCACTAGCAGTAAAATGAAATCTTTCATTTCAGCTGCTGTAGCTGCTTTTGTACCCTGTATTGCCTGGATTCCATGAGAAAATTATTATTAGGAAGCTAATGACTGAAATGAAAAAACGTCTTTGTTACTGCCAACATAGAAAGGTATGAAAATGTCAAACCTGAATGTATTTAAAGATACATTTATTATCAGAAGCCAATGTTGGGAAACTTTTTCTTCCCCTGCTCTGTTTCTGTACCCAACGTGATTCCAACCTGGTCACACCCCACAGGGACAACCACGTGGTTCTCAGAGCAGTTCAGAAAGGCACAACCCCCGTCCACTGTCCCAGATGAGATGTGCAGCTGTCAGTCACCTGTGGCTGCCACATGTGGAGTGGAAAAGCCACTGCAGTGAAACACTGAGAAGTGCCAGGAGGTGGGTTTGGAGCAGCCTCTGCCCTCATTTTCCACGATCTAAAGGTGATTTTTGGCTAAATGCTGAGATGCAAACCCTATCCTTGTCCCATTTGCTGTTTGAGGAGACACAATTGTTCTGGACTTTCTCTAAATGAAGTGCAAAGAGAGAGGAAAAGCTTTGAAGAAGAAGTCAGCATTTTTCTAGTGGCAGCTATACCTTCAGGAGGTCACAGGAATATCTCTTCCTCATCCGAACCCTGGAAAATAACAAAACATTTCAAGTTCACTTCAAGCCTTTCAGAACATTTTTCTTCCCACAGCCATTTTCTGAATCGTGTTATAGAGTAACAGAGATTTTGCTGTTCCTTGGATCCTAGGGCTGGATTTGGTCTGGTGAGTGGGAACAAATCACGGGGAAAGATCCCAGGGGAAAGGGATGCACACTCCGAGCACCGGTGGCGGCCGGGGGAGAACGGGTGTCCGGGCACACATAATGCCATGCGGGTACCGAGCTCTCCTCCGGAACTCCAGGGCCGCTGGGAACCGGGGCTTGTTCCCGGGGCTGGCGAAGGCAGCGGGACACGCCGCAGCCGGAGGCTCGGCCAGGATCACGGAC
>VZRM01006200.1:201784-231465 GCA_013397955.1 Grantiella picta | reverse complement strand
CCCCCCGGCCCCGCCCCGCCCCGCCCCGCGTCCCGCGCTATGGCGGAGCTGAGGGGAAGCGGCTTTGGGGAGAGTTCCCTGAAAATCGGGATCGCAAACTTCGGGCTTTCGTCTGCACCCTGCCCGGTAGCACAGTCCTGGGAGAGGACCCGTCTCCACGTACGGCGTTGACAGAAGCCGCGCCGGGGACCGCGGGTAGCTTGATCAGGGAAGAGACACGGTGGGAAAGGATCTTAAAGTTCATCCAGTCCCATGTCATGGAGAGGGACGCCTTTCACTAGATCGGGTTGCTTCAAGCCCTGTCCAGCATGGCCTGCAGCATTTCCAGGGATGAGGCAGCCATAGCTTCTCTGGACAACCTGTGTCCGGGCCTCACCACCCTGATGGAGAGGAATTTCTTCCTAATATCCCATCTAATCTTGCCCTCTGTCAATGGGAAACCCTTGCCCTTGTTCTGTCACTCCAGCCCTTGTCCGAAGTCCCTCTCCAGCTCTCTTGGAGTCCCTTTGGACACTGGAGGGGTTCTACAGCTTTCCAGGACATCTCCACAGCAGAAGTGCTCCAGCCTGGGAGCATCATACGAATATGTGCCTGAATATGCACGCCTGTACATACGTGTTTACACGCACCAGAAAAGTCCTGCCATCGTGGCTGGACTGTCTTGTCCTGCAGGACATGCTGCCTGTCCAGCAGCCGTGGCTGCCCCGGTGTCCACAGCAGCCCTGTGCAGACATATCTGCACCCAGCAGGTCCATGCCCGTGTCTCTCACCAGGGAACTCACAAATGTACTGGTCTGTCCAGTATCCACCTTTCTGATGCTAGGGCCCATACATCCTGGCCCACCTACTGACCAGCACAGCTTTACAGCTGGTGCTGACTGCCCTTGCTGGTGTGTTTGTGTGCATTAGGGACATGCTGCCTCCTTCCAGGTGCTGTCCCTCCACACACAGATCCTCTGACCAGGGGTACAGCTCCTCTGGCAAGCTCTAGGACCTCCATATGCAAAGATGTGTGCACAGCAGAGAGGTATCTTGCCCAGGTAAACACACATCCTGTTTAATACAAATGGGGTCATACAGGGGTGCGCACAGTGCGCTTCTGTGGGTGTAACAGGTGGGGTGACCTGCAGGTAGCAGCAAGGAGTCAGGCAGAGCCTCTGAGAGGCAGGAGAGGCAAGCAGGGACAAGTGAGCAGATGCAGGGAGCTCAGGGAGATTCCAGCTGGGTCTGCTTGGGGGACGGCAGTGTGTCTGGTTGCCCTGCAACCACAGAGCTTCCCCTCCATCCTGCCTTGCTCCACTGAGGCCAGCAGGACTGCCCATGCAGACAGATAGGTGCATGCTGGCACATCCACTGAGCCCAGAGCTTTCATTTCCCATCTCATTTTTTGAAGGCCTTTCAGACTTCAGGGATTTCCTTAATGCTGTACTAGTACTCTATTTTCAACATTACTGGAATGTAATTACAATCTGCAATTTGCCTCTGGGAACACTAGCACAGGCAGGTATGTGCGGGCTGCAAAATTGTCTCTTGAAGGGCGAAATAATGTGTTTCTCTGATCCTCTAGGCTCTGAGTCCAGAAGAAGTGAACAAAACCAACCCACAAGTAGGAACGTTTTATCTTCTGGCAGAGAGCAAGTGTAACCTGGCATAGATATGACACCTGGTACTGGCCACAGGTACTTTGCTCTGATCTTATCATGACCCTTTTCAAAACAAAAATGTTTTTAATGCTTCTGGAGGTTATGAAACCCACTCAAATATATCAGATAATTAATTGCTGTGAAACATATGCCGTTAAGATGATTAAAAGATGAGCTGAAACTGCAGAGTGTTATGCAACTTTCAGGACCCTGAGGATAACCCATGGAACTGTGGCTGTGTCTGACCTCAGCTTCCCAAATTACTGACCCTGACCCCTCTCTGCAAGCTGCCATCCTGCCATGCCCTCAGCCTGTCCCCATCCCCTGGCAGGAGCCTGATGCCTGGGGATGGGGCTGCCCTCTCCTGGCTGGAGTGCTGGGGTGGCCACCGGGTCCTGCCCCATCAGCCCCCACTGCATCTACTGAAATGGTGTAAAATACACATATGGAGAAAGACCTCAGGTCAGGTAACTTTGCCCAGAGCATTTCCAGGAAATAAAATTCTCTGTTTATAGAAACAGCAGGAGAAAGACGAGAGCATTTGGATTTAGCATTGACTGCAGTGGTATTTTATGCTTGCAAGAACCCATTCTTGCTAGATTTCCCCTTGAAAGGAAGTTTTTTGGGGCTCGTCATAGCAAAGTCAGCAACCGCCTCTGAGACATCCTTTTCCAGTTGCCTGTCCTAAGGGACTCTCTCTCACATTGCCACAGGGCCACCATAGCTCAGGGGCCACCATTCACCCTGGGTGGGAGTAGGACAGCTCCAGTCTGGCCTTGCTGCAGGGCACTCTGCTGCTGCAGACAGAGGTGCCTGCATTCAGTGCAATAGGACTCGGGAGTGATCCTCAGGCCGTGGCATTTTTGCCCTTGCACGACTTTGTCTCTCAAGCCAGTTGAGTCCTGCTGTTGCCTTTGCTTCTGAGCATTGTTTTTCAGGAGAAGTGATAAACTTCACCTGCTGCACACCTGAGCCCAGCCCAATCTGTTCCCCTCCTGTCCTGAACATGCTATCTTTGTGAGCCGGTGATTCACTCCTGAGAGGAGAAGAGCTTGGCACAGAGCCTGAGGTCCTGGTGCTCACACGTGGCCAAGAGATGAGGATGTGTCACTCACTTGGCACCCCGTTACAGGTGCTGAGCAGCATCCCTGGTTGTGCTTAGCTTAGCTGAGGGGCTGCACTCCCTTTCCGGAGAATGTCCTGTCTTCCTCCCACAGCTCTCAGCTTTCTGAGCTGTT
The DNA here is from genome assembly GCA_013397955.1 of Grantiella picta. Lineage (NCBI taxonomy): Eukaryota > Metazoa > Chordata > Aves > Passeriformes > Meliphagidae > Grantiella > Grantiella picta. The sequence goes on along the minus strand of VZRM01006200.1, from coordinate 228,584 downwards.
CAGGGTGGCAGCAGGCATCTTCTTGCAGCCCAGAACCGGGCCCCAAGTCTGCGGGGAACAGTCGAGTTGAAAACAACTCTCTCTTCTGCTGACAAGCCATCGTGTGCTGGAGCTCAAAGTCTCTTGGGGGGACAGCACCGCAGTCCAGGCTGCGAGGCTGCGCCTGGGGCACCAGCACCCTCTGCACTCGACTCCAGACAGTGGGCTTCCCTGGGGAAGGGTGCGAGTGGGGCCGGGGATGTTCTGGCCGCCGCAGTACTATCTTCCTGCTGCGATTTGCCCAGACCCAGAAGCACTGTCTGTGTGGGGAAAGGAGCATCCATTCTTCGCTCCCGATGGCGCTGCCCGTCCACTCCGCGGAGCCTGTCCCCTCCCCGCCTGCCTGCCCTGCGTAGGGACGCCAAATGGCAGCACAAACCCAGCAAGAAGGAACGGGCCCGCCGGGGCCTGGGGGCAGACCCATGCGTGTTGCAGGGACCGGTGGCTTTGCAGCAGCCTCAACTGCTTGGGGACAGAGCTGTGTCTCCTGCAGCCTTCCAGATTGCAGGAGACCAGTGGAGACTGTCGTTCTTCCAGCACAACCTGTACGTGCTTAAAAAAGAAAAAAGGAAGGAAGAGGGAGATTTCCCCGAGACGTAACCTGTCAGTTCTCGATCCAGGTGCCGGCAGGTGGCACAGCAGAATGCTCAGCCTTTCTGCTAGCTTGGTGCTGCTCACAGGAGGTGTCTTCAGCCTCCGCTCTGCTCACAGTATCGGGGGACGCTCCATGGCTCTGCCTCTGAGGCTAGCAGCCATCAGAAAGGACTCTGAAATTATGATTTCCCTTTAATTCTTTCCAAAGTGAATTTCTAAATGTGTTGGGGGAAACAGCACACAGGAATCCAGAATAAGCCTCAGCAGTGTTCCACGTTAATAAAGTATCTGTGTCAGTCTGGCTCCTGCTGCCTCTAACTTTGCTAGAAACCAACCCTCTGAGGTGAAATGGCTTATGAGAGATGCAGCTTGACCTGGCATTCCCTGGAGAATTCACAGCTGGAAGGTGATGCCCTGTCCAAGGGTGCTGCTGAGGAAATTCACAGGAGTCTTGGCCATGGTGGAAACTGTGTGTGGTGTTTCTTCCATTGTGGAGCAACATGAGGATGTGACTGAGGAATGTAGGCTTGCAAGGAGGTCAATTAAATGTGTGTGGGCAATGATCTTTTTAAGTGCCTAATTTTGCAATCTTGTCAAACACTTCTTTTACTCACACTTGTTGAATCAAGTGGGCTGTACTTGCTTCTGGTTACTTGTGCCCAGGGAAGTTGTCTTTGACCTGCATAGGTGGTTTCCTGGCAATCCTATTGTTTTCATCTCGAACATGCAATTGATGGTGGTTTTTTTGTGCTGTGTGTCTGGGCATGTGAACTCCCTTTTCATCTGTCCTGATCCAGTAAAAGAGGTAAACTTTCAGGTGATGAACCACTCGTCCTCCTTGAAGGTCCTCCTTGATGGACCTGCTCCACTCTACCAGGCAGGAGCATGTAGCATTCTCTGCACTGGCCGCATATGGAACTGAAACCAGAGGGGTGGCAACTGCAGGAGGGCTGAAATGGTTCAGGAAACGCTGGACAAGAAGGCAGGGAGAGACAGGGCAGAGGTGGGCCATGAGGAACAACTGAACCAAGGCAGGGAGGAGGTGGCTGACATTTGCCACTGCAGATATCACTTGCCTCCCATTTCATCATCAGCAAACTGCCTTGCCCATGTCACAGGACTGGTGCTTTAAATGCACTTTACACTGGAATGGCTGGAAAATCATCAGTGCTGAGCCCTGGCAGACCTCAGAGTACTCAGTGCTGTGCCCTGACAGAGTGTTCCTTCATCATAGTGTGGAAGTGATGTGCAGCTCCCAGAGCCACTGGCTCTGGGCACCAACCATAGGGACATCAGTCACCACATGGTGTTTAGACCCATGCAGCCTCCTGAGCCATAGCCCATCATCATCCTCAGCAGTCTGCAGCAGGAACAGGAGCACTTCAGAAGTTAATTAAATTCCCACCCCCCACCTGCTCCGCTCCTCCTCTTCCCAATGCTCCACTTTGCTGCTTCAAACCGAGCAGCGGGAGAGAGGAGGGAGTGTAATTATTTAGCTCCTTAGAGCCAGCTCTACAGTGCTTCAAAGCTTGTTAATTACAGTTTCAGCCATGTGAGTCAGTGGAGGACCAGAAGAGCATGTGGGGAGTGGGGGGCACGGGTTGAGGGAGGGGAAGGACTCTGTGAAGTCAAAGCCACAAAAGCTGACAGTCAGGAGAACCAGGGTGAAATTGGGCAGAGAGCCAGGGGCGTGGCCTGATAGGAACCTGGGAAAGAGCCACAGGCAGTGGGAGGCAGCTGGGAAGCAGAGGGAGATGGAGAAAAGAGGGGAAAGATGGAGCTGTGTAGAGGAGTAGCATGGAGTGTCTGCTGAGAGTGACAGGGACACAGGTTAGGCACCAAGGGATGCTGTGCACTGGTGTCACCACAGTGTGTCCTTTGTGCCCACCTGCCTTCTCTGGCAGAGCAGATAACTGCCCAGGCACTGGATTAAAGCACTGCCCTTGCCATTGGGTATGGCATGGTTGTTGGAGGACAGAATGAATTTTACAACATATTGAGCCTTGTCAGATAAAGTATTTCCTTTCCACAGTCACTCTAATTTTCTCACTAAATAAGCAAAATAATTGCAAGTGTTCTGTCTCTGTCCCAGTTCCATTCAGTAAGAATACCCAGCATTTTAAGGGCAAAACCTGCAGCATTAGTCCTCCAATGAAGAGAGGAAATAACTGTCCTGCACTCCTCTCACTCCCAAGGCAATCTCTGCTAGAGAACAACACTTCTGCTGTTGTTCCTGGACTGAGGGTCCTGGGGTTAAGGGGAGAGGCTACCCTCCTGAACAACCACAGTTTCTGAAAATAAATTATTTAAAAGAGGGTGGTGGTGGTGGTAAGAATTTTCAGATCCTCCATGGGAAACCATTTTGGCCTTATCTGCATCTTCTGAAATGAACATATGCGAATTACATCTTTGACAGAAGTGAAAGCAAAATTCAAAGACAAAAAAGACTCTGCTTAAAGACTTGATGCTGCACTGACAGTAGTTCTTAGCTTTGACATCATGATTTCCATTTTCTTTTGGCAGGGCCCAGTCTCTGTTTCTCTTCTTTTACTGGAAAATTTTCCCTAAGGAAGCACCAGTGATGGCCCAGGAGACAGTGTGTGAATGCTTTGCATTATGTAATGCTTTGACATTTGGCATTCCCATGGCATTATCCCCATTATCCCCATCAATGCGAAATAAGCTGTCAGAGCATGAAATTGGTACTTTTACATATTCTTAATATACAGATGTCGGTCTGAAAGCCATGCACACGCGTTATGATTAAATTCTCTGTTCCATCCTTTGGCATATACATGGATCTGTTTGGAAGATTTCATTCCTTTTTGGGGGTTATTGGGAAAAGGCCCAACCTTAAAAAGTAATAATTCTGCTTAATAGCACTATCAGAAGGTGAAAAATAAGTTTAAGACATTGTGCGCTGAATGCAGTATAGACTCATAAATCCAGAGCAATAGTGTTCAATTTTTAGCACCTGTGTTCCTGGCATGGCAGCAGAAAGTGAACAAGTACCAGATGCATGGAGGGAATATAATCAGTGACCCACTTTCTGGTGCCAAATACATCAACATGTTCTAAATCAAATCTGCTCAGAGTTTACAAGTTTGTTATTCTGTATTAATTAAAATGTAAGAATGGCAGAGCCTTATGGGAGGATGATTATGCCTAAACATAATGCACATGGAGAGAGAAGAGGAAGGGCATGACAAAGGATCCACCCAGGACTCCAGATTGCTTGGTTTGGTTGCTTTGATCACAAATACGTAAGGAAGAAGAGGAAAGTCACCTGCTTGAAAGTAAGTCAGCTGCTCTACCCTCTGCACTCAGCTGGTCTCAAGGACTTGCACTGCAGCAGCAGCCAGTATTGGTGCTAAATGAGACCAGTATGGTGCAGACCCCATCTTTAGGAGCTCCCAAGAGCAGAGCATACTGATCTGGTCTCATAGCCGGCTCCACTGTGATCAGAGGCCTGTCTCTTGCAGCCTGAATGGTCCTGTGACCTCATTCTCTGCTAGTCAGAATGTTGGAAGAGGAGGATGGTGGCTCCTGCATGATAGACTTTCCTGCTGGAGTTCTGAGAATTTGTCCAAACAGTCCTTAAGGCTGTGCAGAGCTGTATCCTGGATCTCTGCTCACCATGCCTGGAAGTGTGTCAGGAGTCCATGAGCATCAGCAGGGTAACATCCTGGTCCCCCAGGATTCAAGTTTGCAGTCAAATCAGGAGACAGGCCAAAGGTCTGATTTCTCTTCATGTAAACTCAAAATCAGCCCATGGACTATTTCTAGTTGGATTTCCCTAACCAGTGAGTTATGCAACTGTATAATCAGTCCTTGCTTGCTCCTCTTCCCTGTCTTGCTTTCCACCCTACCAGAAGCTTGTGCTGTACAAGCCACCAGCTCCAGTCAGGTGCCCTGGAGTGGTGAGGAACTAGAGTGGAATTTTGTTCACAAGGTGAGCTGTAGTAGGTTGACCCTAGCTGGATACTTGGCATGCACAAAAGCCTCTCTATCAATCACCAGCTGGGCAGGGGAGAGGAACTATAACAAAGGGCTCATGAGCTAAGGACTCTGAGAGATCACTCAACAAACACCATCATGGGTGAAAAAGACTAGAATAGAGATACTAATTGAATTTATTACAAACAAAATCAGAGCAGGATAATGAGAAGTAAAATAAAGTCTTCATAATACCTCCCCCCACCCCTCCTGCCTTCCCAGGTTTACCTCCTCCACCAGTGATGCAGGGAGACAGGAATGGTGGTTATGCTCAGAACATCACATGTTGTTTCTCCCACTGGTCGGGGAGAAGGGTCGTTCCCCTGCTCCAGCAGGACACCCTCCCATGGGAGATAGTTATCCATGACTTCTCCATTGTATGTTCCTCTCATGAGCCACAGATCTCTGTGAACTGCTGCAATGTGAGTCCTCCCCAGACTGCTGCAGCATGAGTCACTCCTCCATGGGGTGCACTCCTTCAAGGATAGGCTGCTCCAGTGGGGGGGTCTTCTCTCCACAGGCCTCCCACGTAGTCAGAGCCTCTTTTCAGGCATCCACCTGGGTCTTCTCCACAGGCTCCTGTTAGATCCATTGGCTGCAGGGGCACAGCTGCCTTACCACAGTCTTCAGCACAGGCTGCAGACTTAGCTCCTGCAGCTGGAGCACCTTCTTCCCCATCCTTCTTCACTGACCTTGGTGTCTGCAGTGTTGTTCCTCTCACTTATTCTCATCCTGCTGTTCTCTGGCTGCAATTCCAACTGTGCAATAACCTTCTTTTGCTTCTTCTGCTTCTTCATCTTCTGCTTATTGCAAAGGTGTTACCACCATTTCTGATTCTGGCCCAGCATTGACGAGTGGCACAGCTGTCTTTGTTTCTGCCAGGGATTGGCTCTGCTGTGCATGGAGGAAGGTTCTAGAAGCTTCTCAAAAAAAACCCCACCCCTGTAGGCCTCCACTATCACAGTTTGACCATGCAAACCCAATACTCAAGGTTTTCATAAAAAACATGTATACAGAGAAGAGAGGGATTTGTGTCCTCACTGGACAAAAGGGTCCAGAATGAGGTCAGCAAGGGTCTGTGTGGCCTCCTGGCTTGGAGGTGCCCTGGGACCAGCCAGACCACATGCTGCTTCTTGCATAGTGCTGTTAGCAGGGCTGCAGGAGGGTTGGAGGTACTCTTGAAGGGTGATGGGGAAATAGGAGCTGTGAAATGATCACTGCTGGGGGCATGGAAGTTGAAGGGGAGTGGAGGTTGCACAGAAAGCCATAGATGTGATGGGGAAAACTGGGTTTAATATAGTATTAGGTGAGTGAAGCAGATAGGGTTATAGGGAATAGAGATTCAGACTTTGTTCCATTAGTTATTGGAGAAATTGCTGATTGATGACATTCTTACTAAAAATTCACTAGCAAGAATAAATATTGTTAGGAANCTCTGCTCACCATGCCTGGAAGTGTGTCAGGAGTCCATGAGCATCAGCAGGGTAACATCCTGGTCCCCCAGGATTCAAGTTTGCAGTCAAATCAGGAGACAGGCCAAAGGTCTGATTTCTCTTCATGTAAACTCAAAATCAGCCCATGGACTATTTCTAGTTGGATTTCCCTAACCAGTGAGTTATGCAACTGTATAATCAGTCCTTGCTTGCTCCTCTTCCCTGTCTTGCTTTCCACCCTACCAGAAGCTTGTGCTGTACAAGCCACCAGCTCCAGTCAGGTGCCCTGGAGTGGTGAGGAACTAGAGTGGAATTTTGTTCACAAGGTGAGCTGTAGTAGGTTGACCCTAGCTGGATACTTGGCATGCACAAAAGCCTCTCTATCAATCACCAGCTGGGCAGGGGAGAGGAACTATAACAAAGGGCTCATGAGCTAAGGACTCTGAGAGATCACTCAACAAACACCATCATGGGTGAAAAAGACTAGAATAGAGATACTAATTGAATTTATTACAAACAAAATCAGAGCAGGATAATGAGAAGTAAAATAAAGTCTTCATAATACCTCCCCCCACCCCTCCTGCCTTCCCAGGTTTACCTCCTCCACCAGTGATGCAGGGAGACAGGAATGGTGGTTATGCTCAGAACATCACATGTTGTTTCTCCCACTGGTCGGGGAGAAGGGTCGTTCCCCTGCTCCAGCAGGACACCCTCCCATGGGAGATAGTTATCCATGACTTCTCCATTGTATGTTCCTCTCATGAGCCACAGATCTCTGTGAACTGCTGCAATGTGAGTCCTCCCCAGACTGCTGCAGCATGAGTCACTCCTCCATGGGGTGCACTCCTTCAAGGATAGGCTGCTCCAGTGGGGGGGTCTTCTCTCCACAGGCCTCCCACGTAGTCAGAGCCTCTTTTCAGGCATCCACCTGGGTCTTCTCCACAGGCTCCTGTTAGATCCATTGGCTGCAGGGGCACAGCTGCCTTACCACAGTCTTCAGCACAGGCTGCAGACTTAGCTCCTGCAGCTGGAGCACCTTCTTCCCCATCCTTCTTCACTGACCTTGGTGTCTGCAGTGTTGTTCCTCTCACTTATTCTCATCCTGCTGTTCTCTGGCTGCAATTCCAACTGTGCAATAACCTTCTTTTGCTTCTTCTGCTTCTTCATCTTCTGCTTATTGCAAAGGTGTTACCACCATTTCTGATTCTGGCCCAGCATTGACGAGTGGCACAGCTGTCTTTGTTTCTGCCAGGGATTGGCTCTGCTGTGCATGGAGGAAGGTTCTAGAAGCTTCTCAAAAAAAACCCCACCCCTGTAGGCCTCCACTATCACAGTTTGACCATGCAAACCCAATACTCAAGGTTTTCATAAAAAACATGTATACAGAGAAGAGAGGGATTTGTGTCCTCACTGGACAAAAGGGTCCAGAATGAGGTCAGCAAGGGTCTGTGTGGCCTCCTGGCTTGGAGGTGCCCTGGGACCAGCCAGACCACATGCTGCTTCTTGCATAGTGCTGTTAGCAGGGCTGCAGGAGGGTTGGAGGTACTCTTGAAGGGTGATGGGGAAATAGGAGCTGTGAAATGATCACTGCTGGGGGCATGGAAGTTGAAGGGGAGTGGAGGTTGCACAGAAAGCCATAGATGTGATGGGGAAAACTGGGTTTAATATAGTATTAGGTGAGTGAAGCAGATAGGGTTATAGGGAATAGAGATTCAGACTTTGTTCCATTAGTTATTGGAGAAATTGCTGATTGATGACATTCTTACTAAAAATTCACTAGCAAGAATAAATATTGTTAGGAATAAATATTGTCAGTTAGGCTTGCCTTTCAGCACAGAATTTGCTCCTGGAGATGGTTCAGGAGCAAATTTGGAAAGAGGGTTCAAGCCATAGACACAAGACAATGCTAGAAGACTTGAGTCTGCTTTATGAAGTGACCATTCATTATGCTCTTAAATTCCCACCTTTGCAACCAAATGTTGGGTGTGCAACTGCTGCAGGGGCTGGCCACATGGCCACTGCAGGGGCTCTAGTTCATGAGCTTTGAGACTGTCTGGAGTCCCCATCCAAGATCTGTCACAGTGAGTAGAAAGTCTGTGGTGGTCTTTTGTGCTGACAGAGAAGCACCTTCAGTATGGGATGTTCACCTCTCCCAGGTACAAATCATCTGCCATGGCTCACCTGTTTATTTGGAATGCGATAGAACATTTTTCACTTTCCATGGGAATTTCTGGACCCTTAATTTCAGAAACTAAGGATTAAGTAGGGACTTCCGAGGGAAGTCTCATGGAAGGCTGAAGAGGAGTTCTCCCAGGAAAATCACTTTTTCCCCCAGAATGTTTCTCTTCCTCTGTTCAGCTTCCAGCCTGAACATCAGTCTGACTGGGAAATACAGCAACCAGTTTTCCAGCTGGATGACTTCCGTCAGGTCTGTAGGGCTCAGCAGGCTGCATTCAGCTACAGAGTCCTTTGAGCAGATGTTGCGCCTCTGGGAGTCCTGCCCTTGGGGGCATTGAGAGCAGAGGAAGATGATCTGCATGCAGTACCTCTGTTGTTCTGCTAAAGACAGTCTAACATGAAGTATCTAAATGAGTCTCTGCTGGGAAATGAACCAAAGCCAAGTAGTTTCAGTGATGCTTAAGCCGTGCCCCGAGGCTGTGGCAAAATCACTGTCTTGCACATTTTGTCCAGGAAATAACAGGTAGGGCAGCCTTTCACTGTGAGCATGAGATACAGTGACCCACTGTACAACCACAGGTTACCCTCCAGTGCACTCCATTAGGCTGCAGGTCTTCTTCACCAGAAAAAAAGACATAGACATAAGTGTATATTCTTTTGTCTGAGAAAGAAAGGCAGTCTGGACCTTACACATGCAGAGGTCTGTCACTGCCAGGATGTCGGGGCCTTGTGACCCGTGGGGTTCCAGGTCCAGCTACAAGTACGTGTATTGTCAGGAACAGGCCAGCAGAGGACAAAGTAATCTGGCAGTGTTGGTAAAAGGCTATGCCAGGCTGGAGGACAACTTCCATTTACTGCAGAAAATGTTTGTTTTCCTAAACAGGGGCACGAAGTTAATCCTGATAAGGAGAAATCTAAGTCCTGTGCTACTCTCTGCAGGATTTCTCCTACTTCATTAAACTCTGACATCTCAAAGGGCAAATCCACATTGTCATATGCCACTTGTGCTTGAATAAAATGTGTGTATCAGTGCTTAATACGAGCTTATTTTTCCTTCTTATTTTGCAAGTGTAATTGCATAATAAATCGAACCAGAGGCTTCTATTTACTTGTTAGCATTAAGAGTGTGTCAGGCCATATGTAAACAAGGGTATTAGCACAGATCTGGAGTAGAGTCAGTCTGTGCCAGCTGGAGACATGGTCGCTGTCTCTCCATTTACTGGGAGAGTTTGAGGCAATAGGAAGGAGTGATGACTTTAGGCTGGTAAATACCCTCACAAGCAAAGACAGCTGAAGGATATTCCGGTCTGGTTATTTTACCACCAAGATTTTGGCCTTGTCCAACATTGCTTTTCCCAAAAATTTTCTGTCTCAGATAATGAAATTTTAAGTGTTTGCAGAATAAATTTTTCAGGAAGTGTTGCAGTGGCCCTTGGGCATGGCTCCCTGCTGCGAGATGTGGGGAGGTGTGCAGAGCTGACCTGAGACATGGGGCAACTGCAGCCTTTGGTGGGATATGGACTGTGTGTGCTGGGTGTCCATGGAACAGATTTCTGCTTCAGGCTGACTTGGTCTTGGCCCAAAATGCTTCAGATGCTGGGTCATTCTCTAAATTTGTCTGCTGCACTGAGCAGCCCCCCCTGTCAAATTTCTTCTCTTCAAGAAGGTGCTTATAGATAGTGCTTATAACCTCCTCAACAACTCAGGCAGCCCGTGCAGCTTGGGCCCACAAAGTTTCCAGCCCTTTATATCCTGTGTGGTTCCTCCCCATGTGCCTTCCCTTGATCCCTGTTGGGCCTGGGTGGGAGGTGCAGGATGGGACCCGTCAAGGTGACGAAGAGCCAATGCAACCCCTTCGCTTCCATGGCACCACCTATTGCTCCATCCTCCCACAGCAGTGCACGAGGCGTCGGCAGAAGCAGAAGACTCTCCATGTGATTCTCCCTTCTTCCCCTTGCTGTGGGGGGGCACCCTGTTGGGAGAGGGTCTGTGCTGCCACTCCCAGGGTCACTCTGGCTGTGTTACAGTTTTGTTTCTCACTCTCAGGTGATTCACCAAGCTCTTTCACTCTCTTCCAGATCTTCATGATTGTTCACATTGCTCTCACTGCAGGAAGAACATCAGCAGAGATTTAACCCTGTTCTGTCACAAATATGGGACAAATATCATCAATCCACCTGCAGGAACATGTCCCCAGAGGTCTCACTCCTGCTAGGTGTTGGTTTACTTTTTGTAGTCCAGATGACCTTCCTTTGGTGCATGAGCATTTCCAGTTAAACCCAGCTAGTTTTCCAGCTTACCCATAGATGTTTCTGTAGCAAGGTGAACTCCTCTTATGTTTCCCAAAACCCACACCAGCCCCCTCTTTGGCACTGGGCCCTGGCTAGGCCAGGAGCTGCATCTGTGGGAGAACAGACCCTGACCAGCCCTCCCACACTTGGGTGCTGCAGCCTCTTCCAAGAGCTGCCAGTAATTAGACGGCGGTGAGACCTGATCACGGGACCTGATCAGGCAGCACCGGAGGAGTGAAACACACTCTGCTCAGGCTGGGGGTGTAAGCCACATGTCCCAATCCACATAACTGCAGAACCTGCTCCCAGCACTGTGTTTCTTCTTGGTGGTCTTTGCAGTGCTTTTTTATGGGAAGAAGATCCCACCAGAGGCTGCTTCTCTCTCTCAGAAAATGGGTAGACCATGAGAATGATGCTGGGAGTCCAGGAAGGCAAAGTGAGTTCTCAGGTTCTCCTGGCTCCTTATACTATTCCTGTGCATGTTCAGGACTGATGACCCCCAGGTGTTACATGCTCTACAGCCTCAGGTGGAACAACAACTCAGACAGGGACACTTGGACAAACCCACTTGCCTCTGGTGTGTCACAGCATGTGAGGCCTGACCCCTGCAGCACCCTGAAGAGCTTGGCCACCGTTCCCTTGGGCATTTGTGAAGCCATGGTTGATCTAAATGGCTTTCAGGGGCAGCTGGCTGGGGACATGGCCAGACCCAGGTGTCTCATGCAAGGTCTGCAGTAAGGAAGAGTAACAGATTGTGCAGCCAGGGCACGGGGCAAAACCGCTGAGCTGCATGCGAGTGTGACAGCTGACACATTGCCAGTGCCGACAGCTGTTAGGACAAATGCAGAAACATTAGCCACAAGGCCACCACACAGCTCACTGCCTCTTCCTTCACTTTTCCCTTCTGGAGGACAAATGGAACAGGAATTGTGTAGCTAACCTTAATTAGTTAACCTAACAGTAAGCCTTCGCTTGGCTTCATTCCTCCTGCCTTAGGCTGTGCAGATACCTTCCAGGAGAACTGCCCATCACTGCAGAGCTGTGGAAGGTACAGCCGGTGGTGGCATGTCTAGACACCACTATTTGGGCACAGTCTCTGGCCCTTGTCACCAAAGATCTCTGGATTCACAGTGTCTGTGCTAAATATGAACAAGAAAAGCTGGCGTGCAAACGTTTGCTGGGCATAGAGGAGCCTTCTGAGGCAGTGGTGCATCCATGTGAGAGCTGTGCTGTGTGGTGTCCAGTTGTGTCTGCCTTGGGGTACTTGGGCTCTGTTACGGAGACTGGAGAGGCACATCCCTGGGGACACTGCAGGAGCAGAGCACCGTGTCTCCTGTGAAAGGACATATTAAGCCTAGGCAAAGCAGGCTCAGGGCAGCATATCGCGGGGGAGGCAAAGCTCTCTGCCCTTCACCAGGGTAGTGGAAAGCCAGCCTGTGATGGCTGCAGCTCTGGTGGGAAATACTGGGGGCACAGGGCTGCCACCACTCCTGAGCTGATAGGAAGCAGGGTGATAAAGACCTCTGCCAGCACAAGAACATTATGATCATGATGATGAATGTGGAGCTATTTTTAAACATTGCATTTTTAGCTAATTCCATTGCAGACATAAGCAGTAGATACCTAGCTCAACATCCTGTTGAGCATCCAGTTGAGTTACTACTTATTTCTGCAATGAAGTTAGCAAAAATTGCTGATCTTTTCAAGGTGACTAAGTCTGTCCAGGTACTGCATGCAATAGGAGCAGGGTGGTCCAGAAGAGGACAAGTGGTAGGGCTTCATATGGCAGTGCTGGAGCAAGATGAGGTGAGGAGTTTTCTCTACTTGATGCTCTTAAGGGTGTTTTCCAACCTAAATGATTCTATGATTCTAGGAGAAGGAAATATTTGGTCTGTCTCGTTGAATTCCCCACCCACAGTAGACAAGAAATCGCTCTGAAAACCTCTTAGGCTGCTCCTGTGGTGGAAAGAGACAGACTGGCTGCTTGTCTGTGGGCAGACAAGCTTCACTATGTGCTCAGAATCTGACAGTCCCATCTTTAGGGAAGGATCCAAATTCTCTTGGCTGCTGAACCTTGCTTCTTTCCCTGGGAGCCCAAAGCACATTAGGCTAAAGAGTTAGGCTGAAACACACTCCTCACTGACCTTATGAAGCCAACACACAGCTGGACTGAGGAGAAGTACAAGGTGGGAGGAAGACAAGATTCTGCTCAATGTATGTGAGAATTTGAGGATTTGAACGACCAGTTCTCTAATGTCTGTGGATCATACAGAAACCAGCGGTTCACAGTGTCCTCAAGTACATGTCGCCTGGAGGAGTTCCTGAGCCCAAATATGTGAAGTTCTCATGGCAAAAATGGTCAAAGCAGTGTTCTGAAACAAAATTTTTGTGAAAAAAAGTTGTGTTAGGACGGCAGCAATGATTGTCAGGAGTTGGACTTTGATGGTCCTTGTGGGTCCCTTCCAATTTAGGATATTCTACAGTTATGTGATTGTTATATCCTTGAGAAACAACTACTTTTAATCAAAGCTTTTTCTAAAACAGAAAAAAGACCAGAAGCCCTGAAAGGCAGACCATAGCCTGAGTCATATGTATGGTATGGAAAATTTCAGCCCAAACTCTTAAAATCTGGTGAGGGTGTCAGCAACTGAAGATCTTGTGGGAAGTGATGGCCATGCAGTTGGGCAGTGAACCTTGAGTCACCTATAATGAGGCAAGGAAACTAGTGTACCGGAAAAATATACAAACAAGCTATTAATAGCTGCTTCATTTTCACTGCTCTCCATCTGGCAGTTTGGGCTGGACCAGCCTCAGAGCTGTGCTGGGGATGCTCTGGCACAAGGGCTGGACCCACTTGGCCCACCTGCCCTGGAAAGGGGTCCAGGTTTTGCCTGGTAATAGTGGGCTTCGTTTGTGCAGGAGATTTACAGGTACCTGCTGAACCATATTGCAGTGGGCAGAGCTCGGCTTCCTTGGCTGTGAAAGGCAGTAGAGACCAGTGGCTCCTTCAGTACTGGTGGGTGCCCTCGGTGTTAGTACGTAAATGCGCAAGAAAAATCACTCATTCTTGTGTTTGGCCGCAGTGTGTTTGTCCCCTTGTTACAGCAGTGTCTGGGAGATGTGGGCTTTAGAGGGAGTCCTGGAAAAAGGGCTGTTAGGGCAAGTCTTGGAAGTTTAGGTTCAGACAACCACTGCAGAGTATTGGAGCCTGCCTCCATGAATTTCCATTTTTAGCAAAAACTAGAAATCTCCCTAGTCTTTGTCCTGCTTAGTTAGAATTCACTGATTTTGGCTACTGCTTCAGTATTTTACTGAAAACACAGCAAATTTCCCAGTCTGACTGATAAAAAGAAGCTACTTTGATAGATGCATGCTATATGGGCAGATGTTTTAAAATAAAGCATTTAAGAATTAGTTTGAAATCATTCCGTGCGTGGTGTCAGCTTTCTCTCCGTGCGGAATTCACACAGTGCAGCCCCCTATTTAACATACTGTGTCTGTTGAATCACCCTATAGCTTTCAGGATGTTTTCTGAGGTATTTAGATTTATTTCAATGTTTACAATGTATTTGTTGTTCATTAAACATATTTACCCAGGCTAACCCAACATGAAAGAAATTATCTTGTTTACAGTGGAACTTTGACAAAAATCGTGCAGGAAAGATAGACAAACACACATAGATCTGGATTGCTGAGTGAAACATTGATTTGCTGCCACTTCCAATTTTTCTCATTAGAACTTATTTTATTTGAACATAACTCAGTACCCCATGTAAATGTGAAGTTGTTAATCTTATTACTATACAGAAAACAAGTTAATTATTATGCATGATATTGGAAATGGGTTGTTAGGTTGGCATTGGGAAAATTAGAAAAATACACTCATTACTTCAAATGATATCTGATATACATGTACAACTCTGTTTTTAAAATCATTTGCAGTATTCAGATAGCAAATACAGCAAGTAGAAAAATCCTTTTTTTTTTTTTCTGTGTGATTTTAAAAGTTCAGGGTTTCATCCTGAAGGTTGGATTGAAGACTGCAGTATAGAGTTAGACTTTTATATTTTAAAATGCTGATATTGAACCGGAGAGAATTAAGTTGTTAGATTGAATTTCATCCAGCTGCAAGGCAGGATTCACCGTGTTCATATAATTAATTAGTATGAGAGCTGGGTGGCTTACCTGTACAGGACAAGGATCTGCATTTCAGGTCTGCTATCTCACCATGACTGCTTCTTAAGAATGCTTGGATGGGTGGAGACAGCCTGCTAGTGGAATTCTTTTGGAAGAAAAACCCAACCCAGTATATTAGGAGCAGGAGAAGGAGTGTGTCTGTGAGGTGTCTTTATTGGTGAAGCTTGCATGGTTGCTAAAGTGCCAGGGAGCCAGGCTGTGGCCGAGACCTCTAGTTTCTGTGGTAACAATGACCTTTGTTAGTCAGTGTGGGTTTGAGGAGGGTTGGGAGGAAAGGGGGGGCAAGTTGTCTCATTTATATTCTGTGTCTCTGGAGCACATAATATCCTTGCTGGTGAGGTGATGATAGTGCGCAAGGTGGGTCTACTCTCCTTACCTAGACACAGGCAGTGCCTGGCTGGGGGCTGACTGATGCAAGTGACAGGCACAGACAGGCTGAGCTCGCTCTGTCCTCTAGGATGTCTATGTTCCTTCCTGAAGTGCCTACTCATGGCCGACATCGAAACTCCTGCCATGCCTAAGTGTCACTCCTGCGGATAAGGCAGTAGAAAGAACCCTTAACAGTCAGAACTGCTGACTCACCAGCCACAGGATTTCAAAAGTCCTGTTAAGTTTGTCCTTTTAACATGGAGCCCCCTTACTTGCTGTGAGCTTTGCATACCCAGGAGGTTCCACTTGCATCTTGTCCTCTGCAGTCCTGCCAATGTGAAATGCCTTGCTCTCTCCTTGGAGAGCTGGCAGCCTGTGGAGCCTAACAGGAAATCAAGTGGCAGAGATTTTAGCAAAATGTGTGTAAAATTTGAGACAAAAAGGTGAAGTAACAGCAGTGGAGGGTTTCGGATCTTTGCCTTTCTCATCATCCAGTTCGTCCTGGAGTCTTTTTGCCCCAGTCATATAGATCAGGCAGATCTTATCACAGGTAAAACCCTGCCCTCCCCACCAAATGCCCACCAACACCCTCTTCCATGTAGAGCCTATTTTTCCAGACTGAATCCTTTTTTCTCCTTGTAATTTCCCTTACTGTTAATCTAGTGTAACCACACTTCCCTTCTCAGGCTGAGACAGATCTACTTTTGAAGATTACCACTGTGATAGCTTGCCTGCTGTCCTCTCTGCTGGATCAGACAGTGAGACAGAGAGATGGGAGAGCACCCACTAAGCACCCCTGCCAAGCCGCTCAGCATAGACACGGCTGGGCTCACAGCCCTCCTGACCAGACCAAAACACCTTCCTTCACCAAGGGGACAAGTTCCACCTGTCCTGTGCTGTGGGAGAGGTTGGACTGTGGTTTCGTTGAGTGATTTCTTTGGAAACTCCTAGAGGCAGGGAGGGGAAGAGATAAAGGCAGCCCTATGAAAAAGCAAGATCTTTGTCACACCTGGAGTTTACAGAGGGGCTCCAAGCTGGGCAACTGGCATTGTCCTTTGTGAAACAAATGTTTAATGACATCCCATGTGCCTTGCTGCAAAACTTCTGAAAAACTGCCCCCAAATCGATTGCAATACTCAAAATATTGCATGTCCCACAGGGCAAGAAATTAGATGAAACTAAAATAGTAGCACTAATGAGCAATGTAGGTATCCGACCAGAGCTGTAAAAGCAGTGAGGAAATTCCCCTAAAGAATGTTTTGTTCCGCTTTAGTGATGCTATATACATGGGTATATTGTCACAGTCTCTCTTAAGCCATGAGGCTGCCATGAGCCATGGGGACTGGAACACACCTGGGCATTTTTCGGACACTCTTTTATCCCTGGAGCCACAGCTCAAACAAATCTCTGAGACTGAGAAAGAGAGGTGGTGGAAATTGAATCTTTTCTTCCAGCTTGAGCAGCTGAGTGGGCAGTGATACAGCACTCCCCAGGGAGCACCAGGGTTCATAACCATAAAACAGTATTGGTTGTGAGTGACCTTAAAACCATCCAGTCCCACCCCCTGCCATGAACAGGGACACTTTCCATTATACCAGGTTGCTCCAAGCCCCATCCAACCAGGCCTCAAAAATTTGGAGGGCTGGGGCATCCACAGCTTCTCTGGGCAAGCCAGGTCTCACCCCCCTATCAGGGAAGAATTTCTTCCTGATACCACCTGTCTTCTGACATCATGAAGCCATTCCGCCTTGTCCTGTCATATCATGCCCTTGTCTAAAGTGCCTCTCCAGATCTATTCAGTATTCTTTCCTGCAGAACATATCATGAAGCAAATGGCTTTTTATGGTAGTTATAGTTATATATTGAGCAAACAGGGTAAACGTTATCGAACCACTCCTTTTTAATTTTCTTCTTATTGATTTCAAAATTTGCCTAAAGAAAGGTTTCAATTACAAGACAACATTTTTATATTTCACACTTGGTAATTTTCATACAGCTGTATAATTGGAGGTAAGCAGAATCCGAAGTTAATGAAATAGATTTCTGCATTGTTCTTAAAGTCTCCAGCTGATGACCATTTACAGTGTGATGAGAAAGAGCAGAGCTGTTTGTCATCTGCTCCAAAGACAGCCCATGCCCCTGCACAATCAGAGCGAATGAAAATGAGAAAAGAGAAATGACACCAAAAACACCTAAGGATAGGAGAAAAACAATCTTGTGCAGTAATTATCCTCAAAGGAATGCCAGGACTGAAAACACCTTGGACCTGTTGCTGTCCAATAAGAGTGATTCACACCCTCCACACCCTGCATCTACCATCCTCTTGCAGCCCCTTTGTGGGACAAATTCCATAGAGAAATTCAGTATGTAATTTCATGCACATGTTGTTCCCAAGCTCATGTGCTTGGTGTGGAAGAGCATCTCCTTTGTTGTATGATGGAAGGGGTGGAGCTCTCAGCTTTGCATGCAATGAAGGTGAAGAGATGAGAGATGCCAGGAGAGAGCATGATTTGGTCCCTCTGGAATCTGTTGCTGCCACTTCAGACATTCTTCAAGGTACAGTGGATTGAAATAGTGCCCAGAAGCATTTCCAGGGGAAGAAAGTGCTTTGTTATATTGCATGGCAATGTGTGAGAGGCCAATAGCTTTGGAACAGGTGAGAGAAATGCTGCAGAAGCAAAAATGGGGAGTTAAGTCTTGAAATGAAGAGGCAAGAAACCTTCCCGGCCTGTAAAAGTAAAATCACTGATAAAGTGCAAATAACAAATGCCTTCTTTCTTTCTTTTTCTTCATTGGGTAACAAATATTTTTCTCAACCTGGTGTTAGGCAGAGCAGTGCCCCACCGAGCAGTGCTGTGCAACAGAACAGCCTGACGGGCAAGCAGCAGTTTTCAACAGGGGTGGGAGAGGACCAGCAAGGAGGAGGGGTCTGGCCCAGACTGGGAGTGTCCAGACAGCATGCAAAACAGAAGAAATGGTCCTCAGAAACATTCTGGAGCTAAGCAGAGGTGGTGTTGCAGTAGAAAATGTTGCCAGGCTTGCACTGACCAGCCGTTGTGGAGTCACCCTGATGATGATGCAATTCCACTGTCATGATTTGGCCATTTCCAGTTTGTCAGAGACCATTCCAGGTGGGTCCGAGGGTGATGTGGTGATGGAAAGCCTGAGCATCACAACCAGAATGTGTGACCAGCATACACACCCAGCTGTCATTTGCTCCTTCCTGGCATCTGAGTGAGCCTGGCTGCAGGTGCTGTGTGGGAAATCCCCTGGCTGCCCCTGTGAGCTGCTCTGCCACAGCCTTGCACAACATGTCGCTGATGTCAGACATCCCTTCCCAGGCAACCCTGCACCACCTTAGTGGTCCTGGTCCCCAGCCACATGGTCCCATACTGTCCCTTTGAGCTACAGGCCCCTTCCAGCAGTATCTGTGTTCATGGGCCAGATCAGAGAGCTATTGCACAGGACAGCCTCCAGTCTAAGGGATGTTTGTTCACAATAGTTGCTTCTGGTGCTGGTCCACGTTAGGATAGTCTAGCAAAATGCTGTTGTGAAGTTTTTGCTGCTCCAGTTCCTCATCACAAACCCCATTTTAGTGATGAATCCAGCACCCCAGAGTGTGCATCCCCCAAACCCTCCTCCAAACCATGTGTCTAATGGGGGCTCTACCCAGGGCTGTTGTGAATAACAAACTTCCTGGTCTGTAGCAGTGTGGCCTGGGGGTTAAAAATGTACGAACATTTCCATCCCTCTTTTGTGTACTTCTTTCAATATCTGCTGTGGACATCTAGCACTTTATGCACAAAGGCCCTGGTGACTAGCATGATAATATGCATGTTTACATGTTCTTGCATCTTTTGGTATGGTTCCTAAAACCACAGATGGAAATCTTTCTTCGAGTCACTGAAAAGTGATGGTTAAAACAACTATCTAAAGCACCTGATATGAGGTATGTGGTAAATACTCAAGTAGAAATTTGAAATCTCTTTGGCAGCAAAATGTTAGGATGAAAAATCTTTTGGCACCGAGGATTTACAGTGGCATCCATTTGTGTGCATGGTAGCCCATCAACAAAGAGATGTGCTTACTTAACAATCAAACACTGGTTAGCTAAGGAGGATCAGGAGAATATTGTACTGCGTTAAGCACCTGATCTGGAAAGATTCTGGACCATGTTGGTCTCTGATGCTACCCAGTTTCTGATCTTCCACATTTGTTTGATTAGTTAATTATGTGTTTGGAGGCTGTCCTCTCTCACAATCAGTAGAGGAATATCAGTTTAATAACAGGAAACCTAATCTAGGAAAGGTAACAACTAATACCCTGGATATGTGTGCTTTCGAGCAGCGAGAAAGTCTTAGATTCTTTAACATCCTGTCTTCTGCTTGCTCTTTCTGAACGCTTCTATGCCTAGCAATGGGCTCACTTAAACACTGTATTTTCCTCTTTGCTGGCAATATTTGGAAGCAGACATGATCAGTGATTTAAATTCCTATCTTCCAATCTACCTCTCCTCCCAGAAATTCTCAGCAGCAAAGGAATCAGTTTGACCTTTTTCAATGTTTTAATAGTAGCAAATGTAAAAGTTACAGCATGGAATGATCTTGAGGTGAAATTTTTGATCTCAAGTTTCTGAAGAGAGGCTGGAAAAGCAAGCATTGTGTCGTGGAGTCGACTATTTCCAGCTACAGCCCCCATTAAAAAAAACCCAAACCCAACTAATTCTTGGTTTGTTTGCTTTGCAACATCGCCATAATGGGCTCCTCCTCTCAAAACGTCCATGGGAGGATGCATTTAGACTGCGGGAAGCGAGGCTTACAATTGAGCAAGCTGTTCCGCCGAATACAACGGCCCATAGCCGGATTCTCTGTTGTGCTTGACAGAAAAGCGAGGTGACAACCTGCCCCTCAGGGCATCTCACGTGCCAGGCACCCAGGGCCGTTGTTAAAGTGTGAGTGCTGTGACAAAGGGTGGACTTCCAGGATGCTATTTTAGGATATAGCAAAGTTCTGGTTCCTGTTCTGTGTTCTGCCCAGATCTCTGCGGTCCCCACTCCACGGCACCTTCCATCTAGCAAAGGGATCAGCAACTTGGCCCTTCTCCCCACTTCTCTGAGCCCGACCTCTGTATCCGCAGACACCCCAGAGAGCGTCAGGGTGTCTCTTTCCTCCACCGTGCATTCTGGTCACACAACCAGCACTCATCCCACCACTACCACTACATCTGAGCAAGCACATTTCCTCCTGAGGAGCTGCCGGCATGCCCAATGGGCTGCAGGGCTCCAGCTCTTCTGCGGATGGTGCATTATGTCGTGCTCTTTCCTCGGGTTTGAACAAGAAGCCGTTACCCGGAGGCCGGGGAAGCCCGAGCTGCTTGGCCCTCTGATGGCCCCCACAAGCCCTGCTGTGCTCCCGGGAGGCCAGGCCCTCGCACTACCATGTCACTGCAGTAATCTCAGAGGATACGGTGGGGTTTCTCCCAGAGCTCTCAGGAAGAGGTAGAAACTAGCATCTGGTGTGGCTTGGCCTCCCTTGGATCTTGGCTCATTTTCAGCTGTGCATGTAAGCATGTGACCAGACACAAGGTTCTGCAGCACTGACTTTTAAAACCGTGTCTTTTTAACTATCAAAGTAACCACACTCGAGATCAGTGAAAGTGCCCGAGAGAGGAGACTGAAGCCTTCATTGCAGCCCTGAACCCTTCCACACTAGGCTGATTAAATAGATTTGGGCTATTCATTGCTGTGATAAACTAGGTTAGCCTTCTGCTTCGACACAGGTTTATATCCAAAACCAGGCAGGCCCGAGTCAGGGTGGTTGTGGACTGGAGAAAAAAAGTCCAAGGGGCCAGCAAGAGGAGCAGCCCTCCGGGTGTCAGATGGAAAAGCTCCGTGCAAGTCTTTTAGAAAAGCATTTCACCCAGTCATGGTGCTGGCAGTGACTCTCTCTGCGGAATACACCAGAGAAAGACCCCTGGGAATACACCGACAAGGACACCTGGCAACTGGCAGCGCGTCTGAGACAGAAGTTAGTGGTAGGTGAGGGGAAAGAAAAATAGTGATGAATATTGGCTAAAAAAGAGAAGTCCCTCGGCATTTCCTGCCCTCCTCTCACGCTCTCAAAAATAAAACCCTCTGCTTTTGTCAGGTGGACCACCTCGTCTCTGGCTTCTCTCTGGACCGACTAGACAGGGCAGGGGTACGGAGTGCTGACAGGACGGTCAGCATCTCCCCGCCTTCATATCCACCTGCGAGATCGTCGTCTGGGGGGACAGCGCACCTCCCCCGTCTGGATCGGTGCTGACGGGATGCCTCCAATCCCCTCTCTCCACTTTCAAACCTCTTTTTCTGATGGCTTCCCTTGCACAGTTCTCTAAAGACCACAGAGGATATTAGAGAATGCTACCTAAGTGCTCCGAACTTTACAGGACTGCCCACCTAACACCTTTTAAATTGCTTCAGTCTAATTAGCATCCCCATCTCCGAGCTGACTGTTATCTCTGGGAACACAGTGGGCCAGGATCGCTAATAGATCTCCTCTGCTTTGAATTTAAAACAACAGACATCGGAGGAAAAAGAGCCTGTAGTGCTGCAGAGGAACACCAGCTATTTCCAAATCAGCAACACCCTCTGCCGCATCTTCCCCTCTTTCCCGCCTCCCCCCGCTTTAATGCTGCCAAAACTGAGGCAGTATTGGTAGAATTTGTAGCAGCGCTCCCCTCTCATGCATTTGGTGTCGATGTGTTTTACAGAAATATGAGAAAATGCAGATAACTGCAAAGGTGGTGAGAGTCTTTGGATGCTCCCTGCAACCCTGTGCTCCTCCAACCCCCTCAAATACACGGGCAGAGGAGACAGCCCCAGGAGCCCCAGGCCGGTACCTGGGGTAAAAAGGTGCTCTGCTCCGGCCGCTCCAGGTGTGTTTGCTGACAGGTGTTAGGCCAAGCCCCGTGCAGCCTCGGGTGTTGCAGGACGAGTTGAATGGGAGGGCAACCCTTCACGTCCTAACGTTATGCATCAGACATAAAAGGACAAATGTCCGGGTTTGTGATCTTCTCCTCTCTTCAGTGAGGGCAGGCAACAACATTTGTCCTTGGAAAACTCCAAACCCAGATTTCTGCTGCTATATGTTTTCTTCTCTTTGCTGTCGTTTTACCCCTCTATGTGCAGAAAGCACAGCATCGCTCCAAGATGTGGTCCGGGACATGCCGAGGCCAGGGGCCCTCGCCTGTGGCCGCAGCGTTGCGGTGGGCTGGCCCTAAGACCTCCTTCCCCGGGGATTTCTGCCATGGCACGACTCTGCCCCCTCAGATGCTGCTCTGGTGAGAGCAGAGGCATTGTCCAGGGCCCATCCTGGGGCATCCTGGCAGCCCCCAACCCTGCCAGCTCCCGAGGCACTACCCCTGAGTGGGGAGAGCATTGGCTTCTTCTGGGCGTCCGTGAGGCGCAGGTTCTTGCACCAGGCCTTAAATCCCACCCCCGGTCACGGCACCGCGGGGGTCGGTGCTAGGGCGCGGCGGGGTCCCGCAGCCGCGCTCCGAGTGGCACGGCGCGGAGAGCAGAGAGGCTCCCAGCCCTCCCCCGCTGACAGGGGGCGCCAAGGCCAGCTCCCCGCCGGAGACCCCGCGTTATTTTCGTTAGCGCGGCAGCGGGGATGGCCGAGCGGTATCGGGGGGAGTCCGCGCGGTCCCGGCACGCGGAGCAACTCCCACTCCCGCACCCGCAGAGCTGCGCACCTCGCAGAGCTGCTCACCCCGCGGCCCCGCGCGGGGGTGCCTGCCCGTCTCCGCAGCCACGGAGGCGCTGGCACACGCGTGGGGCCTGGCCTGTCCCCGCTGCAGCTCCGCCGCTGCCTCCCCATGCTCTCTCTCAAGCCGGGACGAGCGGCGGGAGGGAAGGCGGGAGTCCCGCGGCCTGTTTTTAGGACAATAAAGTGTTTTTCGTTCCTTTCCCTGCGTGTGGTCAGAGGAGCGCTCCCGCGCTGCTCTCGCTGCCGAGGCCGGCTCGGCTGGTAGAGGCGAGGCGAGCACTTGTAGGGACGAGATGGGACGGGGTTTGTGCCGTGCCTTTGGGCCACTTCTGTGGGGGCGCCTCCCCCAGGGAAGGAACCCCTACCCCGGAGCGGCGGGTGGCGCGGCGGGTGGCGCGCCAGGTCGCGTTTCAAGGCAAGCCGGCAGAAAGCTCCGGCGAGGCTATTTCTGTGTAAAAAAATAAGAGCGAAGAGAGGTTGATGCGGAGGGAAGCAAAAGAGAGAGGGGCCATAGTGGGCCTCGCTTCCGGAGCCGAGCGGCCAGGAGTCCCGTAGGGCCAGGGGTAGCCGGAGAGCCCCGCGAGGCCGCCGGTCTTCGGATGCGACTGCGTCCGGGGCGAATGCATGGATGGCCGGGAGGCAAAAGATAGAGTTTGAAAACAGAGTTGTGTCCATGTCAGCTCCCAGTGGTAGCCTGGGTGGCGGGGGTGGCGGGGCTGCGCCGGGCGAGGCAGCTGGGAGAGATACCCTTCGTCGGCCTCGCGTCTCCAAACCTGGTACATCCCGGCCGTGTCCCTCACTCCCAAACCTCGCTGCCATCCCTTGCTCGATATCACGGCGCGGCGGCGGCCGTGGGGCACAGGGGGAAGCTCGGGCAGGGGAGCAGAGCAGAGCCCACCTGCGACCCCGCCAGCGGATCGGTTCCGTGTCTGGGCACGTTCCGCGGGAGAGGGGCCGCGGGCCGTGAGAATGCGCAGGTGCGTGGCCGCAGGCGCCGGTGGGCGCGGGGGACGGGACCACCCGCCGGGCCCGGAGCCGAAATTTGTTTTGGCCTTTAGGAAGGGCCGTTATTTCCCGCCCACACCACCCCCGGTCATTTTGCTGAAAAATAAACCTGAGAGAGATCGAAGCCCCGTGATTTCTTCCCTTTCCCTCTCCCCAGTCTCATTCGCGGCCGTGGGTCTGCATCCGCGTGAGTGGGAAGTGCGGGGGAAAGCCCGAGTGAAGCCCCCCTCCGGGTCAGGAAAATCCTGCCCAAGCGCTTCACGCCTCCACCGGGCCGCTGTTCTCCTGTCCCCGCCGCGGCCCAGTGGCTATCCCCCATCGAGGGGCGCGCGCCAGGAAAGAGCAGGGCAGGGCCGGAGGGATGCGGGCCCGGGAGTCTCTCCGCCACCCTCTAGGCGTCGGCAGGCGGGTCCCTGTCCCGTCCCTGCGGTGGCCCGGCCCGGTGGAGAGCGCGGCCCCGGGGGCGGCAGCGTCACCCCCGGCCCGGGAAGGGGAAGTCGGTCTGCTGAAAAGTTGGTGAGTGGTTGGGGCAGCGGAGGCAAAGCGGGCAGGTGCCGCCGCCGCTGCCGGGGCGGCGGAGCGTTCGGGGAGCGGCCGGCTGCGAGCAAACTTTGATTCCTGCTACAGCACATGTCAGAGTTTTCCTGGGTTTTGGCTGCGTCTGGGGACATCTTGTGATGTTTCAGAGAACAGGACATGATCTCACATGGCGAGGAGCTCTTTAGTTTCTTAATCATTTCACGGTTCCTTCAGAGGCTTTTTTCCACCTAAAACGTTTAGTTTCAGCTCAGTGATCAGCTGCAAAAGCTCGGCGGGGAGCGGAAGAGTTGAATTATTCGAACCTGAGAGAGCCCCTCACAAGAAAAAAAAAAAAAAGAAAAGAAAACAAGAGAGAAAATAAAGAAGAAAAAAAAGAAAATAAAGAAGGGGGAAAAAAGAAAAGAAAGAAGAGAAAAGAGAAGAAAGGAATAAAAAACGAAAAAGGAGGAAAAGAAAAACGGAAAATACAAGAAAAGAGAAAAGAACAAAAAACAATAAAAAGAAAAGGGAAAAAAGAGGGGAAAGGAAGAGGTTGCAATACGACGTGGAAACTTTTTCTTGCCTCCGTTTCCCCAAGTCCTAAAAAGCCGGAATGGAGCTGGAGAAAACCTACGCGACACCCCGAAACGGCCGCACAGGTGGGACTCGGGTCAGGGGCCGCGGGGAGCCCGATGGCTCCGCGGACAAGGGGGGGGCCGACGTGAGCCGGGACGCGAGGCAGAGCCGGGCGGGGTGGGACCAGCTCCCCGCGGGGCCATCGGGGAGGCGCGGCGGGCTGCCGAGACCTCCAAATTTCCTGGTGTCCGTTTGCCCCGCGGCTGGGGTAATGGCGAGAGGCCGCGGGTGCCCCGTCCCGGGGTCCCTGCGGGTAGCGCGGCGGCAGCGCGGGCGGTGGCGGGTGCAGAGACGGCCTGGAGACTCAGTGGCGGAATGCAATTTCGAAGCGATCGATGGGGCCTTTTATTAGTTAAATCGCCTGAATAATCGTTTAATCGATAAAGCATTTCATGGCGCGGCAGAGGCAGCAGCACCGACAACACTGCCTGGGCTGGGCAGGACGACGCGGACGGGCCAGGGGCCCCGGGACAGGGCGCTCCAAAGCGTCTGGCGCCTCTAGCCCCTGTGGAGCGTTGGGCCGAGGAGTCTTCAACGCAGTACCGAGTCAGCAAGAAGAAGGAGAACGGGGGGTCACGGCAGGGATGAAGGCCGGTCGGGAAAGGAGCCGGCCCTGCCTGCTCGCTCGCACCCTCTGCGCAGGACGGCGCTGCAACCCCGGGCCCAGCCTGCCCGCCATCCCCGACGGCTGCCCCGAGCCGAGGTGCCGAGCGGCGGCGGTGGGCGACCTGCCCGAGAGATCCCGGCTCGGCTGAGGGGTTGCGCAGGGATCGGCCCTGTCCGTTCTCCGGCGGACTCTGCGTGCCGACTCCGCGGCGGCGGCTCGGCCGCGCCCGGCAGTTTCAACTTCAACGAAAACTCGGCCCGCGCGCAGCCACCCCAGGCGGACGCCGGTCCCGCGCTGCCGAAGGGAGGCCAGGGCACAGCCCCGCTGCCGCCAAGACCTAAGGGTTCAGCGGAGCCCGAGGGTCTCGCCCCGGTACGGGAGGTGAGTTCTCCCACAGCCCTGTCCCCACAAAGATTCCTGTGGGGGGTCATCGAGGCGGCGGGGCCGAGAGGAAGGACGTCGGTTCAGCGGGGCTCTGTCACGCCGCCAGGGTCACCCACGGCGGGGCTGTGTGAGCCGGAGGAGACTATACGGGCCTCCTCGCCGGGTCAGGGGTCCCGGCCGGGGTAGCAGCCCAGGCGCGGCGCCCTCAGTGAAAATCCACCGCCTCTGGACGCGCCAAGCCCCGGCGCGACCGCGGGCAGCGCGAGCAGGCGGAGACCCTGACCGCAACCACCGCCCGGGCTGCCGGGGACCCACGGTCCCGACACGCGCCGCCTGGGCGTCGGGGAGACCAAAGGCCAGGGGGAGCTCCGTCGGGCCGCCGGCTAACACACGCCCACAGCAGGGGCCGTCCGGCCGTCGGGGGTCCTGCAGCACCGAGCCCGGGGGCCTCCAGCCCCGACGGGGACCGACCCACGCAGTCGGTCACGAGTCGGGCTCCGGCCCGCCGGACAGAGGCGCTCTCCCCCTCCGCGCCCAGTGAAGCCCCACAGCCGGGCGGTGGGTGCTGCGCATCGGCGGCCGCCCGGGGAGGGGCTGAGGCCAGGGGCTTAGCTCGGGGCGGCCACTCCGCGCCCCCCCGACGGAGCCTCGGGAGGCTGCGAGCGACGCGGGAGCCGCGTTCGGCCAGCGCTCTCGGATACCGCGACCCCGGTCGAGGCGGGGCTCTTCGCTTTTTTGGGGTTTTGTTCTATTTAATTTTTCACCTATTTTTGGGTATTTTTTTCCGTTTTTGTTTTTTTTGGG